>CM073763.1:18294973-18829277 GCA_037127475.1 Arma custos
CGAAAACGAATTCCTGATAACCAAAAGGAAAATACAACGTGAATCATTAATCTACATATTTCAAGAGTTTATTGCTTATTATATATATAATGTAAGGTTACTTGAGCAATCTTCAATCACCTTGTTTATCTTTTGTTTGTGTTTATCTGTGTTATATATCTTTCAATCATCTGTGTGTATTTATTTATCTTGAAAAATCTTCTTCATTGGTTATGTACAAGTGTTAGACTTATCTTAATATCGAATTTACATGTAATTTAATTCTTTACTTTTACCGAATAAATCAAGTTTAAAAAGATCTTAGAAATTAAATTACAAGATCTCAACACGCAAGAAAATGGCTCAATTATTTGTTCAAACTGTGAAGAAAAAAAGTGAAGACTTTGTGATTTAGTACCTTTCAATTTTTATATTTAAATATTTTGGTTTTGAAGTGAAAAGATTTGTCCTAGCCGGGATTCGAACCTGGGTCGTCTGCTTCTCCGTAGTAGTGCTCTAAACCACTGAGCTACAAGGTGTCGTATCCCAGTCAGACGAATCCGTCCTCTTCACCAATCCCTGGTAGCTCAGTGGCTTAAAACTCTACTACGGATAAGCAGACAACCCGGGTTCGAATCCCGGCCAGGGCAACTCTTTTCTCTTCAAAACGAAAATATTTAAAAATAGTAACAATTAATAAAAAATAAAGATTATAAATAATTAATTTTCTTTAAAATTATTCATCAACATTATGGCCATATCGGTCCATCTCACATGAAAGCGACTTATCAGACCCCATTACTATTTCAAGGGTCTAGATAAAGCAATTAACGACTTCTGTAGGAGCTGCAAGATTTGTATTGAGAACATAGTTCGTCTTGGCCTCCTCTCCCGTCTCGGCCCAGCCACAGAGCTTTTCCAGATCATGTCGCTCGACGGTGTAGGAGGTTTCGGAGGGAACCGCTCTTCCAAATGGTTCATGCACATCCTCGTTGACCTCTTCACAAGATATGCATGGATCTCAACAATAAAGGGTCAAACCGCAAAAGATTTCATAAACTTACTCGATCCCATAGTTAAACAAAATGTAACAGCGAGTAAGATCAACGATGACACTAGAAGAGCCTGTTCTACCTTGGCAGAAGAATGTGTAAAGGAATACAATAATACCATCCGTAGTTCCACCCATTTTGCATCATCTTATCTATTGTTCGGCCACAAATCTCCTATATCTCCACTTGATGAGAACACTCCATCCTCTCTAGAAAAGACCGCAAGATAGCCTTCCATAATTCAACGAGGAGCTTTAACATCAACGAGAAATTCATTGATAAGAATAGAAAAGAACATACTTTCAACGTTGGTGATGTGGTCTACGTCGAAAATGGAAATAAGTTGAATCGCAACAAGCATGGTCAAATTCGGATCGGACCATTCCTAGCCCTCAGAAAGATTTCCTCTTCGTTCTACGAAGTAGCCAGCGGTAAGAGGAAGAACATCTCAAACTTGTTCCACTCCAGTAAGCTCCTTCCTTAGTTCCCGCCGCCGCCTCAAGAAGCGACCTCAAGGAGAGGAGTAAGGATACTTGAGCAACCTTCAATCATCTGTGTTTATCTTTTGTTTGTGTTTATCTGTGTTATTTATCTTTCAATCATCTTTGTGTAATTACTTATCTTAAAAAACCTTCTTCATTGGTTATGTGCAAGTGTTAGCCTTAGCTTAATGTTGAATTGACGTGTAATTTAATTCTTTGCCTTTACTGAATAAATCTCGTTTAAAAAATATCTTAGATATATGAAAACCTAATTAACACTTTAAAGTGCTCTGAGGTTCTGAACTATTTACTTTTTCAATAATATCCTTCTCTCACAGGAGATATCTATCTGCATCCTAATCTTATGCTTTTTTTTAACAGTTTTTTAATATAAAATTTAGAAAATTTACAATTTTTTTGAATTATCTCAAAATGAGCAGATTTTAAGATAATAAAAGATTTAATTTTCTGATATTGTTGTAAATATGAACCAGATGAAATCAAAACAAAACGGTTTTAGTATAATGAGCACACAGAAGGCAGTGGTAGCATTCGGGCTGCTCCGGTTAGGCGACTAATGGCTGATCTCTATCTCCTCCACCATTCGAGGGCAGATAACTGCTGGATCTATAAATACATAATATATTATAAGGAATGAGATATAGCTTATTTACTTCCAGAAATATATCGATCTCCTTGCATTTATCGAGATTTATTCCTAATCGAGTTGTGGAAGAATCGCGATAAAGACCCTATTCGTGGACCTCGATTAGATCCGGAAGTCGCCTGCGAAATTTTGAAGCTCTCCTTGCCGATCTGATGAGAGAGTGGGAGCTGGTGAACGCCTAATAGAGACGCGTGACTGCCGCCGAAGGAACGGATTTGCATATCGTTCTCCTCGGACCGTCCGAACAGTCTCGACTATTTTTAAAGGGCCATAATAATGATATAAATATTTATAGCGGGATTCGAACCCTTATCCTTACCAGATGGGATCTGGCCAGCGAATCGTGAGTGAGTGGTAAATCTTAATAAGAATTTTCAGATAGCAAAGCTTTGAATATGCGTCTGACAGCGTAATATTGAAATGTGCGATAGGAAAAATTCGACTTTTTTTTCTTTTTATATAATTCCACATATATAAAATTAGTTACACAAAGGGATGTATAAATATTCTACTTATACATCCCTTTGTGTAACTTTCAATACATGAAGGGTCTTATGTATAGTACGCGGTAGAGACGGTACTGTTTCTAGGACAAGAATTGTGCTGGGAAGTGATTTGTCCCAGATCATGCTTAACCGCCAGGTTTTCTTTATAGAGGCTGAGTGAGCCCAGATTCCACAGGACCATACCCCGGTTGTTAGCAGATTAAATAAATTATCTGCTACAGCTGGATTTGGACCTGGAACCTTCGACACGTTAACTCAGCGCTCCATTCCCTAATTATAAATTATAGAAATTATTAAATCACGCGATTTTAATTTATTACTTAAAAAATATTGGAACAATTCTAATAAGATTGCAATTGAAAAACTCCTAAGTCATATGTCTCTAAAATATTAAAAAATAACTAACCAGTCAACGTTTCGCCAAAGGCATACATAAAAAAAAAATCACATCATAATCAAATGCAGCACACCTCACATCAACATTCCATTCTGACTTATCAATCAGAGGCTACCTTATGATGAGTGATTCCTTACTTGATTAACTGTTGAATATCGTTGCTTTGATATTCAGAAGCACGATCGTAAGAAGGTACTAAAATTGCCCAAATTATACTATCTTAATCCGTCACCTGTTCAATCTTGGATTTCATGAATATATAGAAGAAAAACATTTATATTCATTAAATAATCTTCAAAGTAAAAACACTACAGAATGTTAATCAAATTAATTCTCGCGTTGATATAACCCGTAAAGTATCAAGACACAGGAAAACCCGTTCGCATAAAGCCATCAGTCGCCGATACCTTCGGTCCAGTCATAATCTGTAGAAGTTACGAAACTAGGGTCGACTGGTTTCGGATTTTTTTACATTTTTTTTCTTTTTTCAATCTCGTTCCACGAAACAAGATTTTATGGTAATTGGGGATAGGGAGGGGTTTTGAGACGGATACAGTCCAAATGTCAAAACCCAGAGGTCACTACGCTCGTCAAACTTTCACATCTTAATTTACAAAAAAGGGGGACCAGTAAGTTATTATTTTCGTTCCGTTTATGGCCGCGAGTGGAAACTTTACGAGCTCGCCTTTATCCCCGAGATGTCATTGGGATGAATACATAATTCACTGATACAGTTCTCAAAGAGCTCTGAAAGGATCTGAGGCAACCTTTAATGAGATAAATCTGGACAACCTTTTCGAAACCTCTCTGGGATGATCTGGAAGAGAGGATTAAATATTGTCTTATCTGTTGGGACTTTCGAAATCATGAGTAAGGTTACCACATCCATTAGCATACCGGTTTGTTTTATTTCAAATTGCTGACCAGTTATTTCTCTCTTTTTTTTTATCAATGTCCTTTTAAAAAATTTTAATTAGACATTACATAAGCGCGTATATACGAAGGGGAACAATGGACGAACTGTCTGGTAGTTTCTGTGTTACGCAATTGGAAACAGTGCAGGTTAGTCCTGGAACGTCCCTGACATGGCGGAGGCCAGGATAATTAGAGCCGGCCAGTTTTGGTCGAACTAAGGATTTTAATTCAAGGATTCAACAAGCCGTGACGGATCCTGCCGACACGCACTGCCTCGCACGGCTCAGCTCACACAACACCGCTACTACAATAACCTGTGGTTCAATATAGAGCACATAGAGGTAGCCAATCTTATGTTTAAGATATGCTGATTTAGAACATTAGTGGAAAAATTCCATTCAAAAAGCCTTAAGTCTCTATACAGGAAACGAAAAAGCCTGTCAATATTTCGCCCAAGCACACCCTAAACTCAACAGCAAGACACTAACCAGAGAAAACATGCCACCAACTCCAAGGCTCAGATGCAACTAATGAATCATATATAAGGTTACCAGAACCTAGCTAGAAAAAAAAAATAAAAATAGCTTATGAATACTAAATAAAAATGCAAAATACACTCAAAAAGCACAACAGAAAAAAATAAAATAAAATAAATAATAATAATAAACACCACAGAAAACGAACTCGCGAGGTCATGTAAAAAAAAGAGAAGTAAATTTTTCTTAATTGTTTTTCATTTGTTAATTTAATTGTATTAATTAATTAAAGGTATTTATATTATATTCCAAGACATAATAGCTTATATATTAATACTTGTACTGTTATTCTAAAGGTACTTGTCCTAGATAAATAAGTAAAAACGATAGTCGTTAAAACCGTTTTGAAATGAGTTTCATGAAAAGTGATAGAGAAAAATAACTTATCGAGAAACCAGTGGACATTTGGCTGTTCCACAAAATGTATTAATATTGAAGAGCAAAAGCTGATAAGAGGTATATAATAAATGTTAAGACATTAGATATTAAGAAATATAAATGTTAATGTATAATCTATAATAAAAAAATAATCATGGTAGAGACGGGCATAGATCCAGTGAGATCTGGAGACCCTCCTCGTGCTCACCCACTCTCTGTACAGTAAGCCAAAGCCTTAATAGGGGAAAACCATAACTGTTGAGCGTAATCTCGGGCAAACAGTACACCCCACCAACAAAACAGTACAGTCTCTACCATGTACTGAACCTTTCGTGGGTTGTAGTGGTACAAGTTTATATGTTTAAAGAGGATGAAACGGAAGAAGAAAAGGAACCATAGCCTCAAGTACCCAACTCTTCATTGTTTCGCCACCCTTTGGAGTGTTAAACTTAAAATTCTTTTTAATGTACTTCCCTAAAACCAATTGTTTTCCCTCAAATAGATTGGCATATATTACCAAAAATACATAAAAACCTTGAAGTTACCTTCAATGAATATCGATCTTTGAATAACACTATTTCCTAAATAACCAGAAAATCCATATCTGTGGAACAGTTCCTAAGTTCCTGAGTTTCTTCCTTCCAAATTGTGGCAAGCGAGGTCAACTGTTACCTGCGGCAAAATTCGAGATGGCTGCTCCTTCTAATATCCTATATTAGCAGGAAAATATCTAAATCGCTGCTAATTCAAGTACTTAGATACCGAAAATCAAAGCGAGGTATCAAAGCGAACATATAGAATACTATACTGTAGTGCCTCATCGTTATTTTTATTAATGAAATACCGGTTTCGTGTTTGGTTCCCTTTAAAAATCCGTCATTAATATATTTCACTTGAAAATCCTGGATTATTTACGTTGGGGAGATATACTTGAGAATGTCAGGCTGTTATTTGATCTAAATATCATACATAAAATACCACATTTGAGAATTCTACCCCGACCTCTTCAACAAGATCATGCTTTATTTATGAGTAAATGAAATATGTATTAGAGTAAGGTTTATTTTTTTATTATATCAAAATATATATAATTGAAGCGCTATATAATTGCGCTGCGTTGTTGTGCGAAGGTCTTGCATTCAAATCCGGGTATGGCAGATAATTTATTTAAACTGTTAACAACCGAGAATTGATCCTTTGGGGTTTGGAGACCCTTCTGATGCTCACCCAGCATTTATAAAGTGGGTGCTCGGAATAGGGGGAAAACCTGGCGGTTGAGTTTCGGCCTCCGTGCAATATTAAAAATAAACCACAATAACGAGACTTTGCTGGATAATATAATTGTGTGTAAACTGTGTTTTATATATATATATATATATATATATATATATATATGTCCCATAGATGTCCATATTTGTGTATAATGTATACGTTCCCATCCTACGCACCGGTCCGTATCCAGAGGCGCAACAAATATCCACGATTCGATCTGGAAAGCCGTTAGTAACAGAAGTGTAAATTTCAATGGCGTTGGAAACGTAACAGAGTGGCCGTAAATAATGAAGCATGGATATATCTCGGATCCGATAAAGGCGGAATATGACCTTTGCCTGCTGCCTTGTGCGGGATATAAATTCAAAATTCAGACCCGGAGATTTCTTCCTGGCTAAAACAAAACACCACCAACGTGTATTACGTAAGAATGCTTTGTGTAGCTGAGGCAACCTCGGTGTGCAGTATTTCCGAGAAAAGCGAGAACTAGATGATATACATATGTATCTGCATAAACATACGGTGACTTGAAGAGTTTTGCCTCAGGCTTCTGTATATGTCTTGTGCGGTACCGGAGCGATAATAACAGGAAACGAGCGGAAGAAAAAAAAAAGAAAAAAAGTAGGACTGTTCTGCGAAAGGACAACCGGTCTTGTTTGTGCGAAAGTGGTGAAAGGAGATAATTGTCAATGGGCGTGCAGTTTATCTGCGCCGTACTGTGTACCTCTAGGTACCTCTAGGTATATATAGGTTCTCATGTCAGGTGTACCTACAGGTTGTCAGTACCGCTATGAATATGTATGTACTGGTCTATGTCAGTGTTTATGGCTCCTAGAGTCGATAAGGTGACAAATCTTTAGCGACTGATTAAACGCTCAAGCAGGGTTTATATCATGTTTTCCCTCGGCGATCAGTAAAGTTTCAATTCTATATTGTAGCTCTTGTTATCCGGCATTTTTTAAGAAAAATGCATAAGATAATGTCGAGTTCCGAAAATAGACCTAGGCTCATTTGTTACTTTGATGCCAAAACTCAAAAAGTCGGTTCTGTAGTGAACGGATAATTTTTTTTTCAGTCCAGCTTATTTCACTCTTGTCATTGTACGTGGTTTTGTGCCTTATATATGGCTTTATATGAATTTTATCGAATAATTTATTTTAATTAGTCAAAAAACAAATTCGTTATTTTGATTATTTTTCTACAATAATCAATGCAACGCAAACTATCGAATATGTCAGAATCGATAGTCTGATTTAAAGAACCTCGTTGATTTTATTAAAAATTACAACAACAATCACACGAACATGACATATTCAATGCTTTGTCATGCAAAGAGTTTCATTTTGTTACTATTCGAATCAGATTCATAAATCCTAAAGCAATAGCTTTAGATCGAAAACGAAAAGTGTGTTTTTTTTCACATTCAATACTTGGCTCATTCAAAAAATTGCATTCTATGTATACCAAAAGCATTTAAATTTTTTTTTTCTTAATAATTCTTTATAATGATTATTATTATATTTTATATTGATTATATATTGTTTGCATTTTTCTGTATCTTTGTATATGATATCGTTACATGCATATTAAATTTATTATCAGTAGCATTGTCGAGTTCCGAGGAAGATTCTGTTTTTTAACTTTAAGTTTAGTACAAATTGGATAAAAGCCACTCTCTCTCTAATATATATATATATATATATATATATATATATATATATATATATATATCGAAATCATTGATAATCCCTTTTTTTTTATTCTCGATTTAACGGCTGTAGTCTATTGGAATAAAATGGAAGCATTCAAATTGAAACTTACCAGGATAGCACATCTCAAGTTTTACGTTACTTTTGTTAATACCATTTTTGTAAACAGAAAACGTTTTCCAATATTATTGTAAATTAATATAAAGGGTGTCCCAAAATTAACGCAAGATTTGAATTAAATAGAAAACACAGTTTTTAGTCTTTTGATTGTTATTTTTTTATTGAATCATAAAGTACATAGGATAGGGTTATTTATGGAATAGCACATCAGGCAAATGGCCCCCACGGCTTTCCATGCACAAACGCACTAGTTTGTCGAAATTTTCCATGACCATTCTGCATAAATGTGGCTGACTTTCGTTGATGCAGAGTTGAAACTCCTTCTTTAATGCACGGGAGGTTGATGACTTGTTCGACATAGGCCTGTGATTTCAAATATCCCCATAAAAAGAAATCTAATGGTGTTAAATCACACGATCTAGGGGACCAATTCTGATAACCGAAACGAGAGAGTACACGACCTGGAAATGTCTCATGTAGTAATTTAATTGTTTCACGGGCTGTATGGCATGTGGCACCGTCTTGTTGAAACCATACATTGGCCACATCAATATCATCAAATTTCCGCAGTAAGAACTGTGTTATGTCGCGATATCGAGCACCAGTAACAGTCACTGCTTGAGCAGCCTCTCACGCACTGCTTCGATATTGGCATTAGAACGGCTTGTTTTTGGACGACCAGTGTTTTTGGCGTCTCCAATGGATCCAGTCTCCCTGAATTTTTCAATTAATCTCTTCACAGTTGACAAAGTTAAAACTCTATTCCGACCATATTTTGTATGCGTTTACAGCTCCATTTTTACTAACCATAAACTGCCAGCTGTCGATTTTTTTAATTTTTTTTTTAGGGTCGCCACCATTTTACTGCACAAATGGTGACAAATTCAAATTTTGCGTTAATTTTGGGACACCCTTTATCATAAATTATCAGTTCAGTTATTAAGAAGTAATAACTAAATAACTATCTAATCTTGTAATCAACTCAAAAATAATTCAACATGGTTCCTTGTATAAAAAAAACTGAAGTACCCTGAATTATAGTGATTATATATTATAACAATACAATTATAGATTGAAAGGAAAATAATGTTTTCTTCCTTAACAACAATAGCTAAGTTAAATTGATAGTAATGCTAACAATATCACGATTAAAGATTAATATCTTGAGATACCTGATATTGAGCAAACTTCACTTCCCTGTTCATTATTTTATATACATAGTTAACTTGTGAAAGCTCAATCATGTAATGACCTCAGCATGTAATGCTAAATATATACCAGTAAATAATGCAGATTTAAATATCGGAATTTTCAAATATTTGAAAATCATTTAATTATTTAATATTATATATTGAATTATTATATGAAGGAGATAGGCCAGAATCATGTGCGTATTATAAATTAATTATTTAAAGAGGTAATTATAATTTAAAAAGTAATCTGATATTAAATCTGATGGTTTAAGTAATATGTTTATTATTTTATATGAATTTGAAAAATCCGTATCACCATGGTTGCCAGTGCACAGTTTTATGTTCAATAAATTCATAATGTAAAATGTTCATTTTTTTTTATTTCATAATTTGTATTTTTTTCTTTTTCCATAATAATTTCAAACTAACTCTCTGTTACTCCTGTCTTTCTTCTGTCCCGATCTATTCAATTTTTCTTTGTCCTTAATTAAATCTTTTGAATCCAAAACTTTCTAGATCTTTATAAACTTATTTGAACCATTGAATGAGTATTTGTCAGTCCGTCCATTATCATCCATTCTATAAACACAACCAACAAATCGTATTCCTCTCTTTTTTATCGTTTCCTTTATTTTCTCTAAATGTCCATAAATCTCCTTTTGTTTCTTTCTATATTGGTTCGATACGATACAAATATCATTAGTTTCCCAGTATCGATATTCTTATAAGTACGAATATTTTCTCTACATACAACTTCGGCAAAACCATGTTTTCGTTATGTTCGTCATTACAATTTCCGATTCAAAGATATAGCGATTTATTGTTTGTTTGTTCATTTAACGTCACTTTATGCTGCTATGGCTAATCGGACGATGCTACAGTGGGAGCTCTAAATTTTGCCTATCCAGGTTTAATTAGGATAGGGATTTTTAACGAGTACCTGACATTGTACAGGCTCGGGACCCCCGTTTAACGTCCCTTCCGAAGGACGGCGTAACTAAGGATTTTTTACTCCCTTAAAAAAATCCTAAGGCCACCTGCCGGGCTACGAACCCGCGTTCTTGGGTTTAGTAGTTTGTTACGCTAACCACTAGACCACAGGTGACCGTATAGCGATTTATTTATTTCGTTTCATCCAATCGAAAATCCTCGGTCATCCCGCGGTCGGCTCTGGTACGACCTTACCCCCAGGACATTGACACCCGCCCGACCCACACTCCCGGCTTACACAACCCCCGTCCATTAATACCATCGACTATAGATCTCTAATCCCGTTCATCGATAGTCAGTAATTGGATGGAAAGGCTGTAGAGAAAATGAGTTCTTGAGCTCGCTCCATGATGGCGCCCATTAAAAGCGGATCAAACTCGAGCTTGGACAGATTGGTCAATTCCAATCTCCAGAACGCTACTCCAATTCCTAAGAATGTCGTCTTTCTTGTATATGAAGTATACATTGAGGGAACGCTAATAGTTTTTATGAAGTTACCATAGCAACTAAGCGTTGCTAAGTCACACATATCGCTTCTTGAAAAGAACAATGTCATAACTCAAAAAATCTAATTTTTCGATAGATGTATTTAAAATTTCCATGTGTGTTAAAAAAATATTAATTCGGGTATTGGTAAAGCAAAGCATGGTATTGAAATTATTTTATTAATCATTAGACATTTTTAAAAGCTATTTTGACTTATGTCATTATTCCTATAAAAATTCAAGTTTAAACAAGAAACAACACAAAATATGACTGTATTAAAAAAAATAACTTATTGGAAATGGAATATGAGATATGTCGTTCTTGAATTGAAAAGCTTGAACCATTATAATAGCTACCGAAGGCTTGCTTACTCAAAAACGCCAAATTTTCGGATATGTCGTGGTTCTTATGAAGGAGCGATATAAAACACATTTTTTTTTCTTTTCTTTTTGAAAATCATTTCGTTCTTTTTTTCTATAAATAATCACTCTATAGCATCTCTCAAAATTCTTTTCTATTCAGTTATACTTAAAGTTAAACTTATCAGTTTATCTTTCTATCAAGTTTCCGACGTTTAATATATTTTTTAGACTACAGAGTTGTGCTGGAAGCATATTCCAAAGCCGCGATTTAGAAAAGGAATATTGTACTCAGAGAAGGTTATGCGTATAAACCAAATTATTTGGCAGGAAATAAGTTCCGCGTTGTGTAACAGACGATATTCTCATCTTTTTTCAGACCGAATATTCCACGTTATATCTTATTTTCGATTACTTCAAGACATTATTCATCCTTGAAAGATAGTGACCTAGTTTCACATCCATATGGAACATTTTATAAATTCTAGTTTTTCAACGAATACTAGACATCAACACTTGTACCATAATAAATAAATAATTTATTTTAATTAAATTAAATATCAAATAAAGCCAAACCAAACCAAGCAAATAATGTCAGGAAATGCTTGATACAATTTGGTCTCGACATTACTAATCTTGCGTCTGTTGTCCCGAAATCTAAAAATCAGAATTTATAAAACTATCATCCTTCCAACTCTTGTCTATGGATGTGAAACACGAATGCTAACTCTGGAGGAAGAACAACGTCTTAAAGTATTCAAAAATAAGGTAATCCGTAGAATATTTGGACCAATAGGATGAGACTACTGTAGAATTGAGATTACACGATGTAGAATCACACCTGGTTAATATAATATAATGAAGTGATAGCATCGCGAAGGTTGAGATGAGTTGGTAAAGGTGTTGGGTTTAGTAACGAACGAATTCATAAAATATCTTAAGCGGTGTGCCGAGTGGTAAACTTCTGAAGGGTAGACCGAGGCGCATTTGGGAGGATTGCGTTAATATTGATCTGGCGGATTTGGGTTTTAGTGATTGGGATTGGGTTTGAGTTTTAGGACGGATGTTTGTAAGCAGAGAGGTACCGCCATCGAGCCTTTGGGTTCTTAAAGCCTTATTATTATTAAATTAACTATACAAACGATTAATTACTGGATAGCAACATCTAAAATTGCCATTCTAATGCTTACTAGATGCCAATACTTAAAATTACTATCCCAACGATTACTATATATCAACACATAAAACTTTGTTAGTCGATCAGTGATGGATGATGAAATACCACTAATCGATTGTGAATAAGATGTCGATATTCGGTTTCGACCTAGAGGAATACTCTGGATCACCAATTGCAATAATTACAAAATGTAATTTCTACTTCTAAAATTATGTAAAATTTTATTTTGTTTATTAGTTTAAGTTTTGTTGAATTTTAGTTTGTTGGCGATTTAAACTCGTCGGTTTGGGGTATAAAGATGAGATATTGTATAAAAATAACTCTGTATAGATGAATTCCGTTTGAGAATGAGAAAGGTGAAGCGTAGTGGCAAAGAGGTTAGTACAATTGAAATGCTACAAGATGAAGCCGGCCGTGAAAGGTTAAGTCGTCAGTATGCGAGCGCTCCCAGCGGAAGCGGCCGCTACGTGATCCCATGGCTTCCGCGGCCTCTCCTAGCATCCAGAGTAGTCTTCTAGGTCGCTACCCATTATCGATGTCTCATTCACCATCGATTAGTAGTATTTTCATTGTCCATCACTGAACGACTGACAAAGTTTAATTTGTTTATATCCAGTAATCGTTAGTATAGTAATTCCAAGTTTTTGTATCCATCCTGTCTTCCAGTATCCTTTAATAATAATATATCCTACTGACTCCCGTAGAACAAATCCGTTACTTAAAACTACATTTTAACAAACGTTTTAGCTTGGAATCCTCATACGAACTGAAAAGACAAGAAACTTCAACACTTACTAGACAAACCTCGTAAGCTTCCGTTTAGTTACAAAATACTCATATACATGACTACTGCAAGACCTATTTGGCCGTATGGAGTAGAGCTTTGGGACTCCACACAAGCCATCGAATTCCTCTCGTATCCAATCTTTACTATCCAAAATCCTTAATGCTCCTCACTTCGTTATAAATAAAGTCATCCAGAATGACCTTAATGTTCCGTTTGTTGCTGATTTGGCCCGAATTCGATATTTCATGACAAAAATCCCCTTTCAAACCCACTAGTTTCAAACCTAGCACCCTCTTCAATTCCTGATAATCCTCCGAGGCGTCTGAAAAAAAGATGGCCTCGTGTCCTTCCAAGTTGAACTTGTTATTTGAGTACTACCACTGGGTAGTTCCTCTACCTTTATTCATGCCAATATGTATCATTCCTGCCATTTACTTGTTGTACTGTTATTTACAGTTGTAAATTTCAATGAATAAATAATAAAAAAAATATTATTAAGTGTGAAACGTGGCTGTTAACGATGAAGAATGAGCAACGTCCTAAGGTATTCGAAAATAACATAGAAAATTTGGCACGAAAAATGATGAGACAACTGTAGAATTGAGGAGATTGCACGGCGGAATTGCAGAACATGCACATGGCAAATATAATAGAATGAAGTGATAGCATGTAAAGCTTGAAATGGGCTTGTAAAGTTGTTGGACTTCGTAACGAACGAATTCCGAAAAAAGGAATAAAGTATAGCCTATAGGTTAACATCTGTGGGTTTAGACCGAGGCGTTCGTGGGAGGAGGAGAAGAAAGATGTAAGTGGTTTGAATATGGGTGGTAGCCCGTGGATGAAAATTTTTAAGAACAGGTTTGTGGTGGCGGCATCGATTCTTCGGATTTACTAAGCCTTATCATTATTAATTGTTATCTTATAATAAACATAAGTAGATAGTTCAGTTAACAAGTGTTAGTGTAGTGACTTGTAACTATTTGCCCTGAAGATGGCCGTAGTAGTTGGCACTATTAAAAAATAAGTTTTGCTTATTTTTGTGTTATCATTGACTGCACCCTCTGATCAATTCAATCCATCATAAGTAGTTTTAATTTGTTATAATGCAATTGGGAAAAAACCACAATGCAAAGCCTTATGTTTCGAATCCAGTAATACACCCACTTACCAGTCGACGTTTCGCCTATTCAGGCATTATCAAGACACAAAAACAAAAAAGGGTTATGTGAATCACATCTCGAAGAAAAAGGTGCAATACATCCCAACGATCAACAGCCCAAACAGGCTCCAAACATGAGACAGCACCCCACCACCAAGACTTTCAATATACAACTCATTGAGTTGTATGTTGAACGTCTTGGTAAGTGGGTATATTACTGGATTTGAAACATAAGGCTTTGCATTGTGTTTTTTTCCCAATTGCATTATAATAAATAATAGTGTTTCTTTTTGAGTTTATGGCTCTATTTTATTGATTTAGTTTTAATTTGCCTTACCAAAAGAAAATTTTCATAAAATAAGATTAAAGTTTTATCTTCCACAATATATTTTTACTAGTCACTTTTATTCAATTTTTTTATATTGTTCAGGCATCACAATCAGTGGCTCATTTTCGCGGGAATAAAAATATAAAAATTTCCTCTCCCAAATGTAACTGAGAACAAATAAATGAACAAACTATAATTTACATCATCCCTATTAGTGAAAATACTGCTGAAGAACTGTGATAAACTATCATTCATTGCGTACTTTGGCTTATCTTGGGAGAAATCGATCGCTGAAATTGAAAAATCGTTTTACTGTTTTTTAACCTTTTGAAACCAAAAGACTTATTTATATGGTCCAATGGTTTGGTCACTTGTCTCATCGAGTCCATAAATGATTTTTCACTGATTCAGGGTTGCACTGATCTTAATTCAGTCCATGGTGATGTTCAGGGATAAAAAATAACTATAATTTTTTGTTGCCTATAATTTATAAGGACTATAAATATATACTATAAATGTTATAAATATATTTACTATATTATATATAACCCTCCCCAAATATTTACATTCTTTGATATATAGAAAGTATATGAAGTTTTTATAGATAGATTGTGCAGACATTTTTATTTATTTATCGACGGAATTACTTAGTAAAACATTCTGTTAAAGATGTAGAGATATCTTATATATTTAAAAGATCTCTTTACTTTTCTTCAGGAATTGTATTATCTTGACATGGAATGACCTCACAAATAAAAATGAGAATAATACACCTATTTTATAAATAATTATATTAAATAATACATCAATGACAGTCATGAGATCAGTCTTTTTTTTTCATTAATATATAACAAAAAAATTATCAAATAAACAGTATTTTTTAAAAATATAACAAATTAATAAATGCATTATAAACAATTCAACATCAACTTAAAATATCAGAATACAGTGAAAATAGTAAATTAAAATAAAAACAGAAACTTTTTTTTTTCTTATCCTCCTAATTTATTTATTTAGAATACAAAACAATTACAAACATATAACACATTGTGCTCTTTCCGTTGTAAGCGGGAGCTTTTATTTTGTGGCTTTGCCTTAGCCTTGGCTTTTACAATGAGGAGAGACCATTTTCGGGCTTTGACAGAAACATTAAATACAGTTTGTTTAATTTAATACATTTAATACAATTTAAATTACTTTTTAAATTATAAATTAATACATTATTGGCGGGTAATAACATAATATTGAAAATAATCAAAACCTCCTCTGCTGATGTAGTCATTAAGAACTAAGTATATCATTCTCACTAAGTTAAACATAGTAAAAAATAATATTTTGTAGTTTACTTTTAATTTATTCATTAATTCTGTGTATTCATAATATCAATTTTAATATGCCAAAACTTGCACTTTATAATGACAAATTAAAATAGTTGGTGATTTTATCAACAGCACGATTGTTCAAAGCCTACTTAAAAGGTTTAGATTTCAAAAACCTTTAAGAAAGTGAGTTACTACCAATTTCCATGCAATTTTGAAAGTTTGTTAAGATAGATATGTCTGATTCCGGGAGTGATTAGTTGGTATTTGTATGGTAATAACATCACTACACCCTGTGTGCCTCAGTAGGGCGATCCGAGGAAACAACATAAAAACAAAATCTATAATCAATAAATATATATAGAATAATATCTAAATACTCTGTTTTAATACATGATTAAAAATTTAATTGTACAAATTATTTTTATTTTAAATAAATACAAGTAAAAATACTAATAGTTTTACCATTATTTTATTTCTTTAATCAGTGGCGGAATACTTTTTAATCCAAATCGAATTGGTAAATGTGCTCCTTTACGCAAGCTTCTTGTTTTTGGCTCCGATTTTTGTTCCTCCTGTTTTGATTTCTGGCAGCTAATTATATGTTGATCATATTTTTTTTTCTGTAAAAACATACAATCATTAATGTACTTAACTCTTTATTATCCAACAATCCTATTTCGATCTATTAAAAACTTTTTTCGATCAGATTCATTGATAAGATATGGAGGGCCAGCTAAATGAGAACTATCGAGAGCTATTAAACCGATGCCAGAGTTAAGGGGATACAGTATTGTAGGAGACATGCTAGAGAAGCTATGTGTCCATAATTGCATGCTGCGAAGAGATTCAACTGATGACAATGAACACTAGTACTTAAAATAACAAAGTTATGATAGCTGAGTGAGATAAAATGTAGGATAGTTACATGTAATAGAATATCACATCTTCATCAGTATTTAGGTACATATCGTTAACTGAAATCAATAGTAAGCAAAGGTGGAAGAATTGATTAGAAGGTAATGGGTTTGATATATGATATAAATGCGGCCCAGGATCTCGGGTTCATAGCCAGACTGGGACCTTAGTATTTTTTAAAGGGAGTAAAGAATCCTTAGTGATGCCGTCCTTTAGAGGGGAGGTAAAATGAATGTCTTGAGCCCGTATGATGTCAGGTATTTGTTAAAAATCCCTATACTAATTATATCTGACAAGCAATATTTACCTACTATTATAAATTTTCCACCCCTGTTGTAACATCCAATTAGCCGTAGCAGGATAAAGTGAGATTAAATAAAACAAATGAGAGCTCCTTCTATTTAAAATAGTATCTCCTATGATTTTTTCTATAGCTCTATGATACTTAAATCTGTTGTTCAGTTCTATATTTCCTCTGAAAATGCTATTATATTGACCGTATCAAGGAACCAGTTCCTCAGAAACACACAGCATGCATTAATATAAATATTCTATTTATTACCAACTACTGACCTTTCACTGTCAACTCTTCAACCCATTATAAGCCCTGAAGAAGACCTGCAATGTGGGTCGAAACATTGGCTTTACAATAAATATTTCTCCTTATTTTGGATTATTTTTTCTGACCTCCACCCAGGCCATTTTCTTCCTCATATATTAAGGTTAACTAATATTATTCAAGATTTATTTGTATTAATAACTTCTACTCACTATTCCATAATATTTTTCTTTCATTTCATAAGATTCTCGTTTTCTCTCCTCCATCACTTTCTTAAGTCGTGCTAATTCATTCTCATAAGCTGCGAGCTCTGCAGATAGCACCTGCAAAAAAACATCTTATAATACAATAAGTCATTAAATTATTTTATAATTTTGTCTTAATGATAATTATTCATTAACAAATAATTTGTTGTTTCTGTTTAGATTATACCATAAGTATCCGGCTTCATCACCATTCAATTGAAACTTCCCTTAACTAACCCTTAGTCTGTTTCCTCTCCTCCACTATAAATTTTATCCTTCTCATCTTTAAAATCTTTCCTCCCAGTCACAAATCCCATTTTTACATAATTTTTTACTTATGTAGTTGCCTCATAGATAATTCATAACAATGAATCATAATTCTAAATTATCATATTATATCTTTAGATTTAAAAAATCCATATTATATTTAAAATTTTGTGAAACTGTACGATTTATTATATATTTCTAACCCAAAAATCTCGTTCCATACTCATGTACCAGTAATTCTAAAATTAAAAAAAATATATATGAAGAATCTTACTAATGTATTAACCTCCATCACAGTAAAAACTATGAAGCATGATAAAAACCAAGGAATGAGTCAATGAGTCACATTGTTAAAAATATGTTTTATACAATCCTCTTTTTCAAAGATCAAAATTAAAATTACTAAGCCTTCATACCTCTCATATTTTTTATTTTAATCACAGCCGATATGCTGATTATAATTTTTTTGTACTTGACAGGTGTGAATACAAATATGGAGAGAGGGAAAAAAACTACTAGACAAGGCCCAAAGCTTATCTAGCAATAAAACATCATCATACACTTTTATTTAAAAGGATGCTGAAAAAAAAATTCTTCATAACAACAATTTATAAACTAATACAGTGTTAAAAAAAATTATAAATAGAATATTTATATAAATAAATGAAGACCTTGTTTTCTCTAGTTTTGTCCCTTAGATTTTTTCTGGCTGTTTCCAAATACTGCGCTGCGTCCCTTCCTGGCAAGCTGTTGAGATAAGTTCTCATATTGAGGTAAAGCATCTCCATGCTGGCACATTGTTCCCTGATGATCCCGTTATCCTCTTCAACACGCAGTAGTTTCTTTTGGAGGATTTGATTTTTTTCTATTAAGTCTTTCTTCTCAGGATCTTTTCCCTGGAATCATTTAAATATTTATGCAGTGACAATGTAATGTTATGGAGTAGCTTATTAATCCCCTAAAGATATTTGGTTGTCTGGAAAATGAAGTATGAAGAAATTTGCTACAGATTCATTAATAAACATGTACCAATATATAGAAATTTAACTTATGAAATAGATTATTTCATTTTATTGTTCCTTGAGTTTAAAATAATGCTTTTCTAAAAGGCAAGTTCATAGCATGCAAACGGCATCCCTCCTGGGGATGCATATTTTAGTTAGAAAAATTATAAACAAAAATCAGCTCACCTCTAAAAGTCTCCAACGGTGTATATTAAGAGGATTTTCCATTTGTTCCTCCAATGCTCGACATTTTTGACGTTCCTTTGACAAGTCTTTGTGGAGATGAAACATCTCCAATCTAAGATTTGGAGTATTTTCCGCAAGACTAATCAGAAGCTTCTTGTCAGTTCTAAAATATTATAGGTATACAGTCTATTATAAAATTTAACTGTTAGAAAAATTGTTTATTATTAAGTGCTATTACCAAAAGTGTTGTCACCCAACTATATTAGACAGCTATACAGAATAGAATAGAATAGAAAAGTAATTTTATTCTGGGACCAGGCCCCTTAAGAATAACAATATTATACATAAATTAATAGAAATATATCTGGCCGCTATAGACGGCTACATTATTGGAATACTCCAATTAAATATGAACTAAAACGTGTTTTCCGATAAAGAATAAAAAAAAAAAATTTATATACATATATAAATCAATAAAATAGTAGAATACAAATTCACAATAAACAGAAATTGGCTAATGGAAAAATAAAAAAGTAGACAGGAACATCTAATAATATGAATAATAGTGATATAATGAATGTGGAATATTTACAGTATTTTCTCAATCTATTGTTTTGAATATAGCAATTTATTTTATTGATTAGAGATCATCTGTTTGGGAATTGTGTTTAAAGAAGATGCATGACGGATATCAGTTGGGATTGAGTTCCAGAGAGAGATAGACCGAACGAGAAAGGAGCGCCAAAAGTTTTGGTTCTGTGGGAACGGGAGTAAAGGTTGGAAAGACAAGATCTAGTGCCCTGGGATTGGATAGAGGATTTTAACTGTAGGAGACTATAGAAATTAGATGGATGTTGTGGCTTGATGGCTTGGTATAAGAAAGAATCTAGGAAATAGAGTGTACGGGATAGAAGGGGGGGAGCCACGTTAACTCATCATAGAGGTGGGACACATGAGACTTCCTCGAGGCGTAGAAGACAAACCGTTGTGAGCTGTTCATAATTCATCTCAGCCTTTCCTCCTTGTTCGACAGCCCACCATAAGCCACACAGCCATAGTCCAAGTGTGGAAAAATGAAAGAAGTGATGAGGAGCTTATGGACAGGTAGTGTTAGAAGATGCCGGGAATGGTGGAATAACTTTAGGGAGCTTATTGATCGACAGGAAATTTGGATAGTGTGGGGTTTCCAGGAAAGTGTTTTACCGAAAACGATACCGAGATTTTCAACAGAGGAACTGAAAGTAATAGGGTGATCGTTTAAGATAAGTTGGGGAAGAGAGTTGATGGATTTAAGGATGGTGTTGGAACCAATTAGAATGGTCTGGGTTTTAGCAGCATTTAACAACAGTTTATTCAGGTCACTGATCAGGCACTGATCCTATCTAGGTCACCCTGAATATTAGCAAATGCAGCTATTATCTCAGAGGGAGGAAAGGAGAAATAAATTTGGGAGTCGTCGGCTTATAGGATCTGATGATCGGTGGGAACAGTGGTGGATTGATTTTGGAAGGTCATTAATATAACAGTTAAAAATGATTGGGGAAATACTAGAACCCTGAGCAACTCCTTTGTTCAACAGAAGGAAAGAGGGTAGGGGTTGATTTGGGATGAAGACCACTTGAGTCCTATCCAAGAGGAAAGCTTGGACCCAGAGTACGGAACTGTTGAAAAAGGGAAGAGATTTTAATTTAGAAAAAAGGATGGAATGGTTAAGTGAGTCAAAAGCTTTCGAAAAGTCGAGAAGAATATAAGAATAAAAATAAAAATAAAAAAAGAAATAAAAATTGTTGTAGTTGAATGATGGTAATATTGAGAAATTGGGAGAAGTAGATTGTGAGTTGTTAGTGGAGGAGGACAAAAAATTTACGTTCAGTTCATCAGCTGAAACCGGAAAGATTACAGGAGAAGAGGATTTATAAAGAGAGAGTTTCCGAAGGATTACCATTTGGATTAAGGGTCGGGCGCGGAGGAAAGGGCTTCATGAAAGTATTTGGATTTCGCCTGCCTTATTGTAGATTGTGATTGTGAAGACACACTTGATGATTGTCAGTCAGTCTTGTCTGTCTAAAACGTCTGCGGGCTCTGCATCGCGCTTCCTTCGCAGTTCTTTTATGTCTTGATACATCCAGGGAGCATGCAATCGATGGAGTGTTGAAGTTTTAAGAGGAGCATGGGTGTCTGGCATACTAACAAGATAGGAGGTGAGTTTATCAACCATGGAGTCAATAGTAGGACAAGAATAGATTTCACTCCAGTTCAGGGATTCAAGGGAAGGCAGGATGCTTTCACGACTGATAGCATCTATGTTGCGAAAGGTAAAGGTTTTAGATAGTAACTTCGGAGTATGGATATTATAAGAAATTTGGATTAAGTCATGAGAGGAGAGAAACGGGACAGGCAATTGGGACTAGGAGAGTAGTTTCTGAGGAAAATCGATGACGAATAGATCCAACCTTGTATCTGATCGGTGCATATGATGGGTAGGAGAAAATGGAACAATGGAGAGGTTCAGTGAGTGGAAGAGATTTTCCAGGAGAAGAGTGTCATTGGATTTGGCAAGGAGGTTTGTATTGAAATCAAAAGGCACTAGAGGAGGACGATAAACCACTTTGTATAGGAGCGGGAGTTCATTACAGGATATTTCAGTGAAAAATAATTCAATATGAGGAACATTAGATGGTGAAGATTCGAGGATTCGGGGTTTTAAGGTTTGGTGGACATTAAGACCTACGCCTCCACCAGTCCAGCTAACTCGGTCATGGCGGAGAAACATATAGTCAGGTAGGGTGATGTAGGAGATAGGAATGTTCCATGTTCCAGAGACTGCTATAATATGGTAAAAGTTGTTGGTGAAGTATTGCTGGAATTAATCGATATGGGCCGGCAAGGATTGGGAATTAACGTGACAGGAAATCAGGAGTCTAGACATCGGGGGGGGTGGTACACTGCATCATTGACAGGTCTTGAGATAGCATAGATGTTTTGCCAGATTTATAACAAATATATTGAATAATTTATCTAAGGTATATTAAGAAATGTATTTTACATAGATGTATATTTTTTAAAATTAAATATGTATAAAACCTACCATCATTTAATAAATATAATTCACAAACTTCACTGTAATAATTTGAATAAATATTCAGTACATAATTAGGAAAATTCTGGGACAAAGATGGACCAAAGGAGGTTACAGAAAACCTCTAAAATTGAAAAACATTATAACGTAGAGATAGACATGAGGAAAAGACATCTTAAATTCTATGGCCATATAATGAGATTTCCTGATCACAAACTTAGAAAAGAATAGTAAAATCATCGTATCATCCCTTGTTTAATAGAGAAGAAAATATTAAGAAAGACTTGGCATTAGCCAAAATTACTAATGAAGATATGAACACAAGAAACAATTTTCTACTTAAAGTTGAAAAATGGGAGGTTAAGCCAGAGACAAAAGTGCCGAGAACTGGAAATGGTGCGAAGGAAGAATGAAAGAATTGAATTCTTGGAGTGAAGGAAGAAAAGAATTCTTGCAAAGAATGAAAACCAGGTAGGTAAATAAGAAGAAGCCCCAAACGTGAACATCTTTACTTAGCACTTAAATAATATAATAATATTAATAAATATTGAGTACAAGGTTCTCGGTGACTTAAAGTAAATAGTACGGTATCTAATTAGGAGCTGGATAAGAATCAAACCAATGTTTTATATTCCTGCGTGATAAAATTACTCCAATCAAAAGAAAAGAAAATTTAAATATATACCTTAATTTCCTAATCTCTTTTTTTAGTAACTCAATATCTTTCAGCCTTTGTTGATATTGTTCTTGACCATTATTTAAAATATATGTCATTAGTTGTGTTTTCTCATACACTAATGATAATTCGGCATTTCTCTTCTGTATTACTGTTTTCAAATCCCCTGATTGTCTTTTCAACTAAAATTAAAAAAACAAATATAAAATTATTTAAAGATTTTTATCAAATGGGATTGTTCAAAATAAAATGAATAATTGCTGTTATGGTACTCACAGTATGGGAGTTAAAATTTTATTTTGGGTTTAACGTAACAAAACTTAATATGAAACTTCATTATTTTATGACAATAAATATATTGCAGATTTCATTTAAGCTTTTCTGTAGACTAACTGTGTGTTAGTTATCATGGACTTAGTCTTCTCGTAATACCAGTTTAGTTAGTCTAAATTAGACAAATGAGCTTAGTACCTTACTGTACTACCTCACTTCATAAATGAAACATTCCAGGTTTCTATTATCACACTACTTAATAAACATGGTTCACATTTAAAAAAAACAAACTGTTTTCTAGGTAGTTTATGAAAGTTTTAATGTAGACTAACTATGGTTTTATGTAAATTACCTGTTGTTGAAATAAACAAATTGTTTTTAAAAATTATTGAACCATAAATTAGTCATTAGAATGTAATTTTTAAAGCCGACTAAAATAAAACAATTTTTTTTTTCAGAGAAATTGGTATGTTTTCAACAGTCTTTCAAATTATGTTTGTTATTTGACTCCCAAACTGTATAACCATATTTGCACAATCTTCTCCAAATTTCATCTAATCACTGAAGGAACTATATTATTATAATATTATGTTATTATTAGAAATAAATTAAACGAAGGAAATGTCCCATACTTAAAATTCTTTATCGATTATTATTAATTTTGAATGAAACTAACTAGTTAATTGTTTTTACCCTTTCCAACTCCAATTGCAATTCTTTTATGTGATCATCCCTTTTAATTATTACATCAACTTGTTGTTTTATTTCCATATCTTTTTCTTCTATTGTTTTTAAGAGAGTTTTTTTGTTGTCCAAGTAGCTGTCTAGTTTAAAGATCATAGTGTCTTTTGTAAATACATCCTTTCTGTTACCTGTTTGATATAAAAACTTCACTTGTATTAGTTAATAAGTCAAGTTATTTTAAAGCTGAAATTAAAAAAGCATTAAGAAGAAAAACATTTAACTTGAAGTGGTTATTTCCACCATAAAACAATATCGAGACCAATGACAAGCAATTAGAATCTTATGTCATTCTTAGTAATTCAACAGCATCAGTAGTTAAAAATATATAATAAAAAAATGTAATAACCGTATTCATGGTAAGGACCAGAGCACATTTGTGTTCCTACTTTAATATGTTGGCAGATTTTAGGTGAGGTTGATGTATATGAAATTTAATGTAGTATTAGGGCGTCTTCTGCACCCAAATGAAATATATACCCTTCAGAAAATACATTATTAACCTTCAGAATGTTAAAATGCATTAAAAATGAACATCTGTACTTACATCTATAATTTGAATTGTACAGATGCACACTTTTAACAACTGGAAAGTGTAGTGGAAGGCACCTGTCTATTCCACCAACATTCAATATTCATAGTACCATAGCTTCACAAATAAGACCCTCCCTTCCAACATGTTTTAATAAACATACATTTGATGTTTAAATGATATTACGATACTATTGATGTTAATTATAATTTCATGTTATCCTTACTAAAATTTAACTAATGATAAACCATAAAAATAGAATTATTTTTAAACTTACTGGTTTGTAGTTTTTCATAGTCTAACTGCTTTTTATGCAGTTGATCCTTGACCAATTCCATCTCTTGAAAAATATATTTGGATTTAGCCTGTAAATCTGTTACTTGTCCCTGTAATTTACAAACCATTATGGCTAACTAATAATGTTGTCAATAAAACTGAAAATTGTCATGTAATATCTTTCATCGAATACATTTTATTAAAATTTATCACATTACAAACTGACCCGGCCACGCGTTGCTGTGGCTGTAGTAATAGTTTTAAAAATTTGAATTCTAAAGAAACGATGAATGGATGGAAAAAATGAAATAAATAGATTTTTGATTTTACATTTTATTCATCTTATATCTAAGTATAGTATATAATAAATAAATAATGTACAAAATTTTTAACTGATAAAATATAAACATATCAGTATATATTCATTAGTCTAATGAATGAGGTATATCATGGTTGATTTTTAATTATGGCTAATAATATTTTTTAAATTATAACTATTTATTTCAATTTGATTGTTGGTTGATGTGAGCGCTAATTGATGCACAATATTTTTTGTTAATCTGTTCTTTGCTAATACAAATAGATTAGATGGTTTACTAACACGTGAGCATACAACATACCTCCATGGGAGAAACATGGATGTTCTAGGTCCAAACCGCAAATGGACATTGTCTGGCCTTGTTGATGCTCTTAGCAAAAGCCAAGCGTATATCAAATTGAAGTCTTTTGAACGGTATTATGGGGTCTGATGGTATCATTGGAATACGTGGCTACAGGACGACTTTTCCTTTAAAGATTCCAGTTAACATTGCTGCTTCAATAACATTCCCAGTGATATTTTCGATGACCAAGCGTGTAAGATTCCATAATTGGTGGATTAAAATTACACATAATCAATAATAATGGCCGACACATATCACTTAGCGGTATGAAAGATAGTTTTCATCCTATTCTCAGGCCTACTGAATACAGACTCAAAATTTCATAAGAATTGGTCGTTTCGGAGGAATTTTGTTTCAAACACTGTGACACGACAATTTTATATATTAGATAGAGCTAAGATTCCGGTTAATTATTGTATGATTGTAACTTAATTCAGGATCTGTTAGATCTACAGAGCTGCATTTGGGCTCAAATTTTAGCAAATTTTATCTTCTTTAAAAATGATTATTTATGTTTTTTCCCTAAAACGTACCGATCAGGAGATACAGGCCAAAAAGTGAAATAACTCCGAAAATTTCAAAGTTTTTCGGCCACCAAAAGTATTCCTGTCCGTTTTTTAGGTTGCGAACTTGGATTTACACTATTCAGACATGCCCTTACAACATATCAAAAATGCAGCATCATCAAGCGTCACTGCTACGATCGACGCATAAACAATAATAATGGCCGACACATATCACTTAGGGGTATGAAAAATAGTTTAAATCCTATTCTCAGACCTACTGAATATGGACACAAAATTTCATAAGAATCGGTCGAGTCGTTTCGGAGGAGTTTTGTTATAAACACTGTGACACGATAATTTAATATATTAGATATTTAATAAAAAATCAATACCTGTGCCTCCAGTAGCCTTTTATGAAGATATTTCTTCTCTGTTATAAGAGAATTGTTTAAGTTTTCCCTTTGCTTTAACTCGGCAGTGTTCTCATCTATTTTTTTGCGGAGCCTTGCATTATCCAGCAAAAATACAGACAATTCAGCTTTCGTTTTTTCCACACTTTGCTCCAGAATCATTTTTTCTTTCATATCTCTGAACAGAATAAATGGTTTTAAAGCACCTATTTAAATGTTATTACAATGTTATAATAATATAATAAGTACATAAGAAATTAATAATTATAAAAAAAATAATTCAGAATTTCTGAAAACCAACATGAACAAAAAACAACTTTATTGTTTTATTTAAAATTAAATAAGAATGCAAGGCCATTGTGGTTGAAAATTTTAAAGGGTCATGTTAGCATTTTTGATTCTAAAGTGGTTGGTTAAGATTTCTTTTGTTCTGTAGGCAAGATAGATTAGTTTAGAAGCCTATAGAATGATCTGTCCTTTTTGCTCTAGTTGGAATACTTGAGGAGTTATTTATGCATATAAGTTATTTTAAAGATTTTTTGTCTGAAAAAAGTAGACTAAATATGTTTATAAATTAAAAACAATAAAAAAATAGTATAAACAGAAAATAAAGTATTGTAAATTGATTTAATATCTAATAATTTTATTAATTATATCTAATAATTAATAACTAATAACTATTTAAGTTAGTAAAGAAATTGAAATTTGACTCCATCACTCATAAGCTCTCATAAAAGGAGACAAAAAAAAGTATTTTGAGTAATATTTATCGTTAATAAAAAGCATTTCAAGCTCTACAAGTATTATTATACACATTTTGCTTAAGTGATTATTATTAAATTAGGTAATTCAATAAAAAATATTTTAATTAATGCAATTAACTCTCGCTAGTATATTGCAGTAGTAAGTTTCATTTTCATTATACTTAAAATTATATAACATAACACTATATTAAAAAACATATGAAATATTGATTGTGAAGGCATCTGCTGTATTATATTTAGGTTGCTTACCCTCAGGTTGAATTCTTCCATAAGGTAAACAAAATATCTACAGCCCCGGTGAATAAGTTGTTAAGTCAGATTCTGTCCAGAGAGAGTTAACTGCTTTCATATAACCGGAATCGTATCATTCTCGTAGTTTGGGCTTGAAATAGAGTTATAATATGAACAATAACTCCTTTTCAAGCCAATGCCTCACTTAGCCCCATATTCACTTCAAATATAACTCGATTCTGCATACTTAAGTACAAGAAACTCATTTGGGAGAAAATTAGACTTAACTACTTATTCACCGGGGCTGTAGATATATAATGAATAAAAAAAATAAGAACAATAATATTAAAACATAACAAGAGGTTATTGATATGACACTTGCTTTTCATGCACTTTGAATAACATATCAAGAGTTTTTTGTTTAGTTTGTTTTTCTGCTTTTACTTCATCTGATTCTTCTATTAATTTTAAACAAATTTTATTTTGTTCATCAACTTCTTTTTGTTTTTGATCGAATACTCCTGAAATATAAGAAATACATTAATTTAAATCATGGTTTAAATAAATAATTACCAAATAAATTGTAGCCTTTATAAAATAGACAATAAAAGCAACTATATATTTAATACCATTTAGATATTTCAATCGTTTAGATAGTTTAGTGTTCTCCAACTTTAAGTTTGAAATTGTCTTATTTAATTTTATTATCGAAAGTCTTGTTTTCTTTTCCTCATGGGACATGTCCTTCATTTTACGGTAGAGGCGTTGCGCGTCTTGAATGGCTTTATTCTTTTTTTTGTCAGCGCTTATGATCCTGTTAACCCATGTATCTTGGATTTTATCTACACTGATAGACTTTTTTTTTATCACACCTAAGCTACCAGTTTGATTCTGGAATATATTTTATTTATAATTTGGATTAGCAAATTTAACTATCCGATCTTATTGTATAAAATGGTTAAATCAATTTATTACGGAACAGATGGTTTTCAGCCGCTTATTTTCTTCATCTAGTTTAGTATATTTCTTTTCTCCACATTCTAAGCGTTCCTTCAAATCTTTTGTTAACTTGGCCAAGCCCTCATTCTCGTGGGTCAATATTCTATTTATTTTCTGAAACAAGAAAATATTAATCTTAACTATTACATTATTCACTAATGATATCTTATGATATATATGTATAAATCATTCATCATAAATTGTTATTTAAAATCATTACAATTATAAACCAAATTGTACTTTCAAACAATTTTACTTCATTAATTAATTAAATAGTAGAAAAAGTTTATAATATAACTAAGGAACAATATAAGAGACGGATCTAAAGATATTATTACCCGTAACTCAAAAACTTCTTCATCCATTTTCACCAACTCCTGGCTTGCATTCTTGAATGTTTTGTAATGTTTGGCAACGGTCAATTTTACATGTCTCATTTCATCAGTAACCCTTTCCAAATCAGATTGTAAAATCTTTGATTTCTGTGTTTCTTTTAAAACACTATATTTGTTGCCCTGTTGTAGCAAAAATGAATAATTAATATTTAATTATTTTTCTTGTACAATTTAAAAAAACAACATTAACATACTTTTAACATTTCTTCCATTTCTACACATTCTGCCTCCTTTTCTTTGTATTTTTTATGAAGCTCTTCTAAATCTTGCAGACTAAGCTGTAGTCTGTTATCGCTCAACTCTAAGTCTTGCTTGAGTCTGGTTATTTCTTTGATGAAGCTTTCACGTGATTTAGCAGTAACATCATAGCTATATAAATAATATGAACATTTTAAAGAAATATTTCATTTAAATATTAAAATTTACAAATATAATCCATTGCTTTTTATGTTATTCTTTTAGTTTTACTTACTAAAATGATATCCTAGAAAATCTCTAATGTATATAGCTTACCCTTGTTCTCTTAGCTGATCTTCTGCTTGCCTTCTTTCCAATTCACTATTCAAATATTCAACTTTTTTAAAAGCCAACTTACATTCATCAATTAGATCATGTTCACGCGCATAAGATTCGTCAAGCTGCTTTTTTAAATCCGCAATGGTCTGAAAATTATTTTTAAAAACCATTGTTGGGATTGTAAAACTTTTCACTTTAAAAGTAATTCACTGTAACTATTGTATTAAATAACTCTAATTTAATCATGTTGAAGAAAAAAAAAGGTATCAACTGATTATGCTCTACCTTTTACATAAAATATTTTTATGTAGAATATTATAAATTTATTAGAAAAACAGAAATATTATTAGTCCAGTAGTAGTATCTATTATTAGTGCAGTGTATGTATGATGGAGATTGGTAAAATAACAGGAAACATACATTTCTTCAAATTGTTTTTAGCATTTTGCCAAAGTACACATCACACTTTATATTACCAAGAAAGATTGTTTTTGTAATAATAAGGTTTTATTTTGCCAGAGTGTTTCATCAGTTTCTCTTTTATGTTCAGAGTTAAACTTTTTTTTTTTAAATTTTTATTTTGAAGATAAAAGATATGCCCAGGGCCGGGATTCGAACCCGGGTCTCCCACATTTCCGCTGTGGTGCTCTACCAACTGAGCTATCCTGGTTCGGACCTCGGTCAACAATATATAGTAAAATTATAACAATAGTCAGCAACAATAGTAAAATTATAACAATTAATAAAAATAGAAAATGAAATATTTTTTTTTATAAATCTTATCATTTAAATATAAAAATGTGAATCTGTTAGCTGTACCACATTATAATCTATGCTTTATGTGTCTACGGGAAAAAGAATATTTCTCCAAAAAGTGTAATGATATGCAATAATAAATTTTATAAATATATTAAAACCTAATTACCGTTTCCGAAGTTTCAAATTTTGTTTTAATTTCTTTTAGTTCTTTTTTGATTTCATAAGATGCCTGTAAATCTTTCTGCATTTTCTCTGTAGTGTTAACAAGATTAGTCTCTGCTTTTTCTTTTGCTTTTTTGTTTTTCTCAAGAGCATGTTTGTACTTTTGAAGTAAAGTCTTAATAGTCATACTAAATTCTCCTGGAATGTCATGGTTGCGTTCCAATGCTGTGATACACTAAAATAATTGTTAATATCTTGTAGTAATATTTATACTCTTTATCATTAAAATGAAAAACTATAAAAAGGCAATTATTAGAATGTCAAAGGTGAGTCTAAATCCAAATAAAAATCTGTAAACACAATTTTTTATGGTACAATTCATAATGTAATCAGTGAAAAATATCAAAAATATAAGATAATGAGAAAAACGAAGAAATAATTTTGTTGTAATAAAACTGTAGATAATATTTTAATTTAGTTTTAAAGTGTATAAAAAAAAACTAGGTCACTTCTTTTCAAATCTGTATTAATTATCAAATATTCAAAATAAATAATTGGAACACTAATTAAAGTTAAACATTTCTGACATTTCAAAAAAATTTAAGTCAGATTTGTTCTATGGAGCATATTAAACTTACAGTGGTCAAAACCGCAAATATACATCAGATATTTGTTTAAAGATAACTTGTTAAATAATCAAAAATAAATATCTGACTCACAAATTCATGATTTTCTTCAAAATTGAATCCATCATCCAGTGATTCCACCGACTTTTCTTTCTTGGATTCTTCTTTTGAACTGACAGATTCTTCGGAAATTGACTATCACACAAAGTAATCCATTGTTATAATAATTATTATTACAGTATAGTAGGTACTAACTATAAAGTTCAGAATATATTTTGGAAATATGATATTTTAAACATCACAAGTTTTATATTGTAAAAAAGTCTTACAGTTTTGATGTTTTTGCAAGGTTTAATATTATTTATTTATTCCGAAATGTTTTTTATACATTAATCAGAATAGTGTAAGATTATTTATAAATTTTATAGATTTTTAGTGTGGATACAGGAATCAGAGATATTGTTCTCACTCAACCTGCGGAGGGAAGCTGAGGGCTATAGAGTCATAGAGGTCTTGATTACACTGTAATCAGGACTGTCCATGTGTGGTGAAAATCCCGAGGTGCATGGCAACTATAAATGGCAGATCCAGACTAGGAATTGGATTTATATTCCAGAGGTGGAACGGCATATGCTTTGGGGATAATGGTTGTGGGAGAACCATCAAACTCTGGACAGATTCTCTCTCTCTGGACAGTCTCAAGATTCAAATAACTTTTATCCATATCATGCAGTTATACTCGTGGAAAGTTAGATTTTAAAATAAAATTGAACAACTAAATCATCTTCTCAAGAAGATGAAATTATTACTTTATTCACCTGTTGTCTGTTCCTAGAAGATGAAGAAAAATTAGAGCACATTCTTCCTGAATATTAAGCCTTTGTCTTCAAATGACTGTTGAACTGTAAGCAGTATAAGTAACACCATGTACAGAATTTAAAACAGCTCAGAAGTAAACCTGAAGAAATCACTAGATCAATTCCTAACTAAGAACATAAGAAGTATATGTTTCGAAATGAATCTCTAGCTGGTAAAGAAGTTGATTACAAAAGATGGATCGTTAACAGAAAGGGTTTCCCATAATATTAATAGGTTTTAATGATGTTAATTCTGATTTCAAAGATTCATGTGATAGTACCCACACCAAAGCCAATAATATACTCAATAATAAGGCTTATCAAACTTCTGCTTGCTGTCACTCAGCTAGTAGCTGTAGTTGCTTGTCCCAAGCTTGGATAAAGAAGGAGAGGTTTTCCTTGCAGCCTGAGGGTATAACTAAGCACTGTCTCAGGATTAGCCTCGTCCAGAGCACCAGGAAAGGTGAAGCAGGGAGAAGGGTCTGTACACCCTTTAAAGGGCAGCCCCATATCAGACTTAGACGTATGGGTCAATAACCCACAAACTGAATATCAATAATCAAAAGAAAAATTAACCTCACACTGCATGAGCGGTAGAGAGGAATGATTATGATGATGATGAATGTTTAGCGAACATAAAGGCTCGATGCTTATTCCATATAATACCATATATAAATTTCCTTCCATGGACTACAACCCAAACCCAATTCCATTATAGTATTCCTTGTACAATGCTCTCACCTACACCTGGGATGTTCCCCAAGCTATAGCAGAAGCAATAATCCACCCTATATTTTATGATTGATGATAATGCAGCAACCTAATCTATACAAACAACACATGGGATAAGAAAAAGAAACCATTAGTTCTTCATGCTAATCCTATATAGATCAGTGAAGATTGCAAGCTTGGTAGAAACAACTTTATGAACAGATCACCACAATCTAGGGCTTATTTTTATGCTGTTGTATTTTTTTAAAAATTCGAATAGCTGAGAATTAGGAATCATTATTGAATAATTGTAAAAACACTTTTAAATTATAACTTTGAATGTAGTGTAATTTTAAAATGTTCGATAAATATCATTGGATGCTTAGGATACCCCTAATGGTTTTATTTTATCAACAACTGTGCAGGTTTGTGATAATCTAAATGTGTAGAAGCAGAGAATGCATTGTTAGAATGGAGTGTATATAACAACTAAAAGCGGTGGTGATACTTGAGGGGAATGCTTGGCAGTAGGGGTCGTTGAACTTTCTGGGTAGAAAATCTTTTCTCTGCGGAACATCTTTTTGATTTCGTTTTCCACATCAATTGTTGTACTGCTGCTAAACGAAGTTATTTCAGCTTCCGGAGATTCCTCTTCTTTCTCTTCCTCTTTCTTTATTTTTTTCTTAATCGGTTTCTGTTTCTTACCTTTTTCTTGTTTGCCTTTCTTTTCTTTTGTTCTCTTTGGAGCCGGAGGTTTCTCTTGGTCTGGTTTTGTATCTGATACTCTTGATGATATCTTATGTTCCTCAACTTTAGGAGCAGTGGCAGAAGCAGCGGATGAGACATCAGTCGAGTGTTCTGCATCAAGCACTTCCGATGGTTGTGTGGCTTCTGTTTTGTCATCGACGTCGGCTGTTGCCGGCTCTGAGGTGATCGGTTCGGATCCTGTCTCGGGTTCTTCAGACATGCTAAGCTAAAAAGAACATGCACTAATAAAAAGGTTAATACTCTACTGCTTTCAACTTCTTGGACGATTTTTTAGCTGCTAGTATTCCTCTCATTATAAATAACCAGAAGTTTACAAATCAAAGACCTTTTGACATAGCAACTGTTTAGAGGTAACCATGGAGACCTAAAAGTGAAATCTTCTTAGACGACTTCTTAATTATAATCTAGCTGGCAACGGATTCATTTGAAGAATCGATTTTCAACTATTTTTTTTTCTAGACAATCCCCCCCAAGACAAACCCAACTAAAAATTATACTTATTAATTAATAATATGAATATACTAAACTCTGGCTAGTCAATTGAAAGCCGTGAAATCAAAGTTAATTTTTTTTTATTTCTTTATTGAACGTTACTGTATGCTGCTACAGCTAACCGGGCATTGATTATAGTGGGAGTTCTAAATTTTTCCTATCCAGGTATAAAAAGGATCCGGATCTTTAACGAGTAGGTGATACAGTACATGCTTGGGACCCCTACTTTACGTCCCTTCCAAAAGACGAAATAACAGAAGATTTTTTACTCCCTTTTAACAAATCCTAGGGCTAACGGCTGGGCTCCTAACCCTTGAAATTGCCCATGGAAGGTTGTCATGGTTACTGCTACACCACAGGTGACACAAGTTAATTTTAAAATGCAATCTCGAAATTTCATGTTTCGTTTAAGGACAGATATATTAACGGTTGAAATTTTGATGTCATATTTAGTTAGTATTACTGGAATACTGTGAGGTGAGGGACTGAAAATATATACTGAAAGCGGTGAGGGACTGAAAATATATACTGAAAGCGGTGAGGGACCTGGGGTAGGATCGGGACTTGGAATGTACAAAGTATATTGCAACCGGGTGCGAACAGAGCTCTGGAGAGAGCACTGGAGCAATATAAAGTGGATATAGTGGCGCTACAAGAGATCCGTTGGGGAGATATCGATATAGTATCATTGGGCAAGTACATATTAATAAATACTGGGTGCAGAGGATGACACTGGAAGGGACAAGTTGTCGGGTCAAAACCAGAGTGGGTATCTCGGACAGCTTTGACGCTAACATTGGCTTAAAACAGAGGGGGCCATTATCGCCCCTATTGTTTAACCTTGCCTTAGAAGTGGCAATTAGAAAAATAAAGACGAACCCTGCAGGCGCTATCTATAATAGGCTCACTCAACACATGGCGTATGCGGATAATGTTGTCATCACTAGCAGGTCCAAGGCAGCACTAGCAGCTGCAGTTGAAGATTTAAGAATGCAGCATATGAAGTAGCATATGATTTAGGGCTCATGATCAGTTATGAAAAGTATAGATATTTGAAAACATCTCGGAAGATCAGGGAGAGGGTAGAAACTGTTGTATTGGGAGAGGAGGCATATCGGAGCTGCGACACATTTAAGTACCTGAGGGGCGTAGTGACGGAGAATAACAGTGTGGAAGCCGAAATAAAAGGCAGGATGGTTGCAGGAACGAGGTGTTTCTACGCTCTGCAAAAGGCACTCCGATAAAAAAGTCTCTCCAGGAAAGCAAAGATATTTATATGCAAAACAGTTATTAGACCAGTTGTTGTGTATGGCAGCGAGACGTGGACTCTAACCAAGGAAAACAGGAAAGCCCTGCTGGCTGGGAGAGAAGAGTCCTGAGAAGGATTTAAGGAGCAGTCAAAGAACAGCATAGATGGATAATTAGAAGCAATGCCGAGCTAGAGGAACTATATGGTGAGCCAGATATCATCACAGTTATTAAGAAGAGCAGAATCAGATGGCTGGGTCATATTGAAAGAATGAGTCCCTGCAGATTGCCAAAAATTATGCTGGGTGGTACACCAGGAGGTAAAAGAAAGAGAGGGAGACCCAGGAACCGATGGATCGGTGATTTGGAGGAGGACTTGAGAATAATGGGGATCAGAAATTGGAAGAACCTGCCAGTGGACCGCGAGGAGTGGAGTAGAGTGGTAGCAGAGGCCCAGGACTATAGAGCGCATTAGTAAATAAATAATAACTGAAATAGAATTCATTTGATCGACGCAGTACTTGATTCAGTTCTAAAAACTGATGCTAATAAGTAGGAAAGTTAGCTATTAAGTAAAGAATTAAGAAAACAAAAGTTAGTTTTGATTTCTTCCTTTCATAAGTATGCTAGTAGTTTTTAAAATGTACGGTAATTACTGTCTTTCGAAATAAAGAACACTAACTTCTAAGACTAACACTGGCTGAATTAATATCGATATAATCCAAAATCAGAAACATGTATTTTTTACTCAGCCTAAGAATACAACTTATGACTTTCTCTAAATTAAAATATTTGACGTGGAGATCTCCAACTTCCTTGTACACCTATCGATCTTCAAATTAAGTTCATTTTTCAGGCATGCCACCATTTCCGGTGGTCATGTGATCAAAAATGGTGCACAGCTGTGTGTATATCAATGCTAAATGAGAAAATGTCAACATTCTGCGTCTTCTTTTGAATTTTTTTTATTTAGCAATTGATTGAAATATTACAATCTGCTACTTGTGGGCAATAAGTAATAGTACTAAGTAGCTTACAATCATTCCATAAAACATAACAAAAATAAAATAAATAAATGTAATAAAAATATATATTCATGCGGTAATAAAAACAAAATCCATGCGAAAATGTTAATAAAAATAAAATAATTGCTTACATTCATACCAAAATTACACTATTTACAAATTGTCTGGTGTACCTGAACTAAGCTTCTTCCCCAGGAATGAGGGCAAAGCAGGAGTCCGGAAAGCCCCTGCCCCCTTTCCCAAACGCATCACTGGCATTAAACGCCAATGGAAGCTGGTTCTTTTGCGATAGACATAGTACAAACATGTATACAAACATCAGGAAGAAACTAGTCTAAATTGATTTAAGGATGATCAAAATGGTTATATATGTTTTATAAAAATCTTTTTTTTTTGGAATACAGTACTCATAAAACTTATACTCATAAAAGCAGTACCTATGGTCTAGTAATAGCATAACAACCAACTAAGTCCAAGACCGCGGGTTAGTAGCCCGGCAGGTGGCCCTAGAATTTTTTAAAGAGAGAAAAAAAAATCCTTAGTTATGCCGTCTTTCGGAAGGGACGTTAAACAAGCGCCCCTTTATGCCTTTACTATGTCAGATACTCGTTAAAGATCCCTATCATAATTAATCCTACATAGGCAAGATTTAGAGCTCCCACTGTAGTTTCGCCAGATTAGCCATAGCAGCATAAAAAATTGGCGTTAAAATAAACAAACAAAATCCTAAAAGTATAAGAGTGTAAGAAATAAATAAATAGGTTCCACAAGCATCCCTGATATTTCACAAAAAATTGCATTTCTATTTATAATGTGAAATATTCATTTTTACGTTTTTCTGCATTTAGTAAAGCCACGTATACACTTGAGCATCCCTTCGGCCTGATTTACTCAGATGAGTACAAGGGAGACCGAACGGATCCGCTTGCTCAGCCCAAGCCGAGAGCTGTCGGTACTTCAAAGTGAGCACGCATTCGTTTCATGCTGGGTGGGTACGGGGAAAAACTCGGTTCCCCGAATGGCCGAACAAACATATCCTCTCTACTCTGAGCTCCCCCTTTTTAACCCTAGATTGGTAGCGTTAACTTTTGTAGCGGGGTTAGTAGCGCGAGTAACTCTTACTCATTATAAAGTTTTTGACTTTCAATTATTATTTGAGAGAGTGGGATAGTAATAAATATCAACTTAAATAACAATATATTTTTATTTTTATTGAGGAATAGTGGGGGGCCTTAGGCTGTTCCCCCCACTCCCTCAATACTGGGGGGGCTTTACTGTACCTCCAATGAGTCCTTTCGACTCACGCTACCAATCTAGGGCCTACATACAATGGAGTAGTGAATTCGAACGGGCACACGACATAGACATTGCGCAACGTTTTTAAAACATTTAAAAAAAATAGAAATCGCTTTTTTTGTTTTGTTTTTTTATGGTTTCCTGTATGTAAATATAGGAGAAACTGGCAACTAGAAGTTTTCTGTTCACCATAGTTGACAGGAGACCAGTTTTTCTTCTACTGGGTACATATTTTTTAATAATTAAAAACTCCGTCATTAATAGTAAATATTTATAGGCTTCAAAAGGATTAATATAATTCTTAAGAATGTGCTGAATACAAAGAATTATATAATTCTTAGCACAATACATTTTAAATACAATTGTGTATACCTACATAATGCATGTACATTTTTCAGTCTCTGTACATTAATCCATGTACACAGTATATAAAGCAATCGTAACTGTAGTAAATACTACTACTTAAGTGAAGCAAATATTACACTAATTTCAATCAATTTATTGCAATAGGTCACTCATGAGTACATAGGCAGATCCAGGAGGGGGAGGGGGGGCACGTGCCCCCTCAGACGGGATTTTGTGTACTGTGGAGAATCCATTACAGTATATACTTATAGGCAAATCATGTGATGTTACAACAGAAATAACATGAGTAAAATTATTTTTTAGATATTTTAATAAACCTTTGACACCTTTCTATAAATACTACAAGTTTATTTCTATGTTATTGTTGATTTTTTGCCTGTCTGCCCCTCCCCAGAAAAAAATCCTGGATCTGCCCTTGAATATATGGCAGACTGAGGCGGAACTTATGTGATACTTTTATCCAGAGTTTATTTTCATATTTATAGCAAAGTGAACTAATGTAAGTGAAATTATTCATAAGTATATTTATGAATTTTTTTTTATTTATTACTTTTTATTCAAATGGTTCCCAACATCACATTTTCAGCAAAATAAAAACCACCATTTCATTTATAGTTTTAACTGTTCATTAGGTCAATAGGTTGTATGGAGAGGGAAGAATTCTTTTCCTTACATAGACTTGTCATTTTCCATTTCAATAATCTTGCAGAAAGTTTTGCTAAGAAAAACCAAAACAAATCTAATACCAACAGTAAAATTTTGAGATTTGTTTAATAAAATAAGAAAAAAAAACACAATTTGTATTAAAATATATTTAATCTGCACATAACACATTAATGTTTTAATTTAAAAAAAAATTAAAATGCTGAAGGAGTTGGACCATTTACCCAATCAACTATTTCACAGTTAACCCAAATATAATCGCCCTTAGGTGATGTTGTACCAGGCGGTAACAGAGCTGCATATGTTGAAGAAACGGCACCTTGAAAAGAATGACATGTAAAACTAAGTTGATTAATAAAATTAAATACCATCAATATCAAATATGTTAACATTAACATGTTTTAACAAATTATAAAGATAAATATTTTATTTTAAAAGAAAAGATATGACCAGGACCGGGACTCGAACCCAGATCTCCCACTTCTCCGTAGTGGCGCCTTAACCATCTTGGCCATCCTGGCTCGTTTCCAGGCCAGTTATATCTCTTCTTTCACTGATCCTATATCTCTGTGTTCTCGCAATGTATACACGGGGAGAATGTTAAATGAATGGTTAAGGCGCCACTACAGAGAAGTGGGAGATCCAGGTTCGAGTCCCGGTCCTGGTCATATCTTTTCTTTTAAAATAAAATATTTAGAAAATTATATCATATAAAAATAAAATAAATTAGAATAATATTAATGACTTAAAGTCAACTAGATCCAAAAATAAAAGTAATGTTCATTTAACATTCTCCCCGTGTATACATCGCAAATTGCGAGAACATGGAGATATAGGATCAGTGAAAGAAGAGATATGACTGGCCTGGAAACGAGCCAGGACGGCCGAGATCGTTAAGGCGCCACTACGGAGAAGTGGGAGATTCGGGTTCGAGTCCCGGTCCTGGTCATATCTTTTCTTTTCAAATAAAATATTTAAAAAATGATATCATATAAAAATAAAATAAATTAAATTATAATAAATATTTTATAGTAGATTTGAACTCAAATCATATTATATAATAAACAAAAGAACTATTAAGATAGGTTCTGAATCTGAACTTCAATATAGAACTTTTTTATTCACTAATTAATCATCATATGAAATTTCAATAAGATTCCAAAAATGGTACCTTGCTCGATTGTAAGGTGTCCAGTATGATTTGTCAAGTCCGTATCAACATAGCCCGGGTGAACATGGTTAATTACAATATCTTCACGAGGGTCCTCCAAGAACTCTCGGTGCTGGATTCTTGTTAAAGCACTAATTGCAACTTTAGACATAGCGTAAGCAGAATTTATCCAGCCAGCTTTGGTATGTGTTCCAGCTTTTGCATCTCTGTAGAGAGAACAAAATAGAGTAATAAATTGTAAAGCTACTAGTTTTAAAAGGCTAATGAATATGCAATTTATAATTAAGGCTGAAATGCATTAAGTAATAATTAAATAATAAGATAAAACAGAGGACCTTGATTCTCTGAAATGGGGTCAAGCTGGATAGAGTAGGATGCTTTTTCAACAATTTGCCAACCTTATTCACTGAGATAGTAGTTAAGGACCACTACCACAATGGCAGTCTTAATGAAATAAGAAAGGAAATCAAACAAAGAAAGGTCCTCGGTAAAAAGTTTTAATAGTTATTACAAAAATAAGGATAAGGATCAGAAATTTTAGAACTTTCCCTAAAATTTCTAAAAATATGTAATCATTTACTGAACACAAAATATTTTGGTACATTGGTAAATATTTATAATTTTTTTTAATAAATACTTAAGAAAACACGAATACTCGTACAAATATAGTACAAATATTTTACTTTAAAGAAACAGAAAGTTCAGCAAATTAATCACTGAGTCATCCCACTAAATTATTATTTGCATTTCAGAATAAATAGAACAATTATTATAATAAAATTAATTTTAGGGACTTTTTACTCACAAATTAGCAATAAAAATCTAATGTAATTAAAAATATTATTATTGTAATGGAATACCAAAGTATATGTAATAGATTTATTGTATACTTACAAAATAAACTGATTGACCAGACCGATCAGGTCATTTAGAGTCAAATTAGGATCTCCGAATTTCTTCCTTAACTCTTCACTGGGTACTCTTTTTAAAAAGCCTAGTGCACTAGTCACATTAACAACACGAGCATGAGGTCGAAGTAGTGGGAATAGAGCATTGCATACATTGATCTGATCAAAGAAATTTACTCTCATAGTTACTTCTGCCTGTTCTGCAAATGGTTCACGAGCATTATGCTACAAAAAAAAAATTGACAATAATAATCAACCATCATGTGAAATTTTGTGAATTGGTTTCCAGTATCAAACATGTAGAAATGGTTGACCCCAGATATATAATAAGAATGTAGAAAATGGTAGGGGGTGTGGTCAGTAAAATTATACAAACCAGAAATTATAACTTATTAATTATGTGGTAATGTTTCGGAGCAGCTCAAGAAGTTAAATGCAACTCTAGAAATGCCCCTTTATTATAAATCCCTCTGCCTAAAAGTTAAGCCAAAATGACAGGACACAACAAATAAGCCTTACTTATTGGTGTGTATAATTGGTAAAAATTCAGGAGGTTGTCAGCTCCAGTTGAGTCACAAGTTTTAACTTTTCATTTGTTTCCTTTTTAATATTTTTAACAAATACAAGTTATCATGAGCTTTACTATGGAAAATAGAATGTAATTTGTTCATTTCTTGATGTAATTATAATAGAAAACTACTCATTATGCATAATTACATTTTCTTTTCGATACTAAAGCTCATGATGACTTGTATTTTTGGAAAATATTAAAAATTAAATTAATTAACAGTTAAAATTTGTTGTAACTCAACTCGAAGGGACAACCTGAGGAACAGATACCTGATAATTTTTCAGGCACTACCCCTAAAACGTTTCATAGTGTTTGAACTAAATTCTTACCCCGTAAGCGATTGCAGCATTGTTGACAAGAACATCAATTCCACCATGTGTCTTCTTGATGTAATCGGCAAAGTTTTCAATGCTCTTAGAATCATCTATGTCCAATTGGTGGAATTCTGGTTTCAATCCAAGCTATCATATATAACAATATAGGTCTATGAATGATAAAACAGGCATAATAAACTGATCTAATAATTGGAAATTTACCTTATTAAGTTCTTCTACGGCCTTTTTTCCTCTTTCAACATCTCTTGCAGTTAAATATACTATACCATCAAATTGTTTACAGAGATTTCTCACAGTTCCGAATCCAATCCCTTTATTGGAACCAGTTACCTGCAATTTTAAATATCAGTAAATTTTAATAACAGTATAACTATAAAAATAAGCATGTATGAAAGTTTACAATAGCTATCCTGGGTAGGGCCATGTTCTGAGTTCAAATATTGCTTTAAGTGATTTAACAACCTACCTAGGCAGCTTATCATTATCAAGCTTGTCCTTGTCAACCTTATCACACACATCGATACTATACGATATAGTTGTAGGTGGATAAGTCATGTCCCTTGGTTTTGTTAGTCATTCCAATCTTTTCTTTTTTTTTGTTCTATACCCCTCCATACCCAACAACCCATCTTACTCGTTTGTTCCGTATTAATACATTTTTATTATTTTATTACTCATTCATAAATTATTCAGTATTATCATTGATTATAAGCTACAGTATCGGTCCATTAGAATCATAACATGACTCACCTCACTTCAAGAGGTGAGGTAACGTCTTATTTCTTATGTTAGGGAAGGTTACTGAATGTATTGCGAGCGTGGCTAGGTTCCCCCTCCATCACTATCCTGTTCCTGAACTTTTAAAAAATCGTTTAAAAAAACCTTTTACCATTACAATGCATGAAGGGTCTTCTTGGGTTCAGATACTATCCTGTTTCTATGACAACGGTAGTGCAGACAGCTAATTTTTCCGAGATCGCGCTCAATCGCCTGGTTTTCCCCCAATTCAGGATACCCACTTTCTAGAGGACTGTTTTCCCAATTCATGTATTTATTAAATTGTAATTGTATACTGTAAGACATTATAGTTTATATTTTATGTTTCATATCACTATTCTAAAGAAACTTGTCCCAGTTGAATAAATATGGATTTTTATCAGTTTTATTATTATATATTGTCTTAGTTATACATGTTTCTTTTAATTTTCTAATTATTATACTTGCAATCCTCTTAAATTCAGTTGGTAATTACCATTTTGTATAATTATAATACTTAATTAGTCGAAAGAAATGCAAAAATGCTGAGAAAAAAAAAAGCCCAGCTAGGTCCTTCTAACCCAAACGCTGTGTGGCGAGTGAGAAGTGCCAGAAGCGAAGTGTAGAGCTCACTGGTTATCGCCTAAGGCGCTCCCCCCCTGTGACGTCAAAATTACGTCACAAAACTGGAGGTTATCGAAGGGAGACTCTTCCTCCACAATTACCATTAATTCAATTTTAATACGAGCCTCGTAATTTTTGTTATTCATTTCAATTATTGTGAATGTCAGTGTACAGACATTGACAGTGATATATTTAGTTTTTCGGGTACTTGTGTAAAAGCCGGTCTGCATGAAACCTTCCTCCTTATCATATCGTCATATCTTACTTCCTGTAACCTCTTCATATCACTCGTAGGAGTTGACTTATTTCTGTTTGCGTTATTCAATTGTTTTCCTTATTGTTTTTGCCCTGTTGATTTTGTTTGTAATTAAATTGTTTTCCGTATTGTTATTTTTATTGTTGATTTGTTATTTGTAATTGACCATCTAAAATAAACTCAGTGGCACTTTGGTTATTGCCATCGTCGGAAGAAGAAGCCGTGAGATATTTCCAGAAGTTCGGAATAATTCCAATGATGTAATTATGTCAAAAAGGTCATGGAATGAATTTGGACAAGAACAAGAAAAAGAGAGCCCTTTCCTCGGTACTTTAAAGAATATTGAGCTAATTTGTCCTCAAAAATAAATAATAGTTATCGATATGTCCTTGTTCATATCATATTCGTTTTATTAAAATCATTATAAGTAAAACGTAGGTGTTATCAGTGTTCATGTTATAAACAACCACTGATCAGTTTATAAACAATGTAGGATAACAGTCCCAGGAGACCGGTTAATACACAAGTATCCAATTATTGAGATTGAGAATATGGAAAAGGTTATGGTGACTTTCGACGGACAGTAGTATATTTTGTTTCCTTGGTTGTCAAGCAGTCTCATTTTTATAGTTTTGCATGCGTTCAAAGACCAGTAATTTGTTATTATCTCGGTATCAGCTACCAGAAGATGTTCTTTGCGTATCTCTGCCCCTCTGGCCACTTTTATAATATGTGAAGAATTGTCTTAGTTCTCTGTCATAGATAAAGTAGTTCATGTCGAAATGTGATAAAGTTTTTTTAATGAAGTGTTTTGTGTTTGTGTGGTGGATAAAAAAGAATTCCCGATAAGCATATGGTTGTCCACATAAAAGCCAATCAAGCGTTGACCATTTCCATTTTTCATTCCTTCACTTTAATGGATTCCAATGATCTCAAATCCAATCTTATGATCATATGCTATGCTCGCATTGAAACCACAACCCATGATTCCGTACTTTTCCTCATCTCCGCAATTATTCAGTTCTTTGCAGACCAGGATATCTACTTTTCCAAGATAACGGTGTATTTAGTGGACCAAATTATCTACACATCAAAGTACCGGCATTTAACTTCCAAGAATTAAACTCGAACTTTTATGATGTTTATTACCTTTCTTATAACGTTAAGCAATACCAATCAACACTAACCACCTTGCTTTAAACGCGTGCGAACCTCGAACTTTTCCGAAAAATAATTACCGATTCCTTTTTTATTGAATGCTTCGGCAGTGCACACTCTCTTCTAAATGTATTAACTTCGTCGATATACCACGAACAATCGAAATGTTAAACAGAATTCGGGAATGGATAAAATCAAAAGATTTATTTAAATTGATAAATATCCGAAGAAATACTCCATTAATTGGTATTATTTTCTTTATTCTATATAAAACTCTACAGGTGCGATGTAAGGTAAACATATTTGATCAGTAGTTAAAGGGTTTCGTCAAAAAACGCATTGGTACTCTTCAATGATTTCATTGGCATCATCCGTTTTTTGGCTAGTTAAAATTAGCGAGAATATTTTATAACATGTCTGTAGGAATCGGATTCCGCGATAGTTTTTGCAATTCATCCTTTGCCCTTTTTTATGATTCCATATTTGGACCATTTCCATTCTTCGAACACTTTTTCATTTTACCAGATTTTTTGAACCATAGAATCTCCTTCCCTGCACGCTTTTGGAATGTTGTGAAATCTGGCTGACATTTTATCTTTTGAATTTTCCGAGGGCTAGGACTACTGAACATTAGTAAAATATGATAAAAACTTACACCTTACACCAATTAGTACTCATCAGAACTGTTAACATAGCCAAATGTATTTTATGATTTCAACTGTCTTTAAACAACAAATGAAAAATGTTTTTGAAGTAAAAAAACTTCAAATTGGCCTTAGCGATGTGGTTGATCCAGGATACGTTTCAGGTGGAGTTAAGTCAAAGTACTGCAATATAACACTGACAGGTTGTTCTTCAATTAATAAGAGAACATATGGGATAACTCACTCAGGGTTACAAGATGAAGAGTAGGGATGAACTGTTCCTAAGAAATTGGAAGAAAATACTACTTTCATTTTGGGAAGGATTAGGATTACTTTGCTCCATTTTGCCATTCCTCCAGAATAAGAACTTCAGTGATTCATTTTTATGGTCATTATAAAATGTCAATAAAACAATTTATTAAATACTAGCTGACCCGGTCACGCGTTGCTGTGGCTGTTGTAATAGTTTTAAAAATATATTACATTAAAATTTGAATTTTAAAGAAACAATGAATGAATGGAAAAAATGAATTAAATAGATTTTTGATTTTACATTTTATTCATCTTATATCTAAGTACAGTGTATAATAAATAAATAATATACAAAATTCCTAACTGATAAAATATAAACATTAGGTTAATGAATGAGGTACAGCATGGTTGATTTTTAATTAAGGCTAATAAAATTAGTTTAAATTATAACTATTTATTTCAATATAATTGAGCACTAATCGATGCACAATATTTTTTTTAATCTGTCCTTTGCTAATACAATTAGATTAGATGGTTTACTAACACCTGAGCATGTAACATATAATTGTCCATGGGAGAAACATGGATGTTCTAGTTCCAAACCGCGAATGGACATTGTCTGGCCTTGAGAGAGATGGTCATAGCAAAAGCCAAGCTTATATCAAATTGAAGTCTTTTGAACGGTATTATGGGTTCTTATGGTATCATTGGAATGCGTGGCTACTGGACGACTTCTCCTTTAAAGATTCCAGTCAACATTGCTGCTTCAGTAACATTCCCAGTGATATTTTTGATGACCAAACGTGTAAGATTCCATAATTGGTACATTAAAATTACACAATAATCAATAATAATGGCCGACACATATCACTTAGGGTATGAAAAATATTTTACATCCTATTCTCAGTCATACTGAATATAGACACAAAATTTCATAAGAATCGGTCAAGTCGTTTCTGAGGAGTGACACGACAATTTTATATATTAGATAGAGCTAAGATTCCGGTTAATTATTATATGATTGTAACTTAACTCAGGATCTGTTAGACCTACAGAGCTGCATTTGGGCTCAAATTGTTGAAAATTTTATCTTCTTTAAAAATGGTTATTCATGTTTTTCCCTAAAACGCACCGATTAGGAGATACATGCCAAAAAGTGAAATAACTCTGAAAATTTCGAAGTTTTTCGGCCACCAAAAGAATTCCCGTCCGTTTTTTAGGTTGCGAACTTGGATTCACACTATTCAGACATGCCCTTACAACATATCAAAAATGCAGCATCATCAAGCGTCACTGCTACAATCGACGCATAATCAATAATAATGGCCGACACATATCACTTAGCGGTATGAAAAATAGTTTACTTCCTATTCTCAGACCTACTGAATATATAGATGAAATTCCATAAGAATAGGTCAAGTCGTTTCGGTTGAGTTTTGTTACAAACACTGTGACACGAAAATTATATATATTAGAAGATATCTTTAATAAATTTTCTTGTTTGCCTTATAATTTCAATACCCGTCCTCAAACTCACATATCTATGTTTTTAATGGTAATCTTAAATAACTGATAATGATTATCAGTAAAAAACAACGTATTGATGCCGAATCACATGTAAATTATCACCCTCTTAAAAAGACTGATAGAATTCCTAAATGGGATGTAACATAACCACAGAACATTGAATAGACTAGAAGCGACAAACGCTAGTTGTTGGATGGAACCAGCTCTGAGGCGTGTTCCCCCTCTCTTTTAACCCCCTTGCGCCATTGTCGCCTATTCATTCGGAGTTCTTATTGTTAGTACGCTTGTTTGTTTTTATTATTGATTCACGTTCCATATTTTTTACTCCCTTAGTAATTTATTTTCGAGTTACTATTGTTGTATAAGTTTAATAACATATGCCTTGTGTCGCCTTTGGATGCTGTACAAAAAAGCCCGATAAACAAGCAGTACATACCTCCAATAACATTTCACACGTAAGTTTATTATTCCTTTCATTATATAAAACAATTTTTTCTTAAACAATATTCTTTTAGAATTTAAAGAACATTAAAAGATCTCATTAACAATTACTTATTAGTGTTTTTGCTATAGAAAGAACAATAAGTGTTCAATTTAAATAATCGACCCACATCTTTGTTGTAGTTCAATGAAATTGCAAAGCAAACACTTAAATATAAGTACCTAAAAAAAAGTTTGCGAAATATTTCTTAGGAAAAAATTGTTTTTATAAAATTAGTTTTTTTCTTTTTAATTTGACCTCGGTATTTTATTCTTTCGGGTTAGCTTACCGTCAGAAGAAATCGAACGAAAAAAATGGGTTCAAGCTATAAGAAGAGGGAACTGGAAGTCCACAAAAACCAGCCGGTTGTGCTCCAAGCACTTCAAATGTATTATTATTTTATTTTATTTTTTTAGGAGAGACGAGCAATTAAAAGGCACACCTCTCCGATTCCACGTGTGAACAACGCTCGATCCCCCGACAAAAAGAAATTTTAAAATTTGCGGACGACAAGTTGAGTGAATTGACAAATAAAGTCAATCAAACATTTTCTCAACTTGAACAAATGACTTCAAGTTGTTACGTTACTCAGAAGAAACTGTGCTCAACCAAGAATTCGCTGAGAGAAAAAATAAAGAAGCTTATGAACCTTCAAAAAAGGGCAAACAGATACAAAAAAAAAAGAATTGCGATTTGAAAAAAATCATATTAGAATTAAAAAGGAGAAGTTTCTTGGCCGATGAATATGCCGACATGCTTAAGAATTTAAGGGCCAATAATTAATTGTATCAAACGAAAATGAAGTTCAATGAAAATTGATATAATGTTTGTAAGAAAAAATATCTAATAAATAGTTATAAACTACGTTATCTAAATATTTAAAGTCCGAATTTAAAACTGTCGTGTGAACTTTTATGACGAACTACACCCATCATTACGCACTCCTCAAAAAAGAGGATTATTTATTTTTGCCAATAATGTATTTTCATATTTTTTTTTGTTCTCTTAAATGGGAGACCACAAAAAGATACCAACGGAAGTTAAAAGAGAACTAGAAAACAACCAAAAATATGAAAATACTTTATTGAAAAAACATAATGTAACAACTTGACTCGTTAATTTTTTTGAAGAGTGTATTGTTTAGTAAACGTTGAATTATTACACTTATGCAATAGAAAAATGTTAGTTTTTATTGTACCCAAATAAATTTAATATGCCATAGATATTGTTTGTTACTGGATAAAAAGATTAATAACATAAAAGCGAAGGCATGAGGCCGGATGAGGGGGTCAAACGAGTGGGGGAGAGTGTAGGTGAGCTGGTGCCATTCTCACTCATGGGACAAGCCCAGGGTAGCGCTTCTAGTCTATTCAATGTTCTGTGAACATAACTTACAACTGGGATCATTCATAGATTCTTTTTTTTTTATAATAAATAAAAACCTGTATCACTACATCTCATGAAGATTTTTGGTTTAATTATTGGTAAAAAATCATTTTTAAGCCAATGTCATGTAAGGATGTAGTTCGGCCAAGACATCACTTAACCACCAGGTTTTCTCACAATTAAGGATATCTGCTTTATGTAAGCCTCTGATTAGCCTTAGCAGCAAAGAGTGAGGTTAAATTTATTTATAAAGGTCGGTGACCCATTGGAAGATCTCTAGATGCTATAGGGTCTATCTGCTGCCGAGCAGATAAAATATTTACCTCCCATAGCTGGTCTCAAGATTAGCACCACATTTCGGATACCCACTTTATAGAGGCTGAGTGAGTCCCAGATCCCAAAAGTTCCATCCCAGGTCTTTACAAAGTAGTTAAAATTTGCCATAGCTGGATTTGAACCCGGCCTTCGGAATGGCAAATTAAAGCTCTACCACTGAGACACACCTTGCCCTGGTATTATAATAATTCTAACGAGTATGAATATAATTTATTTTTTATATTTATTCTTATAATTTTTAATTATTTTTATTTTGAAGAGAAATGAGTATGAATATATATATTGTTGAATTCAAAGTAATTGACTTTATAATTCCACTAGCGCAGCAAAGTAAATTCATAATGCATCACTAGGCACTGAACTACTCCACTTTTTTTAATTATTAATAAAATAAAAATTTAATTAACCCTCCTAATACCGGGCGGGCTCCCCCAACGACCCCAAGCTCATATTTTTGACTCTCCTTAAGTCAAAAACAAAGTTATGCTCACAAGGGTCTAGAACATTTATCTTTATAGACTATCTCCAACACGAAGAGTAGAGCCCAAACGAATTTCATGTACAAAATAAATCACTGTGGATTAATTTTTTTCTGAAAAACTAGGATGGGGTCCTGGAACGACCCCAACTAGTAGTTACTGTTAGCCTTATTTCACATTGCTGAAGTCATAGACTGTGCCTTTTCAGGCTCTTTATATAATTTCCTAGAAGAAGGTGGCCCGGGTAGGGGTCAATGAATTTGTCATAGAATAGGAGAAAACTTTATTAAGTAGCCAACGTTTCGACCGACAAAGTAGTAGGTACTTAAACGTTGGCTACTTAATAAAGTTTTCTCCTATTCTACGACAAATTCATGAACCTCTACCCGGACCACTTTCTTCCACATATATTATCAAGGTCAACAATTATCATTCCTAGAAGAATATTTGCCGTTAAAGTGTCAGCTTGCCGGTGTAGTTTCCAACTACCGTAATTTTTACCACCGTAAATTTTTATTATTATGGTCAAGTAAATATTTTCTTGATGTTCAAGCATTGGTGTTCTTCAGTTGGAATTCTCTCTCTTTCTTTCTCTGTCGTATCCTTTGTTCAGAAGCTATGAATTCTTTGGCGTATGTCAGTTCCTTGATATTTCTTAGATAAATTAGGTACCTACTAAACGAAATAGAGAAAAGGTGGGGGGGGGAGGGGTTAGATTTTTCAGAACTCTACTTGCAGAATTTCTGTCATTTGCTTCTTATCACAGCGGAAATATCCTGGAAAATGATATTGAGAAAAATCCTGACATCATTGCCCATTACAATGACACGAAATAAGGAATGGACATTCACATAATGGTAAGTTTGCATATGTACAAGGTAAAACAATAAAAGTAAAGCACAAATGTACAGAAAATACAAGCAGTTTATTATTATAATCTCATGTTATTGTTTAACTTAAAGCAATGCTTTAATGTTATTGAAACAATTTTATATTTTAAGTTCTTCATGATGTGATTTAACCTTTAACCGGAATTGGTCCCTTTACCCAGTCTACTATCTCACGGGTATACCATACATAATCTCCTTTTGGTGATTCTGTCATTGGTGGCAAGAGAGCTAAGTATGTCGGGGCATCTGCTCCTGAAATGAAGTTAAAATGTGGGATTAAGTAGACAATTTATTCTATCAATAATAATGCTAATGAATAGGTTTAGTATTTATCTAATCGATTTAACAATTGGTAAGCTTTATTATTTCAGCATATACATATTAATGATAATATACACACATCATAAAACTGAACTTTTAACAAATGAAACTTTTACTACACACTGATACGAACAGCAATTTATATAAAGACCTTTTGCGAAATCAGAAGCGGGGCTGGGGAGGTGTGGTGGGGGCAAGGGAGTTCCTTCACTTGACTAAGGGTATGAGCGGCTTTACAAGAGCTGGCTATTGCAGAGTCAAATAACAATAAAAATCTGAAATATGGTCCAAAATGAAGTACAAGAGTAGCCGGGTAAAAATCAAAACAACAATATTAACTCAAATAAAATGCCAATAAGAGGAAACTAGGGCAAGATGTGGACAAAGAACAAGCAAAGCGAGTTAGGTAGTGGGAAAAAATGGTGTCGGCATTCTTCATACTGACCCTATCCTCTATGATCAATGGACTGGAAGTGACTTCAGCACAGGTTGCATTCTAAACAAACTAAATTTCTAAGTCCTTTTTATAAAATAATATAATTATTACAAACTAATGAGTAGAAAATGAATGAGTAAGTTAAAATATCATCTTAGTATTTCCGAGTCATAATTTTATCATGACTCAGAAATACTAAATTTTATTAATTTTATAGTTTATTTCACACAGAAAAAAATATAATTTCTAGCATTCCCTATGAGATGCACCAGTACCAAATTAGTTTAATAATGTCACAGAACTATCACTTGCACACAATGAGCTCAGAATTCTTCTTTTAGAATTAAAGTTCTAGATATATTGTCTTATAAAAACAGAATGAGGATGATATTTTTTTATTAAATATAGTTTTAATAACAGCTCTACTGTAACTAAAATCAAAACAATTCCTTTTTTCTCCTATGATATCACCACCTATTCAAGAACTATATCACCCATAAAAACTAACATTACAGCTGACTATAGAATAAAAAAAGAATTATTACCTTCTTCAATTGTGAGCGGTCCCTTGTGACTTGTCATGTCGGTATCAACATATCCAGGGTGGACATGGTTAATAACAATATCCTTACGCTCATCCTTTAAGAAATCTCGATGCTGGATTCTGGTCAAAGCACTAACTCCAACTTTTGAAACAACATAAGCAGAATCTGGCCAGCCGGCATTAACATGTGTCCCAGCTTTTGCTTCTCTGAACAAAAAAAAACCATCATAATATAATCTACCAGACTTTATAAAAAAAATATATGGTATTATTGACATAAATGTTTTAAACGAAAATTATCAAAAGCAATATTAGGAAAATAGTTTTTTTTTTTTTTTTTTTTTTCCACATCCTCCAAACTTTTATTTACAATATATTACAAATTTACAATGAATACATGCAAATGCTTATATATATAAAGGCCTTCTGTTACATTTCGGTATTTGAAGGCATTACAATGTGAGTCCGCTGAAGGCGGTTTTTTGACACTGCCCTGCCATCTCCCAGGTCTGGGGGGTGGTTTTAAGTCCCTAAATAGGGGGTTCGCACAGGTCTTCAGCCCATCAAAAAATTTGATGTGCCTCCGACCTATGTATTCGGGCAACGAGGGAAGCCGAAGCTCCTCCCGGATGGTGGTGTTAAGTGCTCCCTCGAGCGATGTGCCACTTACAATCTTTCTAAGGATAGAGTTCTGGTAATGCTGCAGGCGCTGCAGCGTTGTTTTGTAGAGGTGTCTCAGTAGCGGTGCACCATAGAGCAACGTAGGTCTTATGATGGACTTGTAGATTTGCAATTTCAACCTCAGTGAGAGCTGCGGCGACAGGAGCAGATGGTATAGCCTGTGGGATTTCTGTCGTGCCAACTTCAATCTTGCCTGAACGTGCTTTGAGAAGGTAAGATGTCTATCAAGGGTAACGCCAAGGTAGAGGATTGAAGTGGATAATCTTCTATCCTCGCAGTCCACGGTAAAAGTTTTCGGTAGAGGTTTCCTACTCACACTCCGAAATGACATTACGATGGCATCCGTCTTAGACGGATTCACCCTAATGCCAATCAGTTTCAGCTCGTTCACTATGGTTTCAGCCGCCATTTGTGCCTTCTCAAGGGCATGTGGGGTGCTGATGCTAGTGGCGTAAATCCCAATATCATCCGCATATGCTGCTACCATTGCTCCTGGATGCTTCATTGCGACCACGGGAGCTGTGAAAATCACAAACATCAGTGGCCCCAATACAGAGCCTTGAGGTACTCCACAGGTGGTGGTGCTAGAAGTCGAGTAACTGTCACCGACTCGTACGACGAAAGATCTTCCGCTGAGATAGCTTTGGATCAGACGACATAGAGTGGCGGGAAAGCTAAACTCTTCTAAGCGTCGGAGTAACAACTCATGAGACACACAGTCAAAGGCCTGGGTGCAGCCCAGTGAAATGAACGCCGTAGCTCTGTTTATCTGCATGTGCTCTATGGTGTGCGCCTGCAGCTTAGTCAGGTGGTGGTTGAAAATGGAAAATAGTTTAGAAAACCTAAATATGTTTAATATTTCTTAAATAATTTTAATAAGTGAGATAAGGCTATAATAAAATAAACATGTTAGGATTTATAGGGAAAATTTAACTTTAAAAACTTCAATACACCAATATACCCCGCCTTTATCATCAATCTGTCCGATGACAATTTTTTAAACTGTCGAATTTCATAATTAAAATGATAAAAAGTCACATAATGGAGAATCAGGTAAGTATGAAGAATTCTCCATGAGAGTTACCTCAGCAATATTGATTCTGAAGCGGTACTGGCCTGAACCAGGCAGGGAGAAATGAAATTCATGTTTTATGAAATGAATCTCGACCTTAAACTCTGATAAAAATTGATCGGTACCCTGTGGGAAACCCAGTCATTTATTTCTTATTCTATACCTATGTAAGACACATTAAAACCCAACCAAAAATTAGGACCTTAAAATAAATTTTAATTAGCTCTGTGATCCCTCAATTACAATGTTTTTTTTTCTGATTTAGAGTTATCATATTACTGTTATAAAAAGGAGGATGTCAAGATTAACACTGACACATTAATTAACAATCAGACAGAAAAAGATTCTGAGGTAAATAGCATCTTGTCTGATGGTATTAATGTCACACATGAATAAAATTTATCACTTTTTCCTGTATAAAAATAATTACCAAAAAGGAGTATTATAAAGTATCATAATATAATGGCATTAAATTATAAGTTAACTCTATATATATCTCAAACTTCTTACATAACAAATTCGTTCATTAGACAGATCAAATTTGAATCAAACAAATCAAATCAAACAAATTTGTTATCATATTACTGTTGATTAACACTGACACACTAATTAACAATCAGGCAGAAAAAGATTCTGAGGTAAATGGCATCTTGTCTGATGGTATTAATATCACACATGAATAAAATTCATCACTTTTTCCTGTATAAAAATAATTACTAAAAAAGCGTATTATAAAGTATCATAATATAATGGTATTAAATTATAAGTTAACTCTATATGTATCTCAAACTTCTTACATAACAAATTCGTTCATTAGACAGATCAAATTACTCAAAGGAAGTTCAGGATCTGCAAACTTTTCTCTAAGTTTTTCACTGGGTATTCTTTGCAAAAAGCCAGCAGAACTAGACAAATTAACAACACGAGCATGCGGTCGAAGTAGCGGAAAGAGAGCTGAACAAACATTGATTAGATCAAAGAAATTTATTTTCAAGGTTACTTCAGCCTGTTCCCCAAAGGGCTCAGTGGCATCATTCTACACAAAGAAAAAAAAAAAGAACTCGATTAATTGCAGTCTTGCAAATCTAATAAAAGCAACCCATACAAACTATTACTGTTACCTTATAAGCAATCGCAGCATTGTTTACCAACACATCAATCCCTCCATGAGTTTCCTTGATGAAATTGGCAAAATCGGTAATACTTTGAGCATCATCAATGTCCAATTGGTGGAAATGTGGTTTCAAACCCAACTGCACGGCAAAACATATAAATAATAGTTAGCCCATAAATAAAATAATCCATAAAAACGAAAAATCCGTACTAAATAGACAACTTACCTTATTTAACTCTTCTACAGCCTTTTTTCCTCTTTCTACATCTCTCGCAGTTAAATATACGATACCATCATATTGTTTACAAAGATTTCTTACAATTCCAAAACCAATACCTTTATTGGCACCAGTTACCTGCGGTTTAAAATGTTAACTAAATAATTTGCAATTTATTTAAAACGTAACATATTAAGAAATTGTCCTTACAATGGCAACTTTAGGTGGGCCGTCATTATCCACTTCCATATCTAAATTATATTTCTTCTAACAAGTAGAAAACCAAATGACTGCTGTAATTCTCAAGAGTGTACAACCTAAAAAATCGGTTGAAACCTGAGGATGTATATTAAAACTTGAACACCAACTACTTATTGTAACTATAAACTCCTCAATATATAATTATGGTTTGTGGATACACACACATATAATCAAATTATTTTAAGTTAATTTCAGCAATCTTCCATAAAAATTAACTTTTCAGTAGTATTTTGGTAAACAAAGACCTACCTCAACTAATTATAGACAGGTTTAACTCCAGAAGTAAATTATAAATCCTACCAAAGCGAATCTAAACTGAAGCTATTTATTCTCTTTTATCACAAGGTTATACTTTCACCGGGAGACAGGTTATTCTTCTGAACCAAGGACGCTCAAATATTATTTTCACTTCTCCACTCCAAACTAAGGTAGTAAAACTTATGGTGGGCTTACCAGGGTATGTAAACCCATACTTCAAATGTCACGATATAATTTCCATCACAAATTAATATATCGACGTAGTCAGAGTCTTGTTCATATTTCCACAATATTGTACCTTATGGGCACACCTCTTAACAATATGTTGACCTTGTGTTTCACAATCAATCATAAGTATGTCACAAAATACTAAACTACAAGATCTGCACATAACAATGATATTTCATTTTTGAATATTCCGTTTAAATAGTCTTCTGAGATACCAGAACAACGAATTTATTTACCGTAAATGATTCGCTTGCTAATGAAATGATTGAAAAAAATCCGAGTAAGAACTTTCACTTACCTTCTCCTGTGGTCTAGTGGTTAGCGTAACAAACTACTAAGCCCAAGATCGCGGGTTCGTAGCCCGGCAGGTGGCCCTAGGATTTTTTTAAGGGAGTAAAAAATCCTTAGTTACGCCGTCCTTCGGAAAGGACGTTAAACGGGGGTCCCGAGCCTGTACGAAGTCAGGTACTCGTTAAAAATCCCTATCCTAATTAAAACTGGATCGGCAAAATTTAGAGCTCCCACTGTAGCATCGTCCGATTAGCCATAGCAGCATAAAGTGACGTTAAATGATTACTACTTACCTTCATTTAACTAATTTCTATTAAATTCAAAACAAAATTTAGAGCATACAATCGCAAAGAAAGACGATTGTAATCTGGCATCGAACAGTCATATAATTAGAGGTATCAGTATGTCTAATTGGTTACATTAATGTCGCTAAACAGAATGCAAGAGCTCATTTTTGTCCAGCTAGATTAAATATTTCATATTTCCATATCTCGGTTACTTATTGGGATAAAAGAAAATGTAATGTGTTTAGGAATCAATAAGCCTTTGTCTTAGATCACGCTCAACAGACTGGTTTACTCCCTATTTTGGATACCCACTTTATAGAGGCTGAGTGAGCCCCATATCCCAAACGGTCCATCCCAGGTCTTTACAAAGTAGTGAAAATCTACCACAGCTGGATTTGAACCCGGCCTTCGGTATGGCAACTTAGTGCTCTACGACTGAGACACGCCTTTCCCTGGTATAATAATTCTAAGGAGTATGAATATAATTTTTTTTTATTAATTGTTATATAATTTTTAAATATTTTTATTTTGAAGAGGATTGAGTATGAATATATATTGTTGAATTCGAAGTAGTTGACTTTATAATGCCACTAGATAGCACTAGCGCAGCAAAGTAAATTCATGATGCATCACTGTTTTGAAATAGTAGATTCGGCACAAAATCAATAGGCCGCCAAAGAAAAATTCTCTGAAATGGACAATACCACCCATGATTTTCCTTTGAAAAAACTAGATTAACATACAGATCCCAAAATATAAAAAAAAATCGCTTGGAAAATTAAAAAACTTTTTGACAAACAAGTTTTGTATTGGATTAAAAGAAAAACCAAACGAACATAGTAGATATTAAATGATACTCTTATTGATTTTTTCTACTACACTTATTGCATCTTTAATTAAATTAAATTGTATCACTGTTGTTTACAATTCACTCTTAATTATATTTCTACAGCCCCGGTGAATCAGTGGTTAAGTCGGATTTTGTCCAGAAAGAGTTAACTGCTTTCAAATAACCGGAATCATATCATTCTAGTAGTTTTTGGCTTTAAATGGAGTTGTAATCAAGCTCCTTTTGAAGCCAATGCCTTAGCCCCTTATTCAATACGAAAATAACTCGATTCCTCTTAAGTACAAGAAACTCATTTTGAAGAAAATTAGACTTAACCACTTATTATAGTGGGGCTGTAGATTTAATTCTTATTATTATGTCACCATGTTACCTATTAATTGTACACAATTTTGAGAGCTGATTCCAATGTTAGTAAAATCAATGAATTCCTATTTCCTTCAACTATCAATTACATTGGGGTTCAGTAAATATTCCATCATTTTAGTGATGAAGTAATTTTTATAAAAATGTAAGAGCTTCAAGCATTGTTTCAATCATTTTGTTTTAACTTGAGTTGAGCAAATCTGATAAATGAAAAGATTTAATTTGTGAAATTACCAGCTCAGCCCAGCTAATATCTTTACAAGATACATTATCAAAATGTTAGACACACTTCGAAAATTGTATCCCTACCCCTCCCCATCTTTTCAAATTACCCGTAAAACAGTATTCAAATAATCTATCATCCACCTGAAGTTAATCAGCAGCCTGCTTGTGTTTTGGTTCTCAAGCCAAAAATATACACATTTTTTTAATTTTTCAAATGAAAGGTAAGGCCTGTAAAAATTTTAAACACGCTCCCCAGTAAAAATAAACAAAACTAATTTTAATACTTCGTGGCCTTTCCACCACCATTTATTAATTCTGTTTAGTAATGAATCGTACAATTGTTTGATTGTTTCTTGAGGTAATTGTTCCCATGAAGCCAGAATTGCAGATTTCAAATCCTCGATTGTTCCGAAATGTCTTGACTCAGAGTACACCCTTCTTGAAAGAGTTCTCCAAACATTTTCGATAATGTTCAGGTCTGGTGAGACAGCAGGCCAGTCTAATTTAGCAATTTTGTGGCGAGTAAACCAGTCTTTAATCATTTTTGCTGAATGTATTGGGGCGTTACCTTACTGGAAAATTGGTGTGCCTTCAGAAATGTCATTAAAATACCATTTCTACTTCAGTGCAGTGTTGAATTTGTTTCAAAAAAGACCTAAATGGGAAAAATAAGTATTTTTCCGAAGAAGAGCACCTTTTGTTCTTCGTTTGATGCCTTCAGACATGCCATTAAAAGTCAACTTTTGTTCCTCTAACACATTTTTATATTCAGCTGAATTTACTCTTGATGAAACAAATTCCAAATTTCTTTTCTTTTTGTAACCAATTGATGCCCAAACCATAACTTTTCCCCCTTAAAGATGACTTTCTTCCACTCCTTGGCCCATGGCATCACATTAAGAGCAAAGACCATCTGGGCTAATTTGAGACGGGTACTGGGTTTCTTTTCAATTTTTTTTTCTAACTATTGTTTTTAATAATCTTTGGACTTTCCTTAGTTTTGTTTGAACTCCAGCTCTCTCAGCAATTGCTCTTGCTGTTTTACAAGAGCTGGATGCGATTTGAAGAATAGTCTATTTCTCTAGTAATATCAAAGCAGGGGACCTCAAGTTGAACGGTGAGTTCCGTATGTCTCCCCGTGCTGAGTAAACTTCTTGACTGATGAAAAACTCTGCTTGATTCGGCGGGCTATTTCTCTACAACTCATCCCGATCTTGTGGAGTGAAGAAGTCAAACGGCGCTCTTTTTCGGAAAAATACTTATTTTTTCCCATTTAGGTCTATTTTGAAACAAATTCAACACTGCACTGAAGTAGAAATGGTATTTTAACGATTTCAACTCTAGAGGATTAAGAAAATAGTAAATAACAAGAAGTTTGTCTATCATTTTGACGCTTAGAAAATGTCAATATTTACCGATATTGGATTTAAAAAATCCTCAAGGTCTGAGATGATTGTCCCCATTTCAAAATCATAATTTGTACTTTTAACCGTGCTTAAAAAATTAATATCAATCAAAAATAAAGAAAACATGAAAAGTGTTTTGATTTCAATGGGCGTGTCTAACATTTTGACACTCAGTGCACATTGAGGACATGGGAAAGTCTGAGGGATACATATTTGATAATCATAATGAAAAATATTGTATTGGACTGGAATGTACTAGAGCATAAAGATAAATAACCTTCTCATGTTTGATAACAATAGTAAAATAAATAATATCATAACAAAAACTTATAATGTAAGATTAACTCAGAGTAATGATTATATTCACAAGTCATGAAAATGTTTATAAACTAAGCTGTCAAAGCTGTCTTTAATTCACTAAGAAGCATCGATCCTACAACTAACTTTTCACAGTTAACAGTAATATCGGCATCTTTTGAAGCTGCTTCTTTCAACTTTAAAGTAACCAAAACAAGCGACTTTGAAGACATGGTTTGGCCACAAAATCTGAAAATAAAAACAAAATTAAATAATTTTTAATTGGAACCTATAATTCTGATATGTGGCAGTGATACCTCCATCACCTACAGAAACAACAGAACCCTTACCCTTACCATAATTAAAGAATATTATTAAAAACGTCTAGAATCAACCGGGAGAAGTTAAGGTAAGGTTACATTTTTCAGTTGGATTGGATTGGAAGCATGTTTTTTTTTTATAATCAGAGCTATTAACTCAGCTTATTCATTTTAATTCTCTTGTTTTTTTTTACTCACTTGAATGAATGGCTCAGCTTATTCTTAAACCCTCTTCAATACCAATTGTTTACTAATTTTACATTTGATACAGTCAATAATATTCATTGAAAACTATAATCTCTCATTCAATTTGTTAAGATAATTTTAACCTTGACTTTTGTTTTTCTTGTCTATATATCAAAGGGAAACTCTTTGTGTACCACCACCCTTGTATTTGCAGTAAATTAGGTTATAAGAAAAAAGAGAAAGATACTAACCTATAAATTTCAGGTTCAACAGTTGCCATTAAACCCAAGTTTGCCACCTCAAAAATGCGCTTAGGAATTTGGTTTGCTTCACATTTAAATTTTATAGAAGATTGATGTTCATTCATTCCTTTTAGCTTATCTGTGAAGAAAAATAAAACAAAACATAACAAAAAAAGATTTCAAAACTTAAAAGAAAACTGTCAAAAAAACAAATAGCAGATCTCTAAGAATAAAATAATTGATTTATATATAAATTAAAACAATAGGAATATAAAAATGTTTAGTAATGGCTATAGTTATTATTATTATGAATATAGCTACTTACTCTGCTCTTCAATAAACATCTGCTGTGGCATTGATATGGCTCGAACAAGCTCTCCGATTGGTACTTTGAGAGTAATGTTAGCAGAACCTTCGCTCCATGAAAGTTCAAACTGAGCAGGTTTAGTAGAATCATTCAGATCGAGCCCGATTGTGCCAATAGCACTCCCGTGTGGAGGTATAGTGTTGACAGGAGCAAAATCATACATGCTCATTCCAGTTGATAAATTCTGATATTAAAAATTCCATTCAATTTATTATTTAATATAAAAAAAATTAATAGAAATAAAGCCTTTAAAAATAAATGAAATACCTTTGAGGAGACTTTGACATCTGTAATAGTATCCGTATTGGTATGGTTCGTAAACTTTAATTCGACTGAAGTCATTTTAGGGGAATAGAGATGAGGCTGCCTTGTGTATCTAGCTTCCACAGATAAACCTCTGCCTGTAACTTTATTCAAAATTTCTACACCTTTTAGTGGTATGTGGTTCGGACCAACTAGCTGTGAAAGAAAATTTTTCATTACTACCATATACAATAATATAACTGCAAAGTAAAAACATTTGCATCAATTAAATAAATTAAAATGAATGTAATAATGAAATAAAACAATTGAGTGAAGTTTTGAGAGAGATTGAGAGTGGACTAATGAAGATAATTTTAAAGTATGTCACCAAGTTAAAAGCGACAACAAAATTTGATAAATTTGAGGTGTCAAGGAAAAGCAAAGTAGAAACAGAATATCTAGTCAGATTCACAGCAAAAGTATGAAAAACGTTTGGGATAGGAAAAAAAACTCAACACCTCAATTGTTTCCTATGGTCCAAAGTAGGCCAATATTGAAAACAAGGAGAAGAAGAAACACAAAATTAGAAATGAGACAGATTGTCTCCTCAGAGCAGGGGTGGCCAAATTCTCATGTATAGCACCTTAATGCTTATATATATATCTTTGACAAGTCTAATCTATACACCTTGGATTTTTCATTGATGGATGCATAATGAAACTAGATGGTGTCATATTGAAGAATGATTATAATACTTAAATTATACTAAAAAGTTAGCTGTGACTATAAGACATTAAAGGTCAATCTTTTATCTCTTTTTTTAAAAATTTATTTATTGAAATTTACCTTACTATACTATACGAATAACACAAGTAAATATAATGGCAGTAACGATACATAATGACTTGGATAAATGCAAGTAGAGAAACTATCCAGTGGTAGTATTCAAATAACAAATTCAACTTAGAAGGTCACGAGGCCATCTTCTTTTCAGATGATTCGAAAGATTATTGGGAATTGAAGAGGTAGCTAGGTTTGAAAGTAGTGGGTCAGGAAAGGATTGATATCGGGTTCTGGCTAAATCAGCAACAAATGGGACATAGAGGTCATTATGGATGAATTTATTTGTAACAAAGTAAGGAGCATTGAGGATTTTATGAAGGATTTAATACAAGAGAAATTCAATGGCTCAGCAAAGCTCTGTTTTGTAAATCCAAATAGGTCTTATAATAGTCGTGTATATGAGTCTCTTGTAATTAATTGGGAACTTAGAGCGTCTGTCAAGTTAGTGTTGCAATCGCCTAAAAAGGCGAAGGTCAATCTAAGGGCTGTATTTTATAAGCGCATGAACGGCCAGTATTGGTAAGTTCAGTTTTGAAATATAATCATCCCTACAACTAGTGATCACTAGACAAATAAAGTTTAGAATGAATATTTTATGCACAAAAAATTTTCATTGGAAAACCAAAAATTGAACCACTAACCTGTATAGCACTGTTTGCAACAACTCCAACTGGCATTGCAGTGAGAGGTGTCAAGAATCCTCCATAAGAAGGTGTTAGTACAGGCAGATTTGGTACAACTAAAACATATAAAGGTATATTTAATTCATAAGTAAAATAAAATAAAGGCTTTATTTCTTTATTTTTATTGTTTTACATTATATTTAACAAAATTGCATTACACCAAGAAAATTCAATGATTTTCTTTTTTTAACTCCACCTACATCAATAATGATTTAAGTGAATGATTGTCTTTTTAATCTCATTACATGTAGCAGATAGAGGAGTAAACTGGGGGTGATTTTATGTTAAAAAGTGAAATGGGATATATTAGTTTTAGATGTAACATTTTACAGTTGGAAAGCTCATGTTATTGCTTCTTGGGTGATTCAAAATAAACCAATAAGCAATTTTTAAATATTTTATTTGAAGATTGTGTCGATAAATTTCTTGTGCATATGAATGTGGTATGTTCCTACAATAAACTATAAGCCTCAAGAACAGATCATCAGAATGCATTACCAAAAAATTATTAAAGAAGTATATTTACCATCATCCAAATCTAATAATAAGTCTAAGTTAGACTGCGGCTTAGACTGTTTTGGAGGAGCCTTTGTTTTTTCCTCAGAAGATTCACTTTCATCGCTGTCATCGCTCGTGCTCAAATCAGAACTATCACTCTCGCTTTCACTTTCTTCCACATTATTCTTTTTCATTTTAGTAACAACTGCTTCCTATGACAGATAAAAAATTATTTAAACACAACAAACTCGAATTGGTAGTTAGTAGTTGGTACAATTATTATTAAGTCTACTACATAACATATAAACCATTACAAAGCCAACAAACCAATTTTAACCTTACATTAACCTCTTTAAACCAAACTCTACAACTTGAACTTGAAGAAATTAAGACTTCATCCTCACTAAATTAATTTTTAGATTTTTCTTGCAGCGTAGTAACTTTTTAAGTAGTTTCTGGTCACATAGGAATCCTAAAGAGAGCTGAGTTCCTCATTCTGGGCCAATGTCGATAGGTGTCTTCGATAGGACACCAGGAAATTAAGGTTGGTTGTAAAAAAAAAATCCTCTGCTCATAGAATAAAGTAACTGCTGGAATTAAATAGAAATGAATTCCGTCTCATAATCATCATAATGACAGGTTCCTGCAGGTATAAAAGATACTTAAAGATTTGAAGTGAAATAGGAGACAAAATTTGCCAAAAATGCAAACAAGCTTCAGATTCTGGTCTTTACTGCACTGTAGTTTGTGACTGATAAGCGTCATTAAGTTATAGGCTTCTGGGGCCTGTAGAATTGTAGAACACAAAGCTTCCTTAATCTATTCGACATCCCTTCTGAACTTAATTAAGAAAACAAGGAGGTCCAATACAGGGGAAAAATAATAATTTCCATTGGTTCTCTTGGGGTTGGCAAAACAGACCACTTACTTTGTCCCCTCATCTCTACCAGTCAGCACTGCCAACCTTTTACATGATGGAACTAAATTCCATAAATTTCAATAATTGATTCTAGAATGATCAAATAACAAAGATGGAAGAATGAAAAGTTTACTTTTTTAGACTTAAGTAAGGTGCTCAAGAATGTGTAAAATTTAATGAGAATTAAAAAAAAAAATTACAAATACCATAAACCCTTTACTTAAAGTAGTTTAATAAGTAAAATGGATTTTAAGATTTAAAGCTTACATCAGCGACTGTAGAATCAGATTGTGTATCAGAGTCTGAATCGCTGTCACTATCACTAGAACTTTCTTCTTTTTCATTGCCCGAATCTTCTTGCTCATTGCTACTGTCTTCATTTGAACTTTCTGAATCTACAAACATAAAATGAATCACAAATATAAAAATATTAAAAGAAAATTAATATCATATAAATTATTCAATTTATTTTTCAAAATTAATTAGCATGAGTACATAAGAAATTCCACCTTCGTCAGCGGGTGAACTATCCGAATCGGCATAGAAAGGTTTCTCTTTAGTTCCCTTTTTCGAGTGAGTTTTTTCTTTCGGAGATGAAGGAGTCGGTTCAGAAATATTCCGTGCAGTCGGATCTGGAGCTACTTCAGGGAATGGAGGAAGGTCATGATAACCGGAAGCACGCATATTTATATAATGAGTCAAAGATCCCATTTGATAATTTTCTCTATCTAAAAACATGAAAATAATAAATGAAGTTCATAAAATATATATAATCATATAAGCACAATACCAATAAATGGCGCATGCAAATAATCCACATCACTACGTTTAGGTAAGCGATAAAAGTACATCAAACATATTTGTGATATGAAGCATTGATTCTGTTTGGTGCTACTTTATACTTATGAATGCTTATCTTCATAGTTCATAAGTTTAGACAAAGGATCAATAGAGATGACAATAGGAGATATTTTGTGCCAATAAAAAAAAATCTTAAGAAATTATATTTCCTAACCAAGCAACAGAAAAAGTATACCTATGGTTCGAAAGTTTAAAATGATTACACTGTATATTCACTAATAATAGGTGGTCATTATAATCTGAATGATAACAAATCAGGATGAACAGTATACTACTATCTTTTATTTTTCCATTACTAGCGTGTTTCCTTTTCTAACTTTGGCTGTTATTTAATCAGACCTATCAGCTTGGGTAAGTATTATATACTACAAAGAAATAATTTTTAAGACTTTTTCATTACTTATTTATATAGCAAATGTTGATAATGGAATGTATTTTTGTAAGGATTAAGGAACATATAAACAGTGAAATATGTAATTGAAAGGAAAGGCATAAACCAGGAATTTTTAAGTATATTCTGAATAATCAAGATTAAAGAAAAATACATATCAAAATTCAACTTAAAAAAAGTATTACCTTTGAACTTGGATTGCAGAAGAGGAGCAGGTTTAGTTGCTAAGAAAATCTGCTTAGCATACTGTGCTAAGTTATTTTCACTGTTAGATGGAAAAATGAACTGTTTCAAAAATCGTGAACGGTCACGAATATCATAGTTCTGATCATAACGAGCGAGATTGAAAACATATTGGCAAAGAAGATGAGTTTGTTGAGGGTTTGTCAAGTACAGTTTGACAGATAAATTGAGAATCTGTAGTTTCACTATATCCTCCTAAAAACAATTCATATAAGAATTCATCAGCGAAAATGAAAACTTTTTTTTAATGCTCTAATTCTTAAATTAAAAAAGAAATAACATTAGGCATATTAAAAAAATTGAAATTAATGAATACATTTAATAATTATAACATTAAGGACAGTGGACAATAGTAGAATAAACAAAGAAAAAAGTAACTTCATTCAAGACTGCTACATTTTAATGGTGTGAGGTTATGAAAAAAAAAATTCATTACTACCATATCATCGCTGTCAAAACAATACCGCCTATGTATACTTTGGGCGATTTTACAGGAGAGAAAAAAAAAATGCGCTGACTGTAGACTTGGCAATTTTTTTCAGAACTATTGAAGAGAAGTATCAAAAAATCATACTCTGCCAGATTGCTTACCTTAATATATACCTTCCTTGGTGTGCAATTCAACCTGTAGAATGCGTTCTATTACTAATTCATTTTCATAAAAAGTTGTAGATAGGAGGTATTGTTTTGACAGCGACGATATACAACAATATAACTGTATACATAAACATTTACATTAGGAATCAATAGGAAAAGGTAGTTCAAAAGTAGGCACTGTGCTACTAATCTATAGGTTCCAGATTTAAAACCAGCTAGGCAGATAAATTATTTATGCTGTAAGGAGAAGCGGGTAGACCTTGTTGGGTCTCCATTGCATAAAGAGAACATTACTTGAGTGAAAAAACGTGGCAGTTGAAGCCCAGCCAAACTGATTATTGGGAGAACAGGCTCTGCCCCCAGACCCGAACAGGTATAAATACCGAAGGATAGAAGGACAAGGAAGCTAGCAGCATGTATAGCAAAACTTTGGTAAAGAATTTGACAGCACTATCAAAACCCGAAGGAACCATTGAAGACTGGATTCAGAATATTAGTCGTAGCAATTTAAGAGAGTATTTAACAATTAATTGTTTTACTGATACAAGAAATTATTACATGTCAGTAGCACATGAGCAATGCATCTGAATTTCATCTCATAAAATATGACTTTCCAATATAGTCTTAAAATACAAATAAACAGAAAATGTAGGTCAAGATTAAAAGAACAATGAGCTAAAAGGTAGTGACTACAAAACTTGAGAAGAATAAAGAAACTTAAGCCTGACAATTCAGAAAATGGCCTTTTTAAGAAGAGGGGAGAGGCTGGGGACTTATAATGAGAAAGAAGTTCTCCCACCTGGTTGAGGGTCCTCGCCATTCCAATGTCAAATAGCACTCACAATCAGAAAAAGAATCCAAAAAAAAGCTGAGTCAAAAACACAATAACAGGTCCAAAGTGAAGTCTAAGGGTCGAACGCAAAACAATAATAACTCTAAGCGAATGCAAAGATATGACAGTAAGAGCCAAATAATTACAAACTGTAAGTTCCATAATAAAATCAAGAATTAATTAAAATATCTTAAACCTTATCATACAAATATGTAATATGAACTGCATTGATTCTCACCTCATTTATAAATGATTTAGCCATTTTGCGAAGAACATCAGGAGCTATCGTTGGAACAAGTTCAGAGTATTCCCCTAACAGCCATAAAATTGAGGCACGTGCTGCAGGTACAGTAATAGTATCCATCAATTTAGCCATAGACCTAATAATATCCCTGTGCCTAGATGGTTGTGATTGCAACAACTTTTTTATGACAACAACACTTTCTGCGACGACAGCCTCTGAAAGAGAAAAAATTATAGATATGAAAAACAGATATTTTATCTATTGAGGGATCTCTGATCACTCAAATAAATCCAGCTTGTTCATGTTCTTAAAATAAAAGTATTTTATGAGATGAATAATTACCATCTCGATTGGAAAGCATTGAGACCAAACCACACAAGCAAGTGTCTGTCACTTCTTTTATATTAGATGCACACCTATAAATAGATTAATTAAAGATATTATATTTTCAAGTAATGAAAATGGTTTGGGTTTACATAAAACTATACTAATTGATTAATATATTACTTACCAGGTCTGCAAGTTTAAAATGTCGTTTATTTCTTAAAATATAATTTAATTTACAAAAAAAAGTATAATATATTTTATTCAAAGTACTGGCCCTCGCTTTCTACACATTTTGTCCATCTCTCGGGCAATTTATGGATACCATTCCAAAAGAATGCTTCATCTTTATTTGAAATCCATTCATCGAGCCATTTTCTTACATCCTCCAAATTGTTTGCTCAGCCAATGAGTGTCCCATCGATGAGAATAGGTGATAATCAGAAGGCGCCAGGTCAGGTGAATACGGCGGGTGGGGTAGGAGTTCCCAACCAAGCGAAGAAATCGTTTCCTTAGTCAATCTGGCTGAATGTGCAGGAGCGTTATCATGCTGAAGAATGACTTTGGCGTGCCTGTGAGCCCATTCTGGGCGTTTTTCGATCAATGCGTGACTCAAATTGATCATTTGTTGTCGGTAGCGGTCGGTATTGACTGTTTCGCCGGGTTTGAGAAGCTCGTAGTAGACTACTCCCTTCTGATCCCACCACACACACAGCATTGTCTTCTTCCCAAAACGATCCGGTCTTGCACTCGATGTGGATGGTTGTCCTGGCGTTACCCATGATTTTATTCATTTGGGATTCTGAAAATAAATCCACTTTTTCATCGCCAGTTACAACTCGATGCAAAAAACCCTTTCTTTCGTGGCGTAAAAGCAGCATTTCGCACACAATTTTTCGTTTTTCCATCTGTCGTTCGTCCAATTCATGTGGAACCCATTTTCCAACCTTTTGAATTTTTTCCATAGCTCTCAGGCGATCGGAAATGGCTTGTCTAGTGACATTCAACTGTTCTGCCATCATTTGTTGGGTTTGGGTATTGTCTTCGTCTAATAAAGATTGCAATTCGACGTCCTCAAACTTTTTTGGTCGATTTTCTCGTTTTTTATCAGTAACATCAAAATCACCACGTTTGAAACTTTGAAACCAACGTTCACATGTCTTGACGGTTGGAGCAAGATCGCCATAAGTCTCAACAAGAATTCGATGACATTCAGATGCCTTTTTCTTTTGATTGAATAAGAAAATCATGACATGCCGCAAATGCTCTTTATTTGGCTTAAAATTAGACATTTTTAACACCAAAGAAAGGTATGATACGTCCACGTAAACGACTTAAAAACAACTGACTTTTGTAAACAAATGACTAACAAACCAAATAGCGTTTAGAGATAAGCAAATCCTTCAATAGGCTAAGAGCGCATTCTATTAGAATTAAAACGACATTTTAAACTTGCAGACCTGGTACTTATGCCAATCAGTTTCTGTTAACAATAATAAATCCCCTCTTCTAAAATGTTTACAATATACATATCTCATTTGAAACCATATTGTAAAGATATACTGATACTGATCCATAGGAATTGGATTATATTAAATTGTGTAATGTTGAAATGAAAGGACTTAAGAGTGGAAGTTGACCTAGTTGTTTTGTTTTTTTAAATTGATTTTCAATTTTTTTAAGAGAGGAAATAAAAAAAATTGTTAAGATGTATTTCCTTTTCAGTTAGCCTCCATTAGAGTTGGCCTACTATAGGTTGAGATGAACCATTTTAATTTGGATAATTATCAGAGGCAGAACATTGCTTGTCAGCTTTTACTTCTGAGATTTTCTTCAATACAATGAAGATTATGAAGAAAGAAAACATTTAAAGAAGTATTTCAAATACAGTGAAACCCCTCATTACGGACACCCCTTTTAACGGACATTTTTTTCAAGTCCAGAGATAAAATCAATGAAATCAAGTTATTTTAACCCCTCTATCCGGGCACGGACACAGCACTTCTAACCCCTCACAACGGACAAACATAAAATTAGTAATGAAATGAATCAATAAAAACAGGGCCCCAATGTTGCCATAATCGTGTTCGATCTTAAAAAGTGCCTGTATCAGGACCCATGATACAGGAAAAAGCTCAAGAAGTAGGTAGGGAGCAAAAAATGGACAATTTTAAACCATCTAATGGTTTGTCTTGACCGCTTCAGGACGCGTCACAAAATCGCGTTTAAGGCTACTTGTGGAGAGGCCGCCTCTGTAGACACGGAAGCAGTGATATCATAGAAAAATAAAATCTCAAGTCTTATTGAAGGGTATGATGCAAAGGACATATTTAATGCAGACGTAACAGGGTTATTTTACCATGCTCTACCGGATAAAACGTTATGCTACAAGGGTGAGAACTGTACGAGTAGCAAAATAGCAAAAGAACAGCTAACGGTCCTTTTATGTTCTAGTTTTGAAGGCGCGAAATTAAAACCATTGGTGTAGGGAAAGCTCAACATCCTAGATGTTTCAAAGGAGTACACTTGGACCTGTTAGGTGTTGAATGGAAAGCAAACAAAAAGCCATGGATGACAGGGTCAAATAATGACTGAATGGTTGTAACTGTTGGACTGAAAAATTAAAATGTTGGACAGAAAAATTGTTTTGTTTCTGGATAATGCAACGTCCCATGTCCACCTTAATTTAAAAACATTAAACTTGTATTTTTTCCTCCTAATGTTACTTCAATATGTCAACCCATGGATCAAGGAGTTATCCAAAGTTTTAAAGTAGAGTATCATCAAGTAGCATTACGTCACCTGACAGCTAATTCAGAAAAAACGTACCAGTGCAGGGCTTATCCAAATCTATTGGGGTACTGAAAGCAGTATAACGATAAAAAATTGTTTTAACAAGCAGGGTTCCCAATAGAAGAACAACTTGTCGCAGAAAATATGGAAGATGAATCCAGTCTTGCAGGGCTGTTGGCAATTTACCTGGGGACACAGGAGGGGATTTTGCGACAATAGATGACAATTTATGTGTGTCGTTGAATAATTATACCGTTTTCTTTTATTGCAGGATATGACAAAATTAAATCGGAAAAAGAAGATTTGGAACAGCTGTCAAGGATTCGAGAATATTACAAAGAAAAAAGTGATGAAAATGGCTTTACATTATTGAATGATCTGATTATTCACCAAGAACATCAAATGACCAGTGCTATTTACAAAAAGCAAACTCTAATTACCAATTTTCTAAAAAAAGAAACGTAAACATTAGTGTAACAAACAATTAGGTTAGTATATAATATATATTTTCAGATTTGTACATATTGTTTTCTGTTGTGTACCAAATAAATTAGTGTATCATTTATGCAGAACAATTGTCTTGGCATTGATTTGTATCCATAACCTGTTTTTTCCCCGATATAGCGGATATTTTTATTCGTCCCATGAGTGTCTGTTATGGAGGGGTTTCACTGTACTTGTAAAATTTAAATCAATATTTTTAAATTGAATTAGTTCATTGGTGTTATGACTAAGTTTCTTAAACATTAATTAAGTATATTATTAAAATAAACACAAACCTTCCAATCGCTTGAATGGCAGCTGCGACAAATTCTTTGTCTAGACTGGATATGTAAGTTTGGAATTCACGAAGGATAACAGATATACTAGTTTCAGTAGCTAAATTTGTCAATATTTCAAGTTTTAACAATTTTATGTGAGTTGGATCACTTGTTCTGACAAAGAAACTCTTCAAGTATGGCTCAAACATTCCCTGAAAAGAAAGATTAACTTCTTTCAATAGACATTTTATTAATTTTAAGCATGACAAATATAAAATTTTATAACTATATTAAATTTACTTTTCATTACTTCTTAACTTACTTTTCTTTCTGTAGATATTGTAGCGATGCAATTCAAAACAACAGATTGCACTTCTCTGTGTGATCTTAATAATCTAATTAGAGATTTAGCAATGGCAGAAACTTCACTCCTCGGAGCTAAATGATGATAGAGTTGAGCTACTGCCATTACTACCTAAAATCAATTTTTAAAAACAAATATAAAACAATCATAGTAAACTATAAGCAACATTTTAATTTGTTGAATTAGAAACAAGTAAACAAATCAGCTTACAGAAGCATTCCTGCTTTGTAGTAGAGGTTTGGAATTTTTCAAAAGAAGCCTATGATCTGGATCTAAAGTAAAAGACCTTTTTTTCCCCTTAGAATCTTTTTCATCATCATCTTCATCATCATAAAATGGACGTTCTCCTTCATCTTCTTCAACCAACTATAAACACAACAATAAATAAATGTAAGGTTTTACCCTCACTCCTTATAATAAAAAAAGAAGAGGTCTACTGAATCTGTTTTTGCTTTGTTAGTCGAATAACTTAGTGCTATGAAGAAAATTAATCAAGTTTGATTATTGGGCAGCTATGGCAAAAAAATTATTTAGTCTAACTGGCATGAACAGCGCTTCTAAATAGTAAATACTGGCATAGAGGGGGAAAACCTGGCAGTTAAGAGTGATCTTAGCCGAATCCTAGCACAACTATTAGCTTCAAAATTAGATAATCATAAATAGTAATAACTTAAAATTATACCATATTCAGGCATTAAATATTTAAAATAACACAAAAAACATTTAGATAACTTACACCTTTGTTTGGATCAACAAATTGGGTCCTTGCGTAACGAGTAAGCATATTGATAATAATAACTTGTCCCCATTCGTCAACGTCAACCAACAAATTACACAATTTCCTATAATTTTTATGAATCAGGTCGATTCTTTCAGGGCACACCTTATAAACAAAATACAAATGATTATAACATTCTATTAAATGCTATAATAATTAATAAACCAAATAAATGTTGAACCATAATAAAAAATTATTAATCCTTTTTAAATATATGTAAAAAACAAAATAATCTTTGGTATTCATAGAGTTGCTTATGCATAGTTCAGTTTTGAAAAAAATAAAAAATAAATGACTATATATATATTTTGTATAGCATTGGAAAACAAGTAATAGATTTGTGTTTTTGAATTCTTTTGCAAAGAACTTTCACCAAATAATTGAAATATTTCACATTGATCACAGTTACCTCTTCAAAAGCCATTACAGCTGAACCGACAACTAGTGTAGTTTTATCAGACAGTAATTTCTCAATGACATGAACAAGTTCATCTTTCTGCTCTGGATCCAAGCTAATAAATAATACCATATAATTAGATAATGAATAATATGATATAATTATTAATAAATAGTACCAGATAATTTAAATTAAGCGATTACGATTTAGGAGATTAATTATAACTGATCTGCAAATAGTAAATGTTCACTCAGCTGTTACACATTTTGTTTTCAACATATCATCATCGAACTTACTTTCAGCATTTAAAAAAATTGCCACATATCTCTACTAATAAACTACTCTCATCAATATCCTTGATATATTCTAATCAATATATTAGAATCCACCAGTGTTTAAGCCTTAAAGAGCAGAACTTAAATTTATTTATTAATTGAAAATAAAGAAAGATGTGGAGCAGCTAGCCACTGATATTAAAAAGAAAAAAGTATTCTAAAAACACAAAAGTGAACTGAAAGCAAAGGAAAGAGGACAGAAAGCAGAGAAAAAGCGGACTGAAAGCAAAGCAAAGTTGAGTAGGAGCAGGCAAAATTGGACTCAAAGCAATGGGAAGGGGACTGGATGAAAAGGAAAGTGGACTGAGAGCAGGATAAACATGGACTAAAAGCAAAGGAAGGGGGCTGACAGCTGGTAAAACATGGACTGAGAGCAACGGAAATTGGCCCGAAAGAAGGGGGAAAAAGTGGGCTAAAAGCAACAGTAAGTGGACTGAGAGCAGTTTAAAAAATGGACGAGAGCAAGCTAAAAGTGTACTGAGGGGAGGTAAAAAGATGACTGATAAGAGGCCAAAAATGGACTGAAAGCAAAGGAAGCAGGACTGACAGAAGGCCAAAAGTGGTCTGAAAGCAAAGGAGTTACTCCCACAGAGTTACTCACTTGTTCGGTACGCAAACGATCTGTACAACATCATACCATCTTTAAGGAAATGACTGTATAAAACTTTGCCACCGGTGGTTGAAATCAGCATTGATGGCACATTTCGATGCAAATAACTGGTCAAGGATATTGCTCACGGTTCTCCTCGGATTTCGTACGACTATCAGAGACGACTTCAAAACTTCACTGTTACAGAAGCTATTAATATATAACCTTGGAGAAGAACCCATGCCATGACCGTTTCTGAGGAGTAGCTACAGAAGAGTCATCAAGCCTAACGTCAGGTTTTTAGACGCGGTTATTAAAGAGGGAGCCCTCTAGTGATGCTAATCAGGTTAAGGGAATAAATAATTGCGATTACCTACCTGGCCATATATTCTAGGAAAATAGTGTGAAATGCTATGTTATGTGCAAGTACAGTTTAGTAACGAATTATAACATTTGGAGTAGTGAATTTTATTACAAGAGCATTAACACTGAAGTGGAGATGTAAACTTATAATAAAAGTGTATCTACTAAAACAATTGATATTATTTTGCCCAATGAGGTAACACCTATTAATAGATAGTAACAACTATTAGTAATTCAGGAGGACAGATGAAATGGTGAGGTTCTTTGTAGGCCAATATGAAAAAGAAGAAACAAATCTAAGCAAATAAACATCTCGAACACTGCCAGTTTTATGGATACTTTGAAACTTAGAAGTACAATGGTTAATGATACAATGCTTTTCCTTAATCAACCATATGTTATTCATGTTTTCGAATTGTACAAAAAATAATCTTTTTATCAGTAATTATATCAACATAAAATTTTGAAAACAGAGTAGTATTTCCTTTTATTACACTCATTATGGTTTAAATTTAATATGTTAGTAAAAGAATACACCTTTACTTTATGAAATGTAGTAAATTATTGCTAATGTAACTGAAATAAACAATCATTTTATACCTATAGAGCTTGGGAATAGCATGAGATGCTGTTTTTCTAACATATGGTGACATATCAGAAGCAGAATCTTTGATCGCCAGCATAACAATCGGGACTATAACTGGTACCCGAATACTTGATAATACCCTCAGAGCACTAGCTCTAATAAGCTGATTAGGATCCTGAAAATATCAGAATTAGTTATACCACAAATAATGGAATAATAAAAATACTTAAGTATATTATTAATATATGTTTAATACCTTCAGGGCCCTCTGAAATGTCGATATAGAAAGTAAAGCTAAATCCTGTTGTTCTTCAGCATAACGTACTAAATAAACATAAACCAATTTTTTTACTTCTATATTCTTTGAAACAACATTTTTAACAACAGCTGGAAACAATTCTGATGCATCACGACCTTTTGCAATCATCTGAAAAAAGATATATATATTAGATTTCTTATCTTCATTGTAACAATGGAAAGAAAAGACAAGTAGGTACGTACCCCAATAATACGTTTCATTGCTTCCAATTTAAGACCATCTTTGTTTGCATCAAGCATTTGTTTTAAATCATCATGTCTGCAAAAAATATCAGAACTTCAACACATAATAACAAAAGGGTAATATAAAACTAAAACCATTCAAAACTCAATTCATAAATAATATATCATTTTCAGAGATAACTCTGACAGTATTACCAAAGCCAAAGAACAGCTTTTAAAAAAATCTGTAATGGGCTAAATCGGTAACATATGGAACGTTAAGATCATTATGGATGGTTTTATTTGTGACAAAATAAAGAGCGTTAAGGATTTTGGATTGCAAGGATTGGATACAAGAGGAATTTGATGGTTTGGTGGAGCCCCATAGTTCAATTCCGTAAGTCCATATAGGTCTTACAACAGTCACATAAATAAGTCTTTTGTAATTGATCTGAAGCTTTAAGTGTTTGTCTATTGTGTTGAAGTAGTCGGAAGCATCTAGCTGTTTCTTGTCTTTTCAGTCTTGTGTAAGGGTTCCAAATAAGATGTTTATCTAAGTTGAGTCCCAGCAAGCAAATCTGTTCAACAGGGATAAGTGGAGTACTATTAAAGGATACAGTAGGACAGGCAGTCATGGGCCATCATATCAGTCATACTTTTTTTTTACAAAAAATAAGCATTCAGCAAAAAGATCCTAGACCCAGCCACTTCTTCCCAACACTTCTAAGGAGATCTTCAAACATTGTACTGACTGGGTTGAGGAGAGAAATAGTAAAATCACCTTTCATGTATTATAATGTAAAACTTGATGTTATGTAATACTGGATATGCTTATACCAAGATGGATAAGTACTAACTTTTTGTAATCGGAATTGAAAAATCCTCCAGATGCTGGGTCAGTTGCATAATCAATATCAGAACTAATAGCCCGATCATTTCCATAAGAACCATTATTGGCCATTGTTGATAAATTAATGTTAATAAAAGTCAAGTTAGTATGAATTTATATATTATGGATCGCACTTATGACAACTAAGAAATATTATACTGATATATTTAAGTTAAATAAAAGCTATGACATTATTTTATTTTTATCTAACAACAGTTTAACTTATAACAGGCACATAGATAACCTGAACAGTTAACACCGACTGGTTATTTGTTTGCCTAGGTTATCAGTTTGTATCCAAAGAGAAAAATGTGATTATTTCTTCACGCTAAATCAGGAACATTTTACTGAGAATTTGGAAGAGCCCATAGAGCCCTAGCTTCTTGGAGGATCAAAAAGAAACTGAATGAATAAATTCTCATAACGAAATTGGATTACAAAAAACTTTGGTTGAAACTAATAATAAGATATCAGGAAGATGTGCTGTTTCCATTCTTATAGTGTTTTATCTCTGAATATTTTAAGAAAGATCAAACCCGCAAGATTCTATAAACAGAGTTATGCTGACGATATTGCTGCAGGCGGTTTCCCTGAGACAATTTAGCAACAACCCTCAAAAGCTCTGGATTTCCACTAACATAATAATTAGATCGTCGTCCATGCATAGGATTCTGAATTAAAACACCTACGAGTAACTCTTGACAATAAATCGAAGTAACAAAGTCATATTGTTGTAAATATGAGCACAAAAGCTCGCCTATGCTTTTGGTATGCAAAACACAATGGTAAAACCTTGGATCAATGACCTGGAATGACTTTTAGCCTACATGTTAAAGTAGTGGTATAAGGCTTCTGCGATCAAACCCAAGATCTTGTTCAAAGATCTGGTAGCTCAGTTGTTTACAGCACTGTACCGGAGATGCCGACAACCCGGGTTCGAATCCTGGCCAGGAAAAATCTTTTTTTTTTTTAAATATTTAAAAATAATCACCATCAAAATAACAATTAATAAAAATAAACTTCAAAGACCGGTGGAAGAATTGCTGACTTACAACAAATTTCCCGTCTTTCGATCCCTCCCATGTCCTCCTGATAACACTCTTGACTAAACAATAGCGTCTTCATTAGTGAAAAGTATTTGATAAATTTCTTCACATAGTATAAATTCAACTCTCTCAAGAAATGCACCGTATCTAAATAGTTAATTTCTCCTTTGAAAAAGTTTATGAGTGAGTCATTATTTAAATCGGTATTCCACCACCTATATCATATCCTGGATTTACCATAGTTAATTTTTTTCACGGACTTACACTCCTTCAAATTTAAAATTAAGTTTGGTTTGTTTTGTTGCACGCACTTTTTGTTTTGTTTTCGTCATTGTAAGTTTCAAGGTTCTGTGTATAGGGTTATCCATTATTCTGGACCATTGATTTGTTGGTCCATTTCGAAATATATTTTTATGGAAATACAGTAAAAAAACAAACTTAATTTAAAACGGATTCCTCTGGAAGCTATTGTAAAAAAAAAATTAGGACAAAGAATGAACAGTAGTGTAGATTTATTTATAGGACATATGCATTATCAGATTCCTAAAAATGATTCTTAAAATATACTTTTTGAGAAATCATCCAATCAGGTCAAATCATTGAAATTTTATAAACTGTCTGGTTTTAAGTCATATTAATTTTACAATATAACCAACTATATGGTCAAAAAATATCTTCACCTAAGTGACTCCAAATGTAAAAGACACGGAGGCTCTTATATGCTTTCTTTCATCTATAAAGTTTAAATAGCTTGAGTCAAAAATATAAATTATTTATTACTAATCAATGTAACAACAGTTTTATCAATTGAAACTGATTGTATTGAATATAAAATCACTGAATAAGTTCAATAGTCATTTTTATAATTTAAACAAAATCTCAATTATTTATAACCTTAAATAATTGCAAAATCTATTGCGTTTTTTTTTATTTCCAAAGCATACACATGAATTGAAACAAAATTATTGGTTGATTACTGTCGAAATGTTGATTGATTTTTTCTAAATGAAAACAATTACATATTTAATATACTCGATTAAATTTTTAAAAAATATATCCGCTGAATAATTATTTGAAGTTGACTAAACGTTGTGTGAGTGAACAACTGTCTACTGCCTACTGCCTACAACACTGGAACATTGGAGCACTGGTGACAGCCCAACTAGCGCCGATTCTACCGTTGAGAAATGTCTTGTTTTTCTAACGTAATGAGACAAGTATTTAGTGTTCTTTTGAATTGTCTTACTTAAAGGCGTGTTATCTTAGGAAAGGTGAGATTGTTGTTAATATTATTTATTTTGAGGTTTTAGTTCAACATCATTTGCAATTAAGCATTTTTGAAAATCCCAATTTATTTTTTAATGACATTGATTTTATTTTTACTGCATATTAATTTCGTTAGTGATAATTTATAGATTCAGCAAGTTCCTTTAATTACTCCTGTTTTGTTATTCACAATTTAAGTTGCATGGCAGAGTTTGTGGATCCTAGTTTAGAATTGTGTTGGATTGTTGATCATCTTGGTGGTAAGTTAATTATTGATTGTTCTGGTGTTTCTTAATTATGCTTTATCATTTTTATGTGCATTATAAATTCTAGCAAGAAGATAGTCTTGTTTGGTATAACCATGTTTAGTTATCCATTTTCTGTTGCTCGAGGTTCCCTATTTGAATGGAATCCTTCCCGCCAAGTTAAACATTCTTCTAAAGCAATGCCTGTCAATAAAGAAGGTCACTTTACTACAATAGATGGCATACCAGTCAGAAAACTCTTCATTGCAAATCTGTCATTACAAGTATGTAAATTTTATTAGCTTTGGTTATGCAGGCTATGGATCAGATGAACTAAGATTGTATGTATTTTTTCAGACTGTGGAAAGACATCTTGTGCTAACATTTAGAACCTATGGCAAAATTATTGATGTTTCTATTATTAAATTACAAAATGGTAATCCATTAAACAAATCCAACTTTGGATTTATTACATTTGAAACTCCAGCTGAAGCTACTAGGTATGTATTTTTATGTGTATTTGTAGTTCATTACATTGTTCTGTATATCCCTGATACTTTTTCAAAATGGTTTATTTATGATATTAGATGGGCCTTAAATGAATATAATTTGGCTTTTAATGGACTTAATGTTACTCTTCGTGACAGTGGGTCGGGCTAGTTGGGCATGTGATCTTTGTCTTTGTCTTGCCTGCCCCCGACTTTTTTAATTTAAGGTTGCTCCTTCATACCAACTAGAGCGGGAACATCAAGATTAATTGTTTGTTACTACGTTGTAGTAATTGTTTACTGACCTTAAATTTATTATTAAAAAATTAATATCAGTGGCAATCAAAGCCACATGTTTCTTAACTGGGCTGGAATACTCACTAAAGTATGTTGGCTGCTCAAAATCTCATTTGGGTATTATTTCCGCAGTTTGTTGCGTCGAGTTAGGTCACAAGTTTTAACTTTTCATTCATTTCCTTTTGAATATTCTCGAACATAAAAATAATTATTACTGACTGCACATATTAACTATTACTGACTTTATGTAGTTAAAGAAACCGACTTGCATATATTTATGTCATCATCTATACTTTGAAATGTTCATCTCTTGATGAAATTGTTGCCGAAATATATACATTTCCCATAATTACACTCTTTTTTTCATGCTAAAACTCACGATTATTTTTATTTTTGAGAACATTTAAAAGGGAATGAGGGAAAAGTTAAAACTTGTTTTGGCTTAACTCGAAGTGACAACCTGCTGAACTGATTCCCTCTTTTGACATAATAGGTGTAATTCTATATTGTTAGTGGCTAATTGTAAGCACTATTATTTCTTACCAAATAGATATTGTTGCATTATCTATGGTAAGATGCCGTAACCTAGTTTTATGATACCTTTAGTTTTTTTGTCGCTCATTTAATATTGTATGTGGGATATAGATAGTCTGGGGTTGCAGTAAAAAAAACGGTACTTGTGTCTTATAAAACGTGCGGGGGACCCCCAAAGTATGTCCCTTCTATCTAATCATTTAATGATTATTAAGAAGGGGCATACTACGTTGGTGCACGAGGAAAGAGCTAAACTCCACCTTTAAGTTGAGATTAATTTCTCAAGAGGGAAAAATTGGACATACAATGATTGTTATTATTTTTAAAAACATTTTTACGACATATTTATTCCTTATTAGTACGTAAATAAGTTACCAGTACATATATCATGTCGAATGTTTGAAATATATTGTTCAATTTATGTCTACATATGAGAAATATGACTTACTCCCATATCCGTCTATTTCCCAAATCCGTCACCATCTTGGTCCCATACCCTGACGGATAATCGAGGTTCTACTGTACTAATTGACCTCTTAATGCCTGTCAACTACAATATTCCGTTATGACATGCTTAATGAGAATAATATTTTTACAATGTTATAATTTTACCATAATAAATAATCTGTTATGATTAGATAGTGATCCAGTAAAAAAAAATAGTTTTTTACCTGCTACTTGCCAATTGCCAATTTCTTAGAATTATCGAGTCAACCATTTTCATTTAAATATTAATCTTGTTGAATTGTTTTTCGATTAAAATTAAAATGATCCATAAACCAAAGAATCACTTGATCTTTTTTCTCAAACTCTTTAAACTCGAAATAATTCAACCTATCTACTCATTGATTGTTACCAATTAGTAGAAAATCACCATGTGTAAAATTAAAACTGTTGCAATATCCATGTCCTGCTAATAATACTATCCCTCAATCCTTGAAATTATCTAAAAAGTTCAACATAAGATATTGACAAAAAAAAATATAATAATAAATTTCAGTATAGATTGATCAAATTTTGAAGGATTTTTCATTATCATAATCATCTGGTGTCTCCTATTTCTTTGCTTATCTCTATCACAATCTAGCAGCTTTTATTTTCCTCTAAGTTGTTCTTCCATTTCTTTATTATTAGTGTTTGTTTACTGATACAATGTCTGTAAGTTCTTGCAACTACAATCCTTTCAGTTTTCTTTGATTTAAAAGTTACATTTTCTTATCTTGATATTCTATTATTTTTAGAGCACTGAAAAAGAGACACAGTTTATTTATTTTGAATCGCAAAGTTTATGTCTCTCCGGCTGATAGCTGGCATCAACCTCTTGAACTTCCTAATGGCGAAATACTTTGGGATAGGAGAAAAGCATCTGATGCTGAAGTTGAAGTAAGCTTAGTTTATTGTAGTTATTATTTAAAAATTATTTGTTTCTTTCAGATTTGTATCACTGATTAATTTAATTAATTCCAGTTTTACTTATTTTTAACTGCCTAGCATTAATTTATGTGTATTATGGTTATTTTCTGCTCCTGCTGCACTCTTTGTTTTAAGTTATGTTTTTATTGAAAAATTTAGCGTTTTGCTAATTATGCTTATAATAATTAAACATTTCATATTTTAATTTAATTGTCTTAAATATATACCAAAACACTGATTTTTTGTTTTGTTGGAATGGAGGGTAATATTGAAATCCTGTATTTACTTTAATTTTAAAAACATTGACAGTGTGGCTAATTATTAAATTATACTTGATCAGTTCAGTTCTGCATTAAAAAAAATCTTATTACATATAAAAAAGCACTTACATACGAGGCCGCCTTCGCATCTGCGATCCGCAACCAGGATTTATTTCTGGGGAGGGCACAACAGGCAGACGGGCAAAAAAATCAACAATACCTTAGAAATAAACTTGTAGTATTTATAGAAAGGTTTCAAAGGTTTATTAAAATATCTAAACAATAGTTTCAATCATGTTATTTCTGTTAGTTTATTCATATATTTTCACAACTATCATCACATGATTTGCCAATAAGTATGTACTGTAATGTAATCTCCACAGTACAAAAAAAAAACGTCTGGGGGGCATGTGCTCCCCCCCTGAATCCACCTGTGCTTACATACCTTAACATATTTACACATTCTAATTCTTTTCATTGTGTATTGTTTACGAGATGGGAGTGTATCAATTTGCTGACATTATTTGTTTTAATTTTAGACTAGTATTGCTGATGAAGATAAAATTGGTGGAATAGAAGAAGCTCTTTCTGAAACTCTTACCCTCGCAGAAGGAGATGAAGTTGATTCAGATAGCCCTGTATCAAAATTGAATGATGATTGCTTACTTCTCATCTTTGATTGGTTACCTTTGGATGAGCGTTTAGTTCTTAATAAGGGTATACAAAATAAAAGAATATGTATTTGTTTATTTTAATTATTAAGACACAAGTTATTTTATTGTGCCTTTTGTTATCACTTGATGATTTGGCTCATATTATTTTTTGTAGGGATATTAAAATAACATAAGATATATTTTAATATAAAATTTAAAATATTGATGATAATTGTTGACCTATGAAAATTTAAAATAGTTTCAAAGAATTTTTTTTTTCAGTTTGTCGTAGGTGGAAACTATTAAATATGCGTATGTGGCATGGTTTAAAAAAGTTGGATTTCACTGTTCCGCCTCTCATACAATCTACTTTATCTGATGAACTCCTTAGAAAATATCTTTCCCTTTGTCCGAATTTAATCCATATAAATATAGCTCAAGATGGTCATAAACTGACTGCAGATGCCATTGTTACAGTTGGTTAGTAAAAATTAATTAATTACTTAATTTGTTGATGTTATGTGTTTGGTTCCAAACCAGTCATCTATTAATTATAAAATTTTCACCACTACCTAACACAAATCTATCTATGCAAAACTTATGTCATGTTTTGTTTTCCAAAGTAAAAAAATAGAGTGTGTGCTTAAGACCGCAGGGCAGAAGTGAAAACTATTTTTTATGATGTTTTGTTAGACATGCAGTAGGTATTTTCCTCTTTCGTTTTAAATCTTCACTGAGTTTGTTGTTTTGATCCATCATCGAATTTGCAATCTGAAAAAGATAGTATTCAAACATTCATAAGTCATATTATTATTACTCATAAAAAGAACTTCTGTCTCAAACATATTTATTTTTGAATATGGGAAAGTAAAGTTAACAGAGAATAAAAGTTAAGTTAATTTTTAATTACACACACACATATATATATATATATATATATATATATATATATATATATATATATATTAGCTTTTTCCCACGGCTTGGTCTGCCACATAAAGTTTCGTTACAGATCATTTTAAATAAATAAATTTTTAACTATAAGTTACTCGTGCATCCAAAATTTCAGATGTCTAACTTCAAAACTGATGGATTCCATACAAGGGGATCTTTGAACCCCTATAAAATTAAGGGGGAAACCCTTGGGGTTGGAATTATCCAAAGCCTTTTTTAGTGCTCATTTGAGCTATACAAAGAACCTATCTGTGAATTTCAAGATGCTAAGTTCTGTGGTTTCTGCTGTGCATTGACCGCTGGGTGTGTTAGTCAATCAGGTTACAGTTTTATATAAACTTCGCCTGTGTGGTGCGTTGATAAAATGTAGCTTATGTCCTTCCCCAGACTTTAGATTATCCATATCAAATTTCATCACAAACAGGACGGTCAGAAGTTACTTTCGTTTACTGTTGTTTGGGTCAGTAAAGGATTAGAATGTAATTGAATTTATTGAATAGGATTGATTTTATTGATGTAATGTCATTGAATTTATTGAAAAGGATTACTTAGTACAAAGGTTTCTCTTGTCGTATGGCAGCAGCAAGAAATTAAAACTAGGATTAGAATAATAACTTAAATAACCTATTTTACTGTTAAGTTTCATCCATATCTGGTCAGTAGTATTTGCATGAAGGAGTAACAAACATACATCCATCCTCACAAACTTTAGCATTTATAATATTAGTAGCGAAAATATGTAGATTTTGCGAGTAAGAAACACGTGAGGAAGCTACTCAGGGGGGAGCCCTGTAGTGATGCTAACAATATTTAAAATATTTTACAATTAAATTAAATAACCGCGATTACCTTCTGACCTGCTGTTGTAGGTAATATTGATAATGTGTTATAACTTAGTACTTTTTAATGATATTTATCGTTATATAATGACCGAATTACACAAAATCATTATAAATTGTTGCCTATGTGTTATTCTGATGTATAACCTATATTACTGTAAAGTTTCATCCAAATCCATTCAGTAGTTTTTGCGTGAAAAGAGTAATAAACATACATACAAACTTTCACATTTATAATATTAGTAGGATATATGGACGGCCTCGGTGCAGAAAGAAACTAGTCAATATTTTGATTTTTTTTTATTGAAAACAAGTCAACAAATTGAATTAAATTTTCGATTAAATTACGTAACTTTAATTTGTTCAACAATCACTACTTGTATAATAACATTTTATGTGAATACCTGCAATTTATTTTTCAAAGGAAATTGTAGAAACTTTTTTATATTATTTCCTGAAAAGTTGAGTTTTGACTTGTTACTTTCTGCAACGAGGCCGTCCATATATACACGAAATGACTTACCTATACGATCGAATCACTCTTTATAACAATAATATTTGTTTTTTAATATGTGAAAGTAAAAGCTAACAAATAATAAAAGTGAGGTTAATTCTTAATAGTAGCTGGCTGTACCTTTCTCGCTGGGGTACACTCAGCGGTCCCGAGTTTACCCGATCAAGCCTTTCACCTCAGAGCGTGACGGTTCAGTCTAACTTACTACCTACGAAAAAATGTGTGCACGGTGCACCAAAAGAAGTTTTCACTTCAATAAAAAATATTCAAGAAAAAAAATTTATATGTTTCTAACATATAATCACTTATTTGGAGTTGGCTAGTTTTGGAAGATCGATAAAAAAATATGCATGCAAATTTGTAATATCTAACCTCAAATTTATATTGTAATTATTTTATTATTATTATGATCATCTATTTTTTCACGCATTTGCGTGTTCAAAAAAAAAGATGGGGGACAAGTCCAACCATCTGCAGTTATTAGTTTTTGTTTTTGTATTTTCCTCTTCAAATGTTCAGAAATTTTCTAATGAACTAATGAGAACTCCTCACTGAGCCTCCCTTAAAAGCTTCAAACGGAAGTCCCAGGCTCTCAGTGCCCTCCACTATGGATTTAGGAACCAATCCATTTGTGGAAAATATTTTAGGTGTTACTACTACGCTTTCCATACGGTAAAGCTCTTAGTTCAGCCACTAGATCCTGATACTTGAGAAGTTTTTCTCCCACAGTTGAATTGACATTATTATATTTTATTAATATAACCATTTTTAAAATTGAAAATTTTTGGATCCAATGCCTTTGACTGTTAGTATTTAAATGAAATGGAATCTTATACTAAGGCTGTTTTCAAAAAGAAAGAAATTACATCTTTTGAATTTACATTTAAAGCATATGATACTGATTTTTTTTTTTTTTTCCAAGCCAATTGCTGCAAGAAATTGGAATCAATAGTGATAAGAGATATTAAAATTCACAAAAGGAGTCTTGCTTTTTTGGCAAAAAACTGCCCAATGCTTAAATCATTTTCCATGGATGGTAAGCTTAATTTTTTTTAATTTATCAAATATTTCAGTTTTCACTATGTGATAATTCTCTTATTTTAATCAATTTATCAGTGTGAATGTATTTTATGTATTTCAAGTAAAAATATATAGAATTTAAAAGTAAAGCTTTATATAAACTTATAAAGTTGATATAAAATTTATGAACAGAAATATTTTGATTTAATAGAGAATACTTAAGAATTTATATCAACTAATTAGAATGAGATCCAATTTGAATAATTTTTATCCCAAGAAGTTTGAAATCCTTGAAGTTTAAAACAAAAAAATCACAAAGGATTTTTTTTTTTTTAAATTTTGCCTTGAAATACGCCAGGATAAAGGATTAACTCTGGGTGATAAAAAGTATGTAATAGAGAATGCTGATGATGCTTAGATAAGTAGGAGTAGTACTGTTATATTTATATTTATATAATATTTAAATAAGAATTTGTTACAGTGAAACCTCTACTAACGGACACCCCTAAATAGCGGTCACTCCCCATTACCGGACGATTTTTTTTGCAGCGGCATTTTAATACAATATTCTAGGCATTTGAACCTCTATTTAACGAAACCTCTCATTAACGGTCACGGACAGACTGTGTTGGTTAGAAATCGATTAAAAAAACCTCTAAAAAACGGACAGTATGACTTTATCCCTTTCCCGTTTCTCGGAAAGAATTAGTTGTTTCCCGTCTAAGAAAACAGGGACTGCTGTGTTTACTTTTGAGTAAAGGTTTTTCACATAAATACTTTCTTTTTTTTTATTCTCGAACCTGCTTTATTAAACTTTAGTTCTGTTCTAACCCTCGTGGCAGGCGGCTGAAAATGTCTCCTCCACGTAAGAAACTCACTTTATAACAAAAAATAAATGTAATTGACGTTTATGACCGTGAAACGTTTAGCGGAAAGACTCAATATCGGTAGGACACAAGTTTCGGAAACACTCAAAAACCGTGCGGTGCTTTTCAAATTATGAATTGAAAATAAAAACAAAAAAATTAAAAATGTGTTCACGAACAGAAAAACTATTGGGATTGACAATGTCATTCTTAAATGGTTTGTCCGTGCAAGGGCAAACAATATCCCAATTACAGGACCTCTTATTCAGGAAAAAGCTCGTGAAGTGGCAAACAAATTGAATTTAAATGGATTCAAAGGTCTAACGGATGGCTCGAAAAATTCAGAACCAGGAACAACATCAAATATAAATCTATTTGTGGTGAAGCAGGAAGCGTTGATGATGAGATCGTGGTTGAATGGGCTCAAAAATTGCAAGATATGATAAAAAAAATACTCTGATAAAGACATCTATAATTGCGATGAAACCAATCTCTTTTTCCGTGCATTACCCGATAAAATTGTTCAGGGGATAAAATTTTAAAAGAAAGATTAACGGTTCTTTTATGTGTAAACCTTGCTGGTGAATTCGAACCTCCTATGGTTATAGGTAAAGCCAAACAACCCCGTTGCTTTCGAGGAGGTGACGTGAAAAAACTAGGTGTAATTTGGGAATTTAATTCAAAAGCTTAGACCAATTTTTTTGGTGTTCAAAAAAACTAAAAGACTTTTTTCTCTATCATGAAGACGCTCTGGGTGTCAAAATGGCTGCTGACATTCAGATGATTATAGAATCGAAGCCAAAGGAAGACAAACAACAGTGAATCAATTTTTCCCAAGCTGTTCTAATAATAAAAATGACATTTGAAATTGTTCATAAATTTACTTACTGAAACTAATTCTTTACTTATCTAATTATGTATTCTAATTATTTACTTTACTCATCTAATTATTTTATGTTGTATTTTTTTTATTTTATGAACAGAATTTACACAATACATAAATGTTCATTACATATATCATTTTTGTTATAAAAAGAAATTTTGTGTAAAACTTTTTTATTTTATTCTACCTACCTTTTCAATACATGGGAAATTGAATAAGATAGAATTAATTTGTACAAATACATATTTATGAAAAAATATAACCTCTCTTTAAAGGACACCTTTACATAACGGACAAAAACATTTGCACCAGGGCTGTCCGTTAATTAGAGGTTTTACTGTATATACAATTAGATAAGTAAATAGTTATACATATATATACTCTTCAGTATTGGCAATGATGTGAATTATTGATAATTTCAATTATTATTTTTTAAACATTCAGACATATATAGTAAGAAACAAATCTTTGCAAAATTGAAGTTTAACGATACATTTTCTGATCTATTGTGATTTATATAAAAATCAAATGACACTTAACCCTTCAAAACCGGGAATTGAAAATTTATAAGCTTTAACAAAAAAATATTTTCAATTAATGAATGATATATTAATTGGTTCATTTTCCTAAATATGTTTCAAAAATTTTCTCTCTTGTTTTACACAAATTTTTTTTTTGTATAAATACATAAATAATTTGAACCTAAGATATTGTTATTTTAAAAACATTTGTTTTGTTTTTTTACTAATAATAAATTGCTTTTATTATTTATAAAATGCTTGATTAAATTGAGTAATACTAAAGTATTCATTCAAACTTATTTATATTGCTATTGTTTATCGTTATCAACTTGCCAAGGAATATTTAGCTTTTTAATTTTGCCTAAATCGTAATTAATATATTATCTTTCAAGAATTTATAATTTTAAAATCTAAATCTTCAGTGTTTATATTAATTGTTATTTACTTATTTTACAGCATGTAGTTCCCATCATGATGGTGAAATGGTTGCTTTAGTTAAGAAATCCGCCCTTGAAGAAATCAGTTTAAAGTATAGTGCTCTTTCTATTGGTTTATGGTTAAAATTCTTACATCCTCCACTAAAATCAATGTCGCTGGAAATGTATGAATTCAATTCAGAATACTTGTTGCAGGTATGATGAAATGCCTTTTATTAATTTTTAAATTATAAAAATACAAAGGACACCTGAAGTTCACACTTTTGGTGTGCCTTATTTTAGTTCAACTTTTTGGACACAATCTTTAAGATTTTCTTCCAATATATATTTCCCCTACTAAGCTAAATTAATAAATTGAAAAAAAATTATTGTTTTATATTTCATATGTATATATGTGTGCTTGTGTGTGTATATATAATAATAATGAAATGAAATGGTCATGGGGTACAGTCTATCATTATACAAATTAAGGATGACTTATTTTGTGTAATCATTGACTGCACCCCCTGACCATTTCATATCATTATTAGAATGATAAATTCAACTATTTTCCACTTAAATATATATAGATTATTTGAAAGACTGGTGAAACCACTGAGCTAATTCAAATCCATTTTTATTTCAAATTGTGAAATTATTTTACCAAGCTTCAACCAACTTACTGTTCAGAATATATCTGCAGCCCTGGTTAATGAGTGGTTAAGTCAAATTTTTTTCAAAAATGAGTTAATTGTATTGAGGCAAGTGGATTCGTGTTATTCTTATTGTCTTTTGTTTTAAATGTAGTTGTTGTTTATATTACAACTCTATTTCTAACCAAAGACCACGAGAATAACTTTACAAAATTCAACCTAATCGGTGATTATTCACCAGGGCTGCAGGTATAATTGTGTAGATTGTAATGATTGGTTTTGGATATTTACTAAAAAAAAAAAAGCAAAAAAGATGGCTAGGTGCACTGAGCATTGTCGGTTAGTGATCATTAGGAGGGAGTACACACTTAATCCACTTCATCCTACTTCATTTTTGTACATGATTGTTTTTTTTACTAAACGTAATTATAATGTGATTATACTTCTCCTTTTATCGGCACAAGAGGCACCTCCTCCATAGCTGCCAACTACCTGTCTCTGCCTCCTGCAAGGGTGACAGTGATCTTTAGTAGCTGCAGACCCTGCCCCAGAGCATCCTTCTACTGGCCTTTCGCCCAACATGTGGACATACCTTGTCCGAAACATTCCTTTACACTTTTCTGTCATCCCGCTCAGGCCGCTTTGTCATCACTAATTATTATTGATGGCAAACAATTTTAATCTCTGTCTTCATAAATGAATGAAACTTACTTCTTTGTAGAGCTGGAATAATTCACTGTTTTTTCTCCATCGCCAATGAACTACTGATAATGATTACGTCATCCATTGGCCAGAACTTGGGTATCTTGTTCCTTACCGATTCAATCCTGCCCTTATTGTTGATTGATTAAAGAGCAATATTAAATAGGAGAGGAGCTATTTGGTCTCCCTGTCTTACGCCACTTTCCATTTCAAAAGGCTCTGATATCCTACATCCCTTCACTTGGCTCTCTATCGTGTATAAATGTAATATTTAAAATTATGAAATAGTAAAGTTGTATCCCTACATAATTGAATTTTCTCAATAAACTTGTATATCATTACTATATATATATATATATATATATATATATATATATACACAAATGCCTATGTAATTTGTCTGTGTAATACATTTTTAAAATTTAATACTTCTTTATATACGAAATTATCATCTTGCACATTAGATAGTTGCATGGAATTAGGCAGCGTCTCCGGTGAAACCCATGGATATTCCAACCCATTTACTCAAAACCTTTCTGGTGAATCACTCTATCTATTATTGAAAATCGGTGCAGTGGCTATTGAGCTTACTGCGAACAAACCCGGCCGAAGACTTTGTTTTATAATATGTATACATCTATATCATTTTTTTTTTTACAGGGCATAAGAAATGTTAAAGACACCCTAAAAGAATTGAGATTTGTTTCTTGTGAGTCTATACGGAGTAGGGATGTGGAAATGATAGCATCTATAGTACCTGAACTAAGTTCATTGACTCTCGCTGGAGGCTTTGATTTCAAATCTCATTCTCTTACTCCGATAACTAAATTGAAGAAATTAACCCGACTTGATTTGGATAATAATGCATTTGTTTGCGATCATTTTCTCAATGAGCTATCTCAACAGTGTGGTCTCTTGAAATATTTAAGCCTATCAGGTGGGTTTGAATGCCTTTTTAATTTTAATTATGATGGTACATGCATTTTTTAAATTTTGATTTATTGTCTGGTTAAAAAAATTTCCATTATTATAAACTCAATATAAAAATTCTTCATTACATTTTATGATGTATCACAGGAAATAATAAAATCTATTTTTATTAATTTAGATGTGGTTAATGATCAATTGTTTTGGAGAATTGCCTCATACTCTTAAACATTAAACCTAAACATTATTCTTATAGCTGATATACTAAATAAATTGGTTTTACATTGAATCTTGTATGGTTTACGTCTGACCAATAATTAACATTTCATTTGACAACCTTATTTAACAATGAGAGATGATTAATTAATCAAAATATAATGTTTGGTTTATTATTCTTAGTAATGACCTTTGCAATTTACAAAAAACATTAATCTCTCTTTAAAATTTGAGATTTTACATTTCAAGATATATAAAACCAAGTCCATTATAAAAGTAAGCCAGGACGGTGGTTTTTTTCTGAAACTAATGGGCCAATTTTATTTCTTATAATATTTGGCTCTCTAATGTCACGGTGATCCTAAGGTGATTCTTGATACTCAGCATTTTTTACAACTGCCATTTGTGAGAATTGAGGAAGGTCTGGATGGGTCTAGGACCTTTCCTAAATCAAATAAAACTAAATTCTTTGATGGAGGAGAAATTGGTCTGAACGGAAGTCTAAAATCAATTCTTAAATTGTGAGCAACTGTTTATTAGAAAGCAACGTTTCGAACCACATGCAGGGCTTAGTAGTCACAACTGTTGGAGTGATCTATGTTTTACATATTCGTGACCTCTAAACCCTGCGATGTGGATCAAAATTTACTTTTTAATAAATAGTTGCTTATTACTATTTTATTATATTCTTATTGGATTTATTTTTTATGTCCACATTATTAGCTAAGATTTTAATCTAATATAATATAATCATATTTAATGATATATCAAAATTAAATATTAGCTAAGATGTAACAAATATATTTTTGTATTTGGCTGTTGTCTAAAGTTATTAGGAAAGTTTTATGAATGGACACCCCAGATATTTTTTAAATGCTATTTGTTTTATAAGAATTTACAGTGTTTTTAAACAAAGATAATTTGTTTTTTTTTATTATATTATTTTTATTTTTTGTTTATTTATTCCAAATAATTATTTTAAGAATGAGTGTTTCATCTTTCAGTAATTATTTTTTGTAGGAATAGATGACAGATATTTGACAGTCCAAGGTCTCAGTGTATTGTCCAAATTTACCCGTTTAACTCATCTTACATTGGCATGTTTGATTAAACTTGATGATTCAATATTGAAATCTATATCACAGAAAGTAAAAAACTTACAACATTTGGATCTCACGGGATGCAGTTCTATCACTGATGATGGATGTCGAAGGTAATAATTATTTGTTTATTATTCTGATATAATTAACTATTTAAGAATATTTCTTCTCTACTAAACAGTTCCTCACTTCAGCCAGTTATCTTATGGAGGTGTAACTTATATAGATATTTAAGCTGTCAGAATTATGATGTTATTTAATCATTTAATGATCACATGCCATTTTACCTAGGTCATTTTACTATTTAGCCATTTTTTTATTTGTCTTATATTGCCATTATATACCAATAACTTCATGTTTAAACTTAAAGCTCTAAATATTCTATAAATTATTAGTAATAAAATAAGAACATCCATCATAATACGTTTCTTCATTTATTTTATTTTACAGCATTGTTACAAATTGTAAGGAATTGGAAATCCTCGATGTCAGCGGCTGCATGAATGTTACCAACCACACTGTAACGGCTGCTATTGATAGTAGTTTGGCGAGTATTGGGAAGAAGAAATTAAAGATAATCGCCGGAGGTGCGTGGATTACCTAATTAAAAAAAATTTCTCAATGTAACATTTTGTTACATTTTATTGTAACATCAATTATAAAATAATTGAGCGTTAATTGTTGTTTTATATATCATTACAAAAGGAAAAACAGTATAAATTCGTAATGCAGTTGTTTTACTAGTTATAATTGTGTTTTATTTTTAAATAAGTATTTCATTACTCCCTTGTTGTAGTTATTGAGATTGTACCACATGAAATATCAGTTCTAGGGGTGACAGTAAAATTTGAATAAAATGAATATTTATTAATTAATAAATAGTCGATCAGGGCATCATTTATTTATATATAATTCAAAAGATTTTTGTATCTGAAAATTTAAGTGCTCTATCTCTTATTGGAATTAACAGTGACTGTTCACATCTGTTCCGACGTAATTTTGGATTTTATTTTACTTCAGATTCAAATATTTTATGAAGACATAATTAACTAATATAGAAATTTTTCTTCAAAGGCTGTTTATCAAACTGGGGATCAAAGCTTTAAATAATATATATACATGTTTTATTGTTATGGAGGAATTTTTCAATAATCATTAGTCAGCATACACATCATTTTAACAAAATCATGAAAATAAAGTCTGTATATGTATTTCATATTGGTTTTGTAAATCATTGACAGGAATAAATGATTTCTTGTTTCTTGAAACTTTCTTTTTTTTTCATTTGATATAATTTTTAAATTAATTATTATTTAAAGTTATCATTATTTCTTATGTAAGAAAAATAAATCCTTTAAAAAAATCTAATAAGATCTTTTTAATTCGTGATGTAAGAAACTTACTAAAAAAAAAAAAAATGAAATTCTGTGGATGGGGAACTAGAAACATAAAACCTCATTAGGTCTCAAAGTTTAGCGAAGTCATTTTACTTTCACATTGTTTTCCATTCAATTGACTAAGTGAAATTTGTTTGCACTTAATGAAAAATGAGCTAGTTTTTTTCTGGTGCAAAATGAAATTCCTATCATTCGAGTAGTTCAATATCTATTTTTTAAGCACAAAAAAGAACAAGTTATTTATTTAAGATTGAAAATAAAATAAGTATAAAATATAATAGGTTCAGCTTTTACTTCTTGATGAAAGTAACTTAATAAAATAAGAAGAAGAAAACATTGTTCTTTCCATTGTTGTTACATTTCTAGATGTAAACCTACATGCACTGTTCTGATACAAGTTTTACTAATATGGATGTTTCAGGAACTTTTTCCGATCATCAGCCTATAATGTTTTTGCTTTTCTTTCTTTCTTTCTTATTCAGACATCTCTTCTACCTTGCTGTGTAGAGATTTTGTATAAGGAGGGCCACCTGCCTCTGTCAAGGGCTGCTCTTCTCATCAGTAATATTGTCTCAATAATTAATTTTAATCAATTTCCTCAATTCAGTATAATTATTATTCTCTTCTACTGTATAATTGACTGTAGCAATTATATTTCTGCATATATAGTTTACTTCTATTCATCATCTATCAAATATATAATTTTGCCATTCAAAATAAATTTAGATTATATCAATCCTTAATATTGGCATCACCAAAATTGACTTTTTATGTGATACATACAATGTAGCAATTGTCGTTGATTAAGGGGACTTTTTCGAGACCTGGCCTTCCAATTTTTTTTTTTTTTTTAATAACAATTTATTGCTATGTTTGAATATTTTTTGAGAGCTAATATGCTTGGTATTAAAAAAATTAAATTTGTTATAAACTTATCATTGCCTCTCCATCTGGTAGTTGTGTTAATATTTATTTATTTCAAATAAGGGTTATTGAATATAAATGTATTTAACAGATGATTAGATTTATAAATTTCATTAAAGTTGGTAATTGTTGTGACCAGAGTCTGGAATTGATGTTGATATATGCTGGTCGTCGGAAGTGACTGTTGACCCATCCTGTTCTATCATGTCACAATATCCTGGTACCATGCTCATCATAGATCCCGAATTGAGATATGGCGAAGATTTTTTCAATAATTTGTGTAAGTAACCATATTTTATTTTACTAATACTTACACACATACACCTATAAATATTCTTTATAAAAATGAAAAATATTTGTTCACCTTTTGCAGTCATGGCTGATTATGACTTAGTAGATGATTTAGACGATGAAGACAGTGAGTCATTTTTTGATGATGATGATGATTATGAAGATGAAGAGGATGATGATGATTTTCATATTTGTGTTGACTATTAAAATGAACTTAAATGGAATTAACATTAGAATTTACGGTTCTCCTGCCTATATTTCTTACTTAAATGTTTTAAAAGCTAGTATTTTCAAGTTATATTCACCATGTATTTTAATTATGCGAAATATTTTATGAAGGTTATATAAATATTTATTTTTGTATATGTAAAAGATTTGTAATTGTTAAGTCAAGTTATCTGTCTTAGTTTTTCTATGTAACCTGAATAAATCAGTTAAAATATGATTATTATTTTTTTATTTTAGTATAATACAAGTTCATAAGGTATTTCTAACTTGATTGAAAATCATTTTTTTTTTTTTTTGTTATTCCAGGTTTGTATTTAGGAATGAATTTAAGTCATTGCATAATAAATCCCTCATTGGGGAAATTAAAAAATATATATTCATAATCATGCATATAATTCATTTTTGTCAAATTTAGCGAGTGATCTTTTCTAATTTATACTGAATGTTTGTTAAATTTAGAAGTTATTATGTATAAATATTGTGTTTCATAAAGAATTTTTTGTGTAAGAATTCTGTATTTATTTATTATTTTTTTTGGTAAAGAGGAAAACTCAATTATGTGATAAAATTAATAAAGAGTTGTTAATTGTATATAAAGGTATTTTCCATGTTTAATAACCTCTAGTAAGCATTGTCATGTTTTATTGCTGAGCAACCGGTCATCATTATTAAGCTTGAAATCATTTTAAAATTTCTATGATTTAGTTATACATATATATAAAACTCTTAGCCCAGTTAGTTATTAAATTGCTGTGTCTTTTTTTTATGGTGTTCAATAATAGAGCCTATATTAAGCTAATATAGCTATATTAGTGTCTAAACTAGAAAGTTTGTCAGCTACCACATTGCAGAATATGCCTGAATGCCCAGAACCAACCCAGGGGAAGATATATTAGATAATGGAGGCCTTTCTAAAATGCTTGAGGATAGATTAAAGCGAATAATGAACTGCTCTCTAAGATTTGTCCTTTGTACCCCAAGGCAGTCCCGCATGTTCCTCAGTTCATTCTTATACCAATCCATTAACTCTTAACACCCTTCATATATCTACAGGCTTCTGCAATTCAAATCCTCAGTCTAGCACCATAAAACAAGATCTCGCCTTTCTGATCTATAATTTTGTTCCCACAGTACCAAAGCATTCGAACGTTCCTTTCTAGCCTGCTCCAACACAGTGTGGAACTCAATCCCTCCTGTCATCCATCATGCTTCTTCACTGACTTCATTTAAACTCTTGTTTTTCCAACATCTCCTTACCTCCCAAAAAGATGCTCTCTAAGCAGGTTTTACTTAGAAAGTTTTAATTATGTTTTTCAAGTTTCACTTTATAGTATTTTGTTTTTTAAGAAGATATGCATCATGTAAAGAAATTATTGCATGCCAGCTCATACATTTAACACTTGCTATTGATTTATCTATTCTCTTTAATTACTTAATATTTTGTCATGATTCGTACTTTTTATTTACTTATTATTGTTTTTTTGTGACTTTGTATACACTTTATGATTTGTATAATGTAGCCTTGTGGCCAGACATATACAATATTATGTTTATTTTCCTGCTCATGTTTGTTATTCTAAAGGGACTCAATCCCATCTATTATATAGATATATACACACATACATAAAAATACATCAATGCTCTACATCTCAAAAATTATAATAATATTATATACGTCTATCTATCTAGTTGGCGCTACACCTGGGGGGGTCTTGGCCTCTTGGAGCTTCCGCCATCTGGTCTATCCATTGTCATTGCCTTACAGTTCGGTATTCCTAGTCAGCCGCCATGCTATCCATCCATGTTAGTCTTGGTCTGTTGCTCCAAGTTTTATAAAGTTGATGACGTTTAATTCATCATAAATAATGTATAACTTCCAGTTTCTTCGTCACCTCCAAACTTTTCCTTTCCTTCAGCAGGCCGTCCGTATATTTGTCACAAAATTTTCTGTTCGAATATATACAGATTAATCTCATTAGTCTTTGTCATGATCCATGTTGAATCTATGAATCATCCATGTGAGGCATAATCAAAGTTTTGTACAAAGTTTCTGTTTGAGTAGTTGGCTCCTGATCTGCCTCCCTAAGTCATAATAGCTCTGGTTGGCTGCCACTATCCTCTTCCCTATTTCCTTCGATTTGTCGATGTTTTGAGGTTAGTGAACTCTTTTACTCTTAGAATTTTGTATGGGCCTATTTCTATAGAAGTTTCACCTTGACGAGTTCCGTTTGGCCTTTACCATCATATATTAAGTTTTGGCCTCATTTATCTCATGGCAACAGCAAAGCTGCATTTATAATCACTTTGCTCTGAAGTACTTCAAACAATTTAAGATTAGTAAAAATCAAATGGTATCCCAACTTTAATTGCTATAACAAATAAGAAGCCTTTCCATTAGGGACTGGTAGCTTAGCGGTAGAGCACTGAGTGTTCCAGGTTCAAATTTGTGACAGATACATTATTTAATTTTTTAACAGCCGCAGATGTACCCTGCGGGATCTGCAGCCTCTCCTGAGGCTTACCCAACTTCTATAAAGTCTGTTGTCTTAGTTGAGTGAAAAAACTGGTGGTTGAGAATGATCTCGTACAACCTTTGTATTAAAAACTACAGCCTCAATGATGTACTGTGCCCGAGACCCTTTATGAATTGTAGCGGTACAGGTTTTTTTTCCCCCTAAGAACTGCTTTCAGGTAAGCTCTTGATAAAAATATTTTTAAATTAAAAAAATGTAAAACAGATGTTTAGGTACTCATTAATTTTATTATTATAATTATAATTAATATAGTACAAAACAAATTTATTCTATGAAAGAAGACAAATAATTAGTAATTAAATTTATGACATAAAATGAATTGTTATTTATTTACAATGATGTTTTACATTATTAAAATATTATAGGAACTGAAATACTTATTTTAAAAAATACAAATGTGGTTGGGATCTTTATAAGGAGCTAAACATGAAGGATGCAGGGGATGATGGGTTAAAGGTATCAACAAGAGAGCTACTTTCCTGAAAAAGATATTTTAAATTACTGATAATGTAATTAGGAAAAACATCTCAAATACATTTTCATATTATATATCTAGAGCCCCAGTGAATAAGTGGTTAAGCTCGGATTTTGTCCAGAGAGAGTTAACTGCTTACAGATAACCGGAATCGTATCATTCTCCTAGTTTTTGACTTTAAATAGAGTTGTAATATAAGCAATAACGCCTCAAGCCAATGCCTTACTTAGCCCTTTATCCACTATGAAAATAACTCTATTTCGCTTACTTAAGTACAAGAAACTCATTTTGTAGAAAATTAGACTTAAACCACTTATTCACCAGGGCTGTAGATATATATCCTTAAATAAATTAGCTTTTATAATACAATAATTTTTATTATTTTTTTTCATTTTCGGATGATTCCCCTATCATAGGTAATTGAGGAAATAAAATTAAATCAGGGAATAAATTTAGACTAACTTTTATTAAGGTTCTGCTTCATTTATTTTCTTTATTGTCCGTATATCATTTAACTCAATAGTCCTCTTGTTGGTCCCCTACATGAGGCTATACCATTCACATACTGCGGTCTAACTCAAATTTTACAAGCATGCTTCATTCAATTGATTTTTCTGTTTTATACTACAATTTTATATTAGATGCAGTGTATATACATGTATAGATATCGTATTTATAAGAAACAAACTTAAAACTATCTTAGTTCTCTTAAAATTCACATCAATTGATAGATTGATCATATAATAGCAATAATTTATTGCACCCTGTTTAGATTTAATTTTAAAACATAGAATTAAAGTAATTTTGGAGTTATTTTTATAAACATAAAAATATTCATATATGATATTCTAATTAGTCATAAGTTTTAATTATCCAGAAGCAAAAAATATATTATTTTTTTAATAAATTTATAATGCTAAATATTTGGACGGCCTCGGTGCAGAAAGTAACAAGTCAATATTTTGATTTTTTTTTTTATTGAAAACAAGTCAACAAATTTAATTAAATTTTCGATTAAATTACGTAACTTTAATTAGTTCAACAATCACTACTTGTATAATAACATTTGATGTGAATACCTGCAATTTATTTTTCAAAGGAGATTGTAGAAACGTTTTTTTTTATTATTTCTTGAAAAGTTGAGTTTTTGACTTGTTACTTTCTGTATCAAGGCCGTCCATTTATATTTATTTATTTATGACTGATAATTCAACAATAACACTTATAGTAATTTTACTTTCATAAAACATATTACAATTTTTTTCATGGGACTTACCAGTAGTCATGCATTCTCATATCTTACTACAATTTTTTTTTAAGTTGGCATTTACTCTGATACTCAATGGATGAATTCTAAGTAAATTAATAATATGTTGAATATTATACTTACACCATTATCGACAGCATTTTCTAAAAATGAATCAGAGAAACTGTAGTCATCTAAAATATCAAAACTGTCTCCATCCAAATGTCCGAAGTCCAAGTTGAATTTTGATAATGTCTGAAAATGAAATGAAATTGATTTTACTTAAGATAAATATGTAAATAATGGTTTACTGTGTATATTTTAATTCAGGTTAGTTCAGGACAGGTCATAGTAAATATTTCAGATTTTTTATTTTTGTTACAAAACAACAATTATGGTTGAATTTATATTAACATTGCTGTTATTTTGCTTTTCCACATTATCAATCTTAACTATTTCTACCATCATACTAGATACCTATCATATAATACATAATGTATAATATATAATCTGAAATGAAATTCTCAGGCAATGATCTACCCAGTGGTCTTTAGAGTATTACATACTCCCAAAATACAATGGAAAATTTGAAAAGATTTGATTATATAATGTTTTCTCATAAACAGAACTAACATGATATCATTTTTGCACAATGTTTTGAATTTTATCAACATTCAACATTGGTGAAAACCAACTTTTGACATAAAACCTCACTTCAAAAAAATAATAAGAACTCACAAATAATACAGAAATGTGTGTGAAGTATGACAGTTAATATATCACACAAATACTAAAAAAAAAAACCTCAGAAAAGTGTATTTAATATAAATTATACCTAATGTTAATAATCCATAAACAATAACATAAACCACTTCTTGACTCTATATTAAAACATTTCCTATGTTTATTCGAAAATAACAATCAGTTGTTTCTCCTAATTTTCAAAAGCACCCCTAAATTATAATGAAACAGTAAAGCAGAAGGAAAAGGTACTAAGGATTTGTTTAAACAGCTCTGCTCCTGAATTTGCCAAGAATAGATTTTGCATAAACAATTTAAGTCTCCTTATGGAGCAAGATTATCTTCAAGCCTTAACTTTGAAGTGGCCATTTTGTACAGATGAGATATCTATGGACTCAGGCTAGCTCAAGCATTGCAGTCATCTTAATAAAATTTCAAATTTTTTATGTCAAGGTCGATTAATGGCAAACAAATCACAGCTTTGGTCCATTGCCACTCAACCAGGAGGGAAATGGAAAGTTATTCCATGTAATCGTAGCTTAATCAAGGGAAAAAATTAAAACATTGCAGGATTAAATAATAGATATAGTTAGTCATTTCTGATGTTTGTTACAGTTGGAATGAGTTTCTGGCGATCCATAAAAAACCCAGTTAGAACATAGGAAAGCATAGCTAACTAGTCAGTTTGTCATTTTCAACTATAGTTGTAATCATATTTTCACTTGGAAAATCAAACAATTTTGGTGATGAGTGGAGTGATTTTGGTGGGTGGAGTAGAGTATTCTTAGTAGCATGTTATTGTTTAAAGAAAAGAAAACTGATCAAAGTTTAAAAATTATAATCCCAAAAAAGTGATAAATTTTATTATAATTTCTTCAGACAACTCCTTAATTATTTCTGAAAAATAAATTATGTAAAAGAACATATTAAATGCCTGAAAGAAGTACGAAGATTAAATGGACCAACCAAAACTATGAAACTAAATGTGATCTTAACTTAAGCTCCTCTCTATGGAGTTTCAGGGATCAGATTTCAGGCGAATGAAGGTCTTAGACTCCTCTGCCACAAATGTGGTCGAGTGTCAAAACTCTGGCCTATTTATTGGTACTTGCTATCCGTTGGCACAAAAACATCAAGTAGTTGTACTTTTTGAAAAGAAAAAAATTATAAATGTTTCCAGGAAGTATTCTGCTGGAACGTTGAGCAAGATCTGTGGATGATCTTGTGCTCAGTGCAACAATACTAGAAAAACTAAAAGTAGCTCCTGCAATTAAGTACTATGTTTTTGTAATCAACTTTTTTAATAATATGAACTCACTTCTTTTTCCAAGTTTTCTGAATTCATGAAGAGAGTTGGCTCAATATCATTACATGAGTCATCCATCGAAAGAATCTAAAAATAATAACGTTCATAAATACATCTTGAACATGGGGATTGATCTATTAAATGTTTATAGCATAACTAATGATATTTGGTTAACAAAATAAATTTAAGATCAACATATTAATAAGTACAACTTATTATTTATTGATGATAAGTATTTATAAATACAATTAATTAATAATTTATGACTTTTTCGTGTGTTATTTTTTCATAAACCTCTTCTCCCCCCTAATAATTTTTACCATGTAGTCTTTGCCGACGTTTCACTGGCCATACTGCAAGCTTCCTCAGGGCTTAATCAGTCTCAGATTAAGCCCTGAGGTCAAATTCTTTGCACTGTAATATCGGCAAAGAATTTTACTACACGGTCGAAACCAGAAAAAACACCTGATGAATGGATTACATTAATATTGTCAAGTGATCAACAATCAAGCAGCTTATGTGCATTATAAGACAAATTTAAGCTAAACATATACTGAACCCTGAAAACTCTTTATTTAAATCATATATTTGAAGGTTCATGATAAATTTATTTTATTTCATTCATAGCTCAAAAATAAGACTGATTTTTTAATACTATGATCTGAAATATAATCTGAAAATAAAATTTGGTGCTCCCTTTGCAAATGTTCCCTTTTTTATTATTGTGGCTCTGGAAAAAAGATATAAATGATTGAAAATATAAATTAAATTAAAGCTAGATTTACAAAAAGCGTAATTATGGTGATGATTAGCGTTTTAAACTTATGTATGTATTATTTATTTTGAATTAATGATAAGACAAACCTCTGTGGTTTCAGCTTCTTTTTTAATATTAAATGGTTGTTTTGATGTGTTGACAACTTCGATTTCAAATGCTTTTTCTTCTTTACAATTGACTTCTGATTTAATGATTTTATCACATAGATTCATTTGAAATTCAGGAAATGAAGAGGCTTCGCATGATGTATTGCCTCCTCTAAAAGATCTGAAATTTTTAAAATCGGTAACTCCTGGTTCCAAATAAATTTCTGATCCCTTGTTTAAATTTGAACTGGATGATGGAACGTTATTTTTCATCTCAAAGCACATGCTTTCAATAGAGAAAGGAGTTGTATCAAATTTAGTGGTCTGCTTTGATTTATCATTTATGACTACGTTTTCTTTAAAATCACTTTCACAATTTTTCTCTATGGGAACATAAATCAATATTGTGTCATCTCTTTCATTATCAATTTCAGAATAGGAAGAAAATTCACTATTAATCATAACTTCATTTGCTGGGGCAGACATCTCAGAAGAGCAGGCCTCCATAGTTTTTTTTCTTTTCAAAGGTCTAATGTTAGGTTGAGTTTTAGTATAAATTATGGCAGCTTCTCCTTTTTTCTTTTCTAGAAATAAAATATTGATAATGATAAAATATAATAATGTTCTAGATGAATATAAGCAATAATAATAAAAATATACAATTAATATTTTAAAACCTAGTGGCCCCGATGGGGATAAATATAACATTGAACTCACCATTGACTTCTTGAACTGGAAAAGTCAAAGGATTTTTGGGCACTAAGATCATTTCATTGCCTGTGATGTACGACTCTCCCTGTTCATTGTGAAGAGTGATTCGATCATCATTTAAATCTTCCATGTATTTTTCTGAATATAAGTTGTTGTCTAAAAGACAAAACCAAACAAATTTATAAAATAATGAAGTTAATAATTTATCATGATTAGTAAATGTTATTTTATTTATAAATATTTTGTTTGAAAAGAAAAGATATGACCAGGACCGGAACCAGGGTCTCCCACCTGTCCGTGGTGGGATATGACTGACCGAGAAGTGAACCAGGATGGCTGAGATGGTTAAAGCACCACCACGGACAGGTGGAAGACCCGGGTTCGAGTCCCAGTCCTGGTCATATCTTTTTATAATATTTAAAAAATTATATCAGATAACATTAATTAAATTATAATAATATTTTATTTATACATTGCTATGACTTACATTCACTGTTACCTTGGGTAGAGAGTGAATCAGAATAGTTCGAAGCTAAGACAACAAATTCAGTCCTTCCAGAGCTGTCCTTTTTTTGGATGATACTCGCCACAATAGGAAACTAAAATAATTTAAATGTATTTTTGAATTTAATGTAATTTTAACTGAGCTAATCTTTTCAATGGTTCTACAATTTTGAGGTCTTTAAACCAACAAAAACGATTGAAATTTTTGAATTAGTCATTATTAAAAAGTTTATATTTAATCATCCCTCCCTTGCTTGGAAATCTGTTTAATACAATTAACAAGTTGATGTGTTACCTTAGGTTGATTAGAATTTTCACCAGCAACAAGGTATTTAGCGAGATCTGTATTTGTCGGGTTGACTAACATGTAAATTTCTCCATGAATTATAACTTTACAGATTTTAGGTTGGGCATCTGTAGATTTGTAAAACAAGACAAAGGGAACTTCTCTACTTTTGTACAGATTTACCATCGCATGAGTTGGCTCTTCATTAATGACAGCTACAACATCATCCTACAAGAAACATTCAATAAGAAGAAGCTGAGTTTTAATGACCTTATATATATCTCATGAAGTGCAGACAGTATGGGATAGCCTATAGTTTAACCTAAATTCTACCCTATTTTGGCCACAGTAGGTAAATCAAAATTTATTTCATGAATTGACCCCAAAATAAAAATTAATCCAGAAAAAATTCAAACTGACATTAAGAGTGCTTGAGCACTGTTCAAATGAACTTGCCACAATGACATCAAAATTAAAATTAGTTTTTGAAATTTCAAGAAATGTACAAAGTTATTTCTATATTTCTTATGGTAATTTTAGCAATGAAAAAATAAAATATATTTTGAAAATAGAATAATAATATACAGAAAAAATATTTCAATTTAAATGTATGATAATTAAATTCACTGGGCAGATGAAGCACATACAATGTTTGAACTCTAAAGAAATTATTTTGGAAAATGACTTTTATTATTTCCTATTGATTTTATAAAAATGGTTCCTGCATTTTAATTTTAATAACTTGCAAAATATAACAATCCTGATGGGGGCAAAACTGGTTGACGCATAACCCAAGTTTAACTTTTTTTGTCGATTCAGGTAGCATTGGCTAGTATTTGTTTTCTTTAAAAATCCTATAATCCACAACAGTAGTTTCCATTGTAACTTGTGATCCTGATTAATTGAATAGCTTGAGAAAATAAAGTACATTCTAATCTGATAAGAGCACTTTTTGAACTCATTCTCAAACAAATCCTTTCAAGACAAGTACCACATCATCATAAAAATTTCTAATTCTCTTTAACATAGAGTGTGGGGTTACTTCTTATAGATCCATGAACAGATGTTTGTTTCTTAGGTCAACTGCTCCATTTCATATTGCTGGTACTCCTGGCTTTTCATTCTTCATCCATCCTAAGGAGGTATCCGAACCACCTTAGCTTGTGCTCCTTTAGGATGGTGTTCCGGGTTCTGTCTCATCAAGCCATTCCTCCAACTTTATCTCCATAGTTTGGATTTGACTTTCATGTTTTGAGGTGAGAACCCGCGATCAGAAGAATATAAAAGATAAGAAAGTAATATTGATATATATACGGTAATTTTTGTTTTCATATTTACCTCTCTTTTACCCAGAAACTTTAGTAATACATCTTTTTTTTTTTTTAGAATAATTTATTGATATTTACAACTGTAATTATATTACATCAAGTAAATCTGCTGTATGAACAAAGGGCATGAAAAAACAAAACACTTGTGGAGAAACTATCCATTGATAGCAATCCAATAAAGTTCTATAGTAGAAGGTCTCGAGGCCATCTTCTTTTCAGACGCCTCGGAGGGTTATCAGGAATATTATGGGAAGCAATTTGAGAGACTAGCGGATTCAAGTGTGTTTGGAGCTTTTCATGGAAGGATAGATATCTAGTTTGGGCCAAATCAGCAACATATGGGATATTAAGATCATGATGGATGAGTTTAATGGTGACATAATAAGGAGCATTGAGGATTTTACGAAGGATTATGGATTGTAAGGATTGGAAACGAGATGAATTGGATGGTTTATTAGAGCGCCAAAGCTCAACTCCGTATGTCCAAATAGGTCTGATAACTGTCATGTAAATGAGAATGAGTCTTTTGTAATTAATTGGGAGCTTTGAACGTTTCTTGTCTTTTCAGTCTTGTAGTAATACATCAATATTAATTTCTGAAAGGTGGCAATCATATTTTCAAAAAATACACTTACACCTTTTTTCTTGTAAGGATCACAGAAAGTGATGTTACTACTCTCATCCTCCTGTAAAGAGTCTTTTCTTTTCTTTTCGTAAGATATCGGCAATGAATATAAAATGTTATTTGAGTCATCCACTATTGCACACCTAAAAATAATGATTTTAAATTATCATTAGAGATATATCAAATCCATATACTGAACATTTGCACATCAAAATCTCAATTTCTTGTGCATAATACTATATAAAATATATGTCTACAAGTTCAGTTTAGAAATTAACACCAGATCAGTGACTAAGAAAAGAGCCTAAAAACTAAAATTTCTGGTTACAACTATATTCTGAAGCAAAGAAATTAAAACAATTCAAATCTTTTGTAAGAGCAATTCTCACCATCGGAGCAGATATATATTGTATGTCCTAAAAATTATTGAAGTAATCTGAGAACATTAAAAAGAAATTAAATCAAAGCAAGTGGGCAAAGATGAGCATCAGAATAAACGATGAAACAGAATAAAGTTTTATAAGCTTTTCATTGACTCTAAGAAATGTCACTTTATTATCAGGATCCTACACAAAATGTGAAACCCCAAATTTTGAATAGGTACTAAAATTTGTTTACCTTGGTCAATTGTAATGGTTTATTGTTGAAAACCATAAACCAATTCTTACCATCAAAAACATTTAGCTGTATATTCTTTTTTTTTTTAACTTATACCATAAAAATGTATTTATAAACAGCCCCTCTCCCAAATAAAATTTGAATTCTAAACATGGCAAACATATCTAGGTATATTAAATTTTATTCAATAAATGCTTTTAAAAATATATATTTACATCTAAGGCTACTTTCTTAAACTTACTGTGGTTCAGTTTTCATATTTTCCCATAAATTTGAGATTTGTTTCTTTGGAATATCAACAATCATATTGTGGATAGATTCCATATGACAAGAATAAAGATTTTGTTTTCCAAAGCTAATATTGCATTTATCACATTGATAATGGTCTTTTCTAGAATGCGTTGAAATCTGTAAAAAATATTCATTTTAATTTAAAATTTTTAAAAACACATTAGTTTTTTTAATTTTAAAATTGCTAAAGAAAAAATATTGTAGGTGAAAGAAGAGAATCTGGGGACTTACCTTATGACATACTAAATTTGATTTCTGATTAAATCCTTTGTTACATATTTCACATTTATAAGGTCTCTCATTGGTATGAGTATACATATGATTCCTCAAATTACCTTAAAAATATATATATATATATATATATACTTAATGATATAAAAAAAAACAACTTTAATATTCACTAAATTCGATTTTTGGACGAAACAATTATTTCACATCAATGAAATATGGCTAGAAAATATGTTTTCACAAATTAAGAAAATAAAGTTCTTTCACTTTATTGCAAAGAAATGGCAACAGATCTTCTACAATATCTCATCTAGGCTCAAGATCATCAGTCCTCATTGTACATTAAACAATGAAGTGTTTAGGGTCAAGAAGATTAATGCAGCTTTATAAAAAAACAAAAAATTAATAGGGAAACATTAATGTGCGAAGAAGAGAGAGGGATCAGTCAGAAATGGATATGATTTCCCATTAATAGTAATTGTCACTTTAGTTAAGGTCTTGCTGTATAAACTTGGATTTAAAAGAAAAAAGAAGTGTAAAATGTATCTATATATCTTAAAATTTTCAAGTGAGTTGACAAGCCACCTCAGCCAAGGCACCTTCTATTAGCCCTGAAGATGGCCTACATCGTAGGCCGAAACAGCACAATTAAAAAATAAGTTCTGCTTATTTTGTGTTATCATTGACTGCACCCACTGACCAATTCAATCCATCATTAAAATTTTCAAGATTAAATGATTTATTGTGTGGTCTATCATAAAGACATTACTCCTATCCTATTAATTCTCAAGAGTTGTATGAATCAAGGCATATTTATATACTTTTAAAATTGTAAAATATATGTTATATGTAAGGATGAATTAATATTTGTCAATAGAACGTAGTGATAATAGGTGATAATGCTTGAAATTTCTTTACTCCAAGCATTTGAAATGGAAACGGGAAGATGGAGTGAAGAAGTGTTTTAAGTGCTGTTAATAGTTACGGAATGAAGTATTGACAGTTAAGAAGAGTTAATCAACTGTCGATCGCTCCTATAGGACTAATCTTAAGGCTGAAAGAAATCAAACCTATCTTACGAAATATGAATCTTCGTAAATTGAAGCACTTCAAGTAGCTTTCCTTCAATGTTCCATGTACATTATGGGCTGGTAGATTGAGGGAGCATAAGAAGAAGTAGCACCAAATCAATTTAATTTTTTTTTGTTTTTTTTTAAACCACTCTGGAGTTGGACACTATTCCTTTAGCAACTGAGGAAAAGTTTGGGAGGGGGAGGTAATGTGAGGGTGGCTACGGTTATTAAATAGAATAGTATCCAAACAAGTTGATAAATTCTATAAACATAAAACAAAAATAAATTATATTTAGAATCCACTCAAATTTATAAGGTACCTTTTTGGTGAAAACCTTTACCACAAAATGGACAAACATGTTTCTTTTCATCATAATGTATTTTTTTGTGAGAGATCAATGTGGAAATTCTGTTGAATGATTTTTGGCAAAAATCACATGAAAATGGTCTCATATTCCAGTGAGTAGCTTTGTGCTGAGCCAATGTACTTAGCTGAAATAGTTATCATTTTTTAGATAAATTTATAAAATATATACTTATACATATATACATAGAGAGAAATATTCAGTATATCTCAAAGTGTTGAAAACAAATGTTAACCTGTCTGAAAGCTTTAGGGCAAATATCGCATTGATAATTTCGTACATCAGTATGAGTTGGTATATGTCGTACTAAAGTATACTGAAATCTGAACTCTTTTCCACCTGAAATGTAGTACAATATAAAAGATTGTATTGTCTTTTCCACAATACTGTTTAACACAATTATAAAAAATGAAAATGCCTTATAAAAACATAATTTGAAACAATAATAATTGAATATTACTATGTACTGTTCTAATAATAAATTACTTACACAGACCGCATTCCCAAATTTTAACTTCTCTTCCATCTTTATGTAAAGTTTTAACATAATGTCGTTTAGCTCTTATGTCATCTTTATCCACTTTAACAGTAGCTGAGGAATTTCTATCAGACTTTGGAACCCATAATCCTTTTCCCTACAAAGAAAAAAATTTTTTTTTTATAATTATTGGTCATTTTTTAAAATTTTAAATATTTTTATTTTTTATAGAGAAAAGATAGGGCCCTCAGCCGGGATTTGAACCCGGAACCTTTGTCTCACCGTGACATCGCTCTTCCAGTTGAGCTACCCAAGGCCGCCTGCCGGCCGAGGACAAACCCTTTCTCTCATAGATCCCATGTCCCAGTGCTCTCGCCATTTTTGCCATGAATACACTAGAACGAAGTTCTTTGAATATTAATTTTAGGATCTTATGGACTTACGTCACATTACTATTTATAATTATTGGTCATTTTTTTGAGTTTTAAATTTCTTTTCTTCTTGTTTTCTTGAATTTTTATCTTTTCTTTTTAAAAAATAAAAATATTTAAAACTCAAAAAAATTACCAATAATTATAAATAGTAATATGACATAAGTCAATAAGATCCTAAAATTAAAATTAATGTTCAAAGAACTTCGTTCTAGTGTATTCATCGCAAAAATGGCGAGAGCACTGGGACATGGGATCTATGAGAGAAAAGGTTTGTCCTCGGCCGGCAGGCAGCCTTGGGTAGCTCAACTGGAAGAGCGATGTCACGGTGAGACAAAGGTTCCGGGTTCAAATCCCGGCCGAGGGCCTATCTTTTCTCTTAAAAAAAATAAAATAAAAAATAAGTTAATTCCTGTCTTGGTTCTTAATTATTGGCGAATCTCTAAGATGTCTAAAAATAATATAACATAGCATCCGCTTTACAAAACAATCAATTTGCAGAAAGTCATTAACTTATATCTTCATCTGAATAATCCTGATGAATACATATTTTCAGTAGTAATTTCAAATAAAATATTATATCCCAACCTTTAGCTGTTGATTTTTGGAGGGAGATTGCTAAAGCAAACCAATCTAATCACAATAATATGCCTCTCAGATTTCTAATTACAAAGATATTGTGTTCCTTATATTAGAAATTAATGATTCTTTATATTATTTGAAAAAAAAAATTAGTATCAAAATCTCATACTTTGTATACTGGATTACCGCAGACTCCAATAATTGTGGATATATAATTAACTTCACCAGTCTGTAAGAAAAGTGTTGCACATTAATGTCATAAATAATTATATCTGTAATTAATAAGCAGGCAAAATAAACCTTTAAAAAAAATTACTTGAGGCATTTCAATGTAAGAACGAGACAGATATTGTATCCTGTTATAATCCTGATCACTTATTGAAATTTCACCCATTTCACCAGACAGTGGATCGCTGCAAAATACAAATAAAATTATTTTTATCATAGGTGCAAACACTATTTGTATTACATTAAAAGGAGATGGAAAAAAGGTCATATAGGAGAATAATAATGCCAGTAGTGAAACCAACTAAATATTCAAAAGTATCTCTTGACAGTAAAATTAAGTAATTCATCAGATTTACAGCAAGGCAATGGAAAAGCCTACAATTCAATAGACTACCAACAATTTTATATTTTGATCGGATACAGAGTACAGAGTACCCAGGAAAGTAAATTGTTTAAACTTAAATCAAAATGTTGCCACACAATAAATAAGTTTATTGTTTGTATTTCCTCATTGACCTTACCACTAACTAAACATTTCCCATACACATATCTATAATAGAACATACCATCACATACAAAACTGTACTTGTGAGTTGTGTAATTAAACATTCATCACAAAACATAATTAAACAATTGTGAAGGATAGATGATCAAATGGTGGTCAAGTTTAATCTAATTTAAAATGTTTTAAGTAGTTTAAACCACATTGGCAATATTGCTGCCAGTCCCACCAGGTGACTAACCTTCCAATAGATTGGTACTCCATCCAATCCAAACATTTTTCTTGATACTCATAAAAATCAAGTGGAAAAGAGGACTGATATTTCAGTGATGACTAAAATGATAGAGTGATCCATTACAACCTGCTTGAAAATGGAACAGGCAAAACTCCCTTAACTGAAAACGGATATGATGAAGATGATGAATTCAAATCCTAGTTCCAGGACCAAGTTAAGGTTTTCATAACTAAAACTAATTTATAACAAATTTAACTAATGTCACTTTATGTTAGATTCTATAACACTTTTCACAAGCTGCAGTCTCAACTAATAGTACCTAATCATGAAAAAAAAGTTGCTTTATATTACCTGTCAGGGGATGACCCTAATCCGCTATCCATACTGTCTAAATTATATTCATTCATGGCTTTAAGTTTATCTCCAAGTTTGAAAACTAAATAATAGGAGATTAAACTTTAAATCTGAAAAACCAATTTTTAGTTTGTTTGGATCTATGATTTAAACTATATATTTAAATTTTAAACTACTTTTAAGTTGTTATTAATATTTTAAATAAAAACTGGTAATGTTTTATTTTATTAATTAATAAAATTAATTGTTGGTGAAGTAATTTATGTTATTTTTAACTGACAATACCTTTTTAAAATTAACTTCCATTTTGATTTGACTCATTCAACTTTGCTTATAATATTTAAAATTACTATACATAACTTCATGTAATGAAACTAAGATAACTTTATATTTATAATTTTAGCTTAATATAATTTATTAATAAAATTATTGGCAAATAAAGAATACATGAGTAAGTAAATATTCTTTTTTGTGTTTTTCTAATTTCTGCTAAATTTCAATCAATTTTATTTTAGAAATAAATACATGATTTTCAGCATAAATCAATCTCAGAATATAGCTCAATATATGTACTGTTTTCTCAAACTTCATTTGAAAAAATATAAAATAGTTCATAAACTAATACGAGAATGAGTGAGCAAAGAAATAAGAACTAAAAATTTATTTTGCTTATGTTCAGTAAAATTTTGCTTATGTGCTTATGTACTTATGTATTTTGCTTATGTACAGTAAAATTCTGTTTACTCTTTATTTAGTCAATATATCCAATGATTTTAATTTGTACACACAAGATATTTGTTATATCATAGGAAATTATGATTCAGAAAAAGGCTTCTGTTTCAGTCCAGAAACTCATTTATTTTGATTTATGAAAAATAAAGTGCAATATAGATATAACCATTTTTTATGTTGTTGAATGGATTAATTCATAAAAACGAGCAACACTTTGGAAGGGATACTGAGTACAGTAAAATTTTTAGAAGAAACATTGTTAACAAAAATTTTCAAAAAGTGTATCCAACTCTTATAAAAATTATTCTTGAATAAAATCAGTACAAAACTCATTTCCAAGAAAAATGGACACTATAATATAATAAGCCATATATAAACATTGAAAAATGCTTATTTAATATTTGTTATTAATTACAAATATTTTTTTATTTGTTTATTCAAAGGTTATTTATATGTTTGCAGTGTGACATTAGATACATCTGAATTTAAATGTACAATTTATACAAATAACCATTTTAATATTCTAAATATTTTAATTAAATTTATTACTTTAATAAAAGAGTTACACAAAACATATATATTAAATTATATATCAAGCATTTAAGATGTTTGTTTACTTCCAATTAAAAACAAAACATAAACATTTAAAAGTTCAGATGAAGTTAAATAATAATGAGAATTAAAGATAGTCTATTGTTATGTATAAATTAACTTTTAAACTGACATGTTTCGCTCACTTGTTTTTTAACAAATGGTATTCTTTATACCTGTTTTTCCATATTCTTTCAGCAAACAAAAAAGTACATCATCAAATTTTATTGCAGAGTAAGAAGGGGTATCATTGGTAAATAACTAAGCATCTATGAGCAAGAGCAACTGACAATGCAAGGTAAGATTAATTTTTTATCACTTTTACAATCTTAATTGTAAATGTATATCACTAAAGTAAAAACATTTAAACTATTGTTTAATAATATAAATTTAAATTTAGTTTAGGTTAATGAAAAGCAATATTTGTTTACAAAAAGTTTAATAGTGATTCAATTTAATTTTTTTTTTATGATATGCTTAATATAATAATTATGAGGAGAATTAAAAATTTACTGATTTAATGGAAATGAGATTATTTTAACATTGTGAAATGTATTAAGGCTACTTCAGTCATCAATTAATAATAATGAAATAAATTCAATGATTTGAGGTTGCCATGGCAACAAGAGTATAGGTTAATTTTTATTGTAAATTATTAAATTCTTTTCCTAAATTAAAAAAAATCTTTAAAGAACTAACATAATAGATAATAAAAAAAGCTGATAATCAACTTTAGTCACACAGCTATTTTAATTTAAACAGTAATAGGTTTAATACAAAAAATATAGAATAGAGAGGCATTAAGGGAAACATGGCATAGAGAATTTTAAAAAATCATTTCTTAAAAATAGAGAAGAAAAATTAAAAAAAAAAAAATTTAATTTAATATGAATATGTGTGTATACAAACAAACATACACACACACACACCTAAATATACACACAATTGTATTTATTTATATTGTTTTCTTCCAATAATGTAGCAGGTTGTGATATTCTTTTGAGTATAATCTTATTTTGTGACTTTCTTCTTTCAATCTGATATTAATGAATTAATTCTTTCCCCAAAGACCCATGCTTACAAGCTACAGAAAAAATATTTTAAAAAATGTTTCTTAATTGATATGAAAAAAAAAACATTTGTTTACCATAAAGTTTCTTCGTTAATTATAACAACTTCTATACATAAACATTAAGTTAGCTTTGTTCCTAATTAAAAAAGGCTGATGGTATTTTTAAAAAGATTAAAATTTCACACTATATCTCTAGTCTGATGGTCTCTAGAACCTGTACAAATCAGAAGTATGGATGACTATTTAAAAACATATGTTTTATTAGAACTGTTGTAATTAATATTCTGCATGAAAGTGGACAGGAAGAATATATAATGTTTGTTGTGTATATAAGCAAATAAAAATCTATTTTAATTCATATTTAAAGTTATTTGTTGAAATAATCAAACATATATAAATTTTTACTCATAGAAAAATCAATTGTGCGTATAATTAAAATTTAAAAAATTAAGAATAAGGTTTAAGGGAAATCATTCATTAAAGTGAATTCATGGATAAATTTATATAAAAAAGATATATATATATATATATATATATATATATATATATATATATATATATATATATATATATATATATATATATATAATTTTTATATTATATTAACATGACCGAATTATCAAACTGTTGATATATCAACAATTGCAACAGTTATATTATTAAACTATACATAAATTACTCGAGTAAATTATTAAATTAAATATAAAAGTTTTGCTGGTTATGAAATAAGTAGGAAGTATCAATTTAATAATCCTTCAAATAAATAATTAAGTAAAATAATGGTATGTTTTCCTACCTTGAAATCACTCCAAAGATAATTTTCTATGAAGGCAATGCTTTCTGGATATATATATTGTAATCATCTGATAAATATTAAGATAATATGAAGATATTATTATGTATTCACCAGCATACAAAAACTTATGGCCAAGCTATTGAATACCGAAACATGATAAATTTTTGTTAAAAATGAATCATTAAAGTTTTGGATGATACTTCTACCATTGCGCTGTAGTAAAAATAAAAATAAGAATTTAAAATGTTGAATATTGATCAGAAAACTATAATCTATTGGAAACTTCACATTAATATGGTTAAGGATTCAGATAAATTAAAAAAGTTAATATAATATACACTTTATTTCCAATTTTAATTAACAGAAAGATAACAACTCTCCCTCTCTTGACATAACAGGTAATGTCCCATAGAATGTAACATGAACAAATAATACATATGAAGATTATTAAGTCCAGGATTATTTTCAAAAGTTTCTAGATTACATATTCAGCAAAGTATTTCTATATTCGTGGAAGAAATTGGTCCGGGTAGAGGTCACAATGAATTTATCGTAGAATTTGAGAAAAACTTTATTGTTTAGCTAACGTTTCGACCTACTTTGTAGGTCTTCTTCAGGGCTATATGCGAAATACAGACAATATAAGAAAATGGTACAAATATATTAAAACATATTAAATATAAATAAACAATTTCTATAATCTGTAGAAACAGCTTTATGGACTCTTTCAATTTTTACTGTTACTTACCTATTTCATGGAAACAAAATGTGTGGCCAATTCTATATTAGCAAAACTCCTTTATCTGAGGAAGAACTGTCTTCTATAGATATTCCTATTGACATTGAATCCATGAATGGATTCGGTCGATGAATCATTGGTTGGTGCCTAATTAAAGATACTAACAAAACAAGTTGAAGGCCTTAGGGTCCAAACAAGGTGTAGTGGCGGTTACAGCAAAAACTGGCGCTATGGCATCTGCCTCAGGAAGACTCGCTTAAACTTCTACATACAATACCAGAATTGGACAAACTCAACCTGTACATCACTCAGGGGAGGTCATGTTCAGATAAGTACTTTGGTCCTTTCCGCAATGTGACACACAGGAGGGAAAAACCTTGAAAGAAGTGCTGAAAGTTCCATGACAACAGAGCTTATCCGTAAGCTTGTTGATTAGACTGCCAAGTCACATCTATTATGATAAAAATATTATGGTTAAGTATACTATAGTTAAGTCAGTGCCCAAGAAAAAGTTGGTACCTGTTGCCAAGAAACATAGGCCCAAAAGTTACTCCAAGGCAGCCAGAGAAAAACTGAATGAGGTAGTTCCAATTGGCTACCTGGAGGTTAAGCTGTCCATGAACAAAAGTTAGTAACTCAAGGAGCTCATTATTGTAAGGCTAGACGAGCTTGATGATAAAGAATAGCAGACTCTATTCAATGGTGTAAGCCTCAGAATGAGAGGATCCATTGGCTGACCAAAATCATCCCAAGCATAGTCACTAGGAGGGACTTCCCCTTACTATTATGCTGGAGATCCAATACAATAGTTGTGTTGATGTCAACAAGAACCATCAAGTCTGGGGCAGCTCCAATGAACCCAGAGGTTAACAAATTACACTCTTAAGTGGGGAATGAGACCAGGACTCTTGTGGAGCAAAACTGGCCATTATCATTTATCAGGATAGGCATATTTTCCTGCTCCTTCCTTATATGTGCATTAAAATCACCCATGAAGATTTTCACATCAGCTTGCGCGGGCATCTTCCCACATTCAACTCCAGAGAAGCGTAGAAAGCTTTGTCATATGATTCAGGGGTAGCATGAACACTTAGAAGTTCAAGATTTTGGAATCTTCCATTAATTGGAGATAGCACATTCTTGAACTAATTACTTTTAAGTCAATAACTGATTGGGCAATCCTTTTTCAAACAACGAAGCCAGATCATAACAGCTTAAATAGATGATGTGATTTTTCTAGTAAAAGAACCTTGGCCAATTCACCTCACTTCTTAGGTTGCAGCCATCTAATCTGAAATACATAAAAGCTGATGTAAAGCTCCTTGCCTGTTAAAAGATAAATTATTCCATACTTTCTCGACAGTTTATAACAGGTCTATGGTGGCAATAGCTTTTTATATGATTTTCCAAGGGCATTGTTCACACGAATTCATTCCTTCAGTTCAAGATATTAATGGCAACTTCTACATTCACATTCTCAGATGACTCAAAACTGATGTAGTTCAGATTCAACTGATTTTATCCTGTTCATCCATCATGACAATGTCTCTGAACATGCAGTGCCAGTTTTGGGCCTCAAATTTGATTACTTTGACAGAAAATGGAATTTTGGGCATGAAATTTTTACATGGAAGCCATCAAAACATAGATGGTTTACATTTCCTGTTTACATTTAAGTAAAATTAATTTTTATTTTTAAATATCTGGATAACATTCAGACGTATTTCTAGAAATTATCAGTAAAATAATAAATAATAGTTTTTATGAAGACCGTGGAAAAATCCAACAAAAAGCTCTTAAGTCTCCAAACTAAAACAAATATTGAAAATCTCTGTCAATATTTTGCCTATTTTCAATATTATATTTTGTGGAATAGCCATAAGTCCACTGGTTTCTTGATAATGTTCTTTTTTTTTGCACTTTTACTTTCATTTTTCATATGGTATATTGTCTTATGTTGTTTATTATTATTTATTTTTTCCTGTTGTGCTTTTTGAAGTTTGGTGAATTGTATATTGAATTTTCAATTTTCTGAAGTATTTATCTAACCTTCCTTATGACTCATTAGTTGCATTTGAGGATTGGAGGTGGTGGGATGTTTCTTGGGTGCATTATTCATGTTTTTTCATTTTCAATTTCTGTTTTAGTTTGGAGACTTAAGGGCTTTTTATTGGAATTTTTCCACAGTCTTAACATTCATGTAAGGTCTCTTTTTACCTTTCCCTTTTCAACATTAATAGTTTTTATATTTGCATAATTTTTAATTTAAACACATTTTTATTGTTTTATTAATGATTTCCGTTATCCATCCTGACAATACTGTATAAAGGTTGATCTATAAAGAATTTTAAAACTTTATAATGTGCCTATTTCTTTAGATAATAGCTTGTGAGACCACTAATATTTCTTGGTGTGTTGAAAAAGTAAATGGTTATAAAAGAATTGACAAAAAAAACACAAGATTTAAGAAGCAAATTTTAATGTATTTTTACTTAATTTTATTTGTGTATATATAGTACATATTTATTGACAAAAGAAATTTAACATAATGCAGTCTTAGCCACTAACCTTTATTTCTTAGCTTTATAATAAGATAGACAGGTCTAAAGGAATGCAGTCTATTTATTCGGCAGGAAGTTCATACCATCATCTTCATTTATCATTAACAAAACTTAAACGTGCTATGGGGTAACTATAAAACCCAGATTTGGTATCAACACATCTATTCAATGCTAAGCATATTTAAGACTTTTATTATTAAATAAATTACAACAGTGTTGAAGTAAAAGTAAAATTTACAAACAATCTTATTTTATACTGCTGTTTTAATTGACAACTTGTTATTAAACTATTTCTAAATTATAATCATAATATCACTTCTAAGGTATATTCCTCAGCTCTCATAAGTTGGAATTGAGATGAGATAAATGTATCTACATAAATAATCAGAAATACAAATAACTATCTCAGATAAGCTAGTTACACTGGTAACAGAAGATATCTATCTACCTTAAAGATAGTTGACTAAAATTTGTTGATCAACAAATTTTATTCTTTAAAAGGATCAAATCTTTTTAATAACTTGGTATAAGTCCATCTACATTACTATCCAGAATGTTTTGCAATTAAGGAATGCCTATACATTTTTTATGCCTATACATTGGTAAATTTGAAAACAGAAAAGTACAAACATCCTTTTATATAGTTTTTAACTCTATAACAAAAATTAGAAAGCAGAATAGTTAATATAATTTAATATCTCATGAAGTAAAAAGTAAAACTTAAGTTAATCATAAGATCGTTTTTTGGAAAGCATTTTGGATACTGTAAGGAATTTGTCTAGTAATTAATTATTACTCAAAAAAATGCTTGCACTATTATGTATATTTGATTTAAAAAATTATACTCTAGAGGCAAAGGTAACTACTAAATTTATATTTTCGAATTACAATCGTAAGTAGAGAACAGCCTAAATATTGTGTAACTTAATAGTCATTCTACCTCCACATCTTATTGCCTAGCTTATCAATATGCTTATCATACAACAAACGGATAATTTGTAACGTGATTTCAAAACGATATGTACAGACATAAAAGTAACTTCTGTCACTACAATAGATTATTGTTCTCTGTGATTTATTCAACGATATTTTAATAAAACAATTAGTGAGCTGATTTATTGATGGTTAAATAATATTTAATTAATTAGTAAAATAATAATGTTTCACTAGAAACTTTATGAAAAAACTTCATTATATTTGTTTAAAAGAAAAATAAAATAAAAAAAACCAACCAATCAGGCCACTGAATTTCAATAGCAGTAAAAGGATTGTTTCACCTGCTTATCACAGAAATTTAAAATATACATGCATGGATATATAAAACAAACTTATATATCCAAGTAAGACTATATCAGTACTACTATTCATTGGACAAATCTTAAATAAGATTTTTTTAACATCCTAGTGGGGTGGGAATAGAGCTTTTACAATCGGCTTGTACAATAACCAAGGTCCCCAGAGAAGAAGAGCGAAAAAGTAGGTATTACAATATATTGGCCACCACCTATTGAACGAACGAAGCGCTAATGGTGCGATGCAAGGGCCCATAACTACTACAGTATAAAACTTTAAAACGATCCACTTGATCTGCTTGGCGACGGGCAACTCTAGGAACTCTAAGAAAACTTTGTTTCTCTTTAAAATTATTTCCACCTAAAAAATAAATTTTAAGATTAATAGCAACAAAATTTAAATCCTAATAAAGAAGAAAAATTAAAAAATAATGTAATTGTTATGATGTATATAGATGTAGGATTCCAGACAGAAAGTCTAGATCAAATAAATTACAGAAAACCTAACAGATGTTATGCAACCTCCCTTTTCCTTCAGTAAATAAGTAGATATCAAGGAGCGAGATCCTATTTCTAGTTGATATGCTTGTATGCAATAGGATCAATGTTAAATTTTGTCTTTATGTATATTTTTTTTTATATTTGTTCCGCAGGTTGTCGCTTTGTGTTAAGTCACAAGTTTTAACTTTTCATTTTTTAATATTCACGTTTCCCTTTTAATATTTTCCAAAAATACAAGTTATCATGAGCTTTAGTGTGGAAAAGAGAATTTAACTATAGGTAATGAGTCGATTTTGGTGATCGTTTCATCAAGAAAATAAAAGTTTCAACTAACATTTCTAAATATAGATCATAAATGTTCATTGAAAAATTCATTATTCATCATTTCTGAAATGATTACAGAAATATAGTATTTCTCATAATTAATTTCTCTCTTCCATACTAAAGCTCATGATAACTTAAATATTAAAATTGAAAAAAAAATGAAAAGTTAAAACTTGTTGTGACTTAACACAAAGCGACAACCTGCAGAATAATTACCGGTTTTTTCTTCTTGTTTCCTAATAATGTCTGGATCGACAAAATATTGAAAGGTTAGCTGTTTTACAATACTTTAAACTGTAGGCTTTGCATGTGGAATCTAATATCTAATCATATCATAAATTCATATCATATTTCATTATCATAAAATATAATAGGCAAGCACAACTTCACTAAAACTACAGTTACATAGCGAAAGTGATAACATGGGCTTTTATGGGTTAATTTTTGTTAATTGACAACTTCCATTGATATCATTTGTCTCCCTTTACTTTCTTTTAAAAAATAATCTCTGCCAATTATTACTAGCCTATATATATATATAAATATATATATATATATTTTTTAACTAGTTTAACTTTCTAAAATCGTTAAATATTGTTTTTGTTAAAACTTTTCTTTATCTTATTACACAAATATTTTCCTTTGGAATATTTACACAACAAGCTAAAAAAAGGAATACTTTTTGGGCTATCCTATAATTATGGTTGGTGGAAACTGACATGACTGAAGATTAACAAAAAAATTCCTTATTCAGTAATGACTTACAGAATAACCTTTTATATGTATTTTTAAACAAATGAAGATTTTACAGTTAAATTTTAGGTATTCTCTTGAAAAAAAAACATCTTATAGTTTAATTTAAAAGATGATTATATAAAGATTATGAACATCATTTAAAGGCTATTTCAGTCATCGCTTAAAGTCTATCTATTAGAAACAACTTACGTCTTTTTCCAAAGCAACTCCCAAGAATTCCATAAAAAATGTTATATAATAACCAGAATGGAAACCATGCCAAATAGCTAAGAAAACTAAAACACCTATTTGAGAATAATATTTATTTCCCAAGAACCTCAATCTCTTATATATGTAACTGAAAAAAAAATATTGATAAAGTACATTAATTGACATAAACATAATCAATTTTCCTTTGATATAAATATAATCTATTAATTATTTTGTTTTTCTATACACATTTTCAAAATGAATTTTGAAAAATGTACTCACTGCAACATCCATTGATTTGTGTTTACATTAAAAGATGCAATATAGTCATAAGTGAAATTCTGTGCACACTCAAAACGCACTACATTGGCGTTTGAACAAGCATCCCATTTAGGGTTTCCATCTTTATCAGTCCCATTGTATGTCAAACCTATAACAAAAACAATTCCTCAAGAGTTTTGATTTTTTTTTTTAAAGTTATAATGAGTCTGCTTCTATATTTGTAAGGAGATATAAATTATGTGGAAGATAAGAATAATTTCCTTGTTGTATTGTAAATAAAATATTAAGATCATTATTTGTACTTTTTTTTTAGTGATTGGTCGATGTTAAGTTTTGTTCTTTTAAATGAACTTTACCTTTAAGAAAAAAAAAAAAAGAGCAGATACTCACATACCACAATAACATTGTTCTAGTGGCAAATAAACTTTTCCAAAAAGTAAGGTTTCATAAAAATAACAAAATATAACTTCAACTTATAAGCATAAAAAAACAACAACTAATATCCCTTTACCAAAAAACCACTGAGTTCAGAATGCTAAATATATAAAATAATGAGTTACTAACCAATGAGGGTACAAGATCCTTCAGTTAGCAACCATATAGCAATATATTTGATCAAAGTAATGTGTCCCCAAATTCCAAGTACCCATATCCTTCTGAAAAATGATAATTCCTGAAAAATAAAAATGAGTAAATTATTTTTATATTAAAATCTTAGTAATTTAAATGAGCAACATGATTCATTGATGATATGATCAAAATTTGTTAAGAATTAATGCCAGAATGTCTAGGAATATATAATAAACGTAGAGAAGGTGCATATTATAAAAGGGTATCCTTATTGTAAGAACATTGTAACTAAAAATATAAGAAAACAACTTAAGGGAGAATCGTGTTGGCGGAGCAAAGGCAAGGAGCTTATACCCAACAAGAAGAAAAGCCTTCTCCCTTCACATTACCTCAGGGAGCTTATCTCCTCAAATTTGCCAACTTCAAAAGTAAGTTAGGCGCAAGGTTAAGGTTCTCCGTTAAGTTGTATATGTATGTCTACTATTAATGTATTCATCTCAATTCAACCATTCCTACCCCTATTCAATTCAACCTAACCATCCCTACTAATATTATAAATGTGAAAGTTTGTGTGTTTGCTACTCATGGATTTGGATGAAACTTGACAGTAATATAGGTCATACATCAGAATAACCCATAGACTACAATTTATTAAATGGTTATTTAATTTAATTGTTAAATATTGTTAGCATCGCTACAGGGCTCCCTCCTGAGTAGCTTGCTCACGTGTTTTTTACTCGCAAAATATTTTCGTTGAACGAAACCAATCAAGTAACATAGTTTACAGGAGTATATTGTAGTAGGTAAGTAGGACCGCCAAAAGGAAAAACACATCGATAAATCACCTACACATGTACATTATTCTAATCCTTTCAGTTTTAATTTCTCGCTGCTGCCGTACGACAAGTGAAACTGCTTTACTAAGTAATCCTTTTCAATAAATTTAGTAACATTACATACTAATCCTTTACTGGCCCAAACAACAGTAAACGAAAGTAACTTCTGATCGTCTCGTTTGTGATGAAATTTGATATGGATAGTCTCAAGCCTGGAGAAGGACATAAGCAACTTTTTATTAACACACTACACAGGCGAAATTTATATAAAACTGTAACCTGATTGACTACCACACCCATTGGTCAACGCACAGCAGAAACCACTGAACTTTATTGAGATAGGTTCTTTGCATAGTTTAAATGAGCACTAAGAAAGGAATTTGGATAATTCCAACCCCAAAGGTTTCCCCTGAATATAATAGGGGTTCAAAGATTGTAGGGAATCCGTCAGTTTTGAAGTTAGACATCTGAAATTTTGGATGTACGAGTAACTTATAGTTAAAAAAATTAAATTATTTATTTAAAATGATCTGTCACGAAACTTTATGTGGCAGACCAAATTCCATGCGAGCGAAGCCGTGGGCAAAAGCTAGTTCATTATAAATTAATATCAACTCATATGTACTTACCACAAACTGAGGCCCAAGTATGAATGAGTCTGGATAGTAGTTCGAACCAACACAAAAAATGATTATGTATAGAATTCCAACTGCCAGAGTTTTCAAACCTGGCCAAACACATTCTGGAAGTTGGCTCTGAGGCTGTAAGAATGAAAAAAAAAATATTATACAAAGAAATGATTTTAATGTTCATAAATAGGATAGTAGTAAATAAATAAATTAAGGTAAACTTAAATAACTAAATTAAGATCTGAGGCAGAAGAGACTTAAAATATAGTAAATTAAAAAAAAATAGCACTAAACTTGATAGTTTTAATGATAATTATCATAAAACATGGATAACATTTAATTATATAGTGGAACTGTACACTATCTATACAAGAGACATCAACTGGCTTGATAGCAGAGGAGCTGAGAAGGAAAAATAAAAAATTAATAATGTTATGCATATATCAAAATTAGTGTGGCAATTTAAATGAATGAAGTTTATGATTCCATTCAGAGCTTTATTGATGCATTAATGCTTGGACATCTCATATACTCACTCCTCTGTGAAATAACTGTTCTCAATAGGGTAGAGAGTCAACTAACCAAACTAATGTCGTTAGATATAAATTGTAAAATCAAAAGTTTCTATAATTGGAGTACACTTTAAAAAAAAAATCAATCACCATATTTGTATGACAAAAATCTTTATTTTATATTACAGAAAGAAGTTAAAAAAATAAATGTCTATAAAATATACAAAAATAGCAAGATTTTTTTTATTATGGACAATCCTGACTTTCTCTTCATGGCAGACAAATCTCTAATTCTTTTAAATATAGAAGTAAATATTTATTAATAGCTCTAGAAAATTAAATTTTAGAGAAAATACTCTTCGAAGTTATTTTGCAAGAATGGAAAAGTTGAGACTTTCTTGAATCTTTTCCACAAAGCCAGTTCGAATAATTGAAGCTCTACTGTAACTGTAGTTCAGTTCCTTAAAAGTACCAACTGAATTGGGGAGATTATGAAAAACAATTAAATACTCATTAATTCCTTAATTTAATATATTGTGTTGAATTTAAATTTATACTGAAATAAAAACCGACGGTAACTATCACACGCAATTTATTATTGAGCGTGAAACCTTAATCTCTGTGGGTTCAAAGAAAACTATATTTAATTTGGGATAATAAAAGCAAATTCAAACGATAAACATAATTTCTACAGCACAAATATTTAAATAAATAGTTACATTTAGGGTCATCAAACTTATATACTGAACCTAGTTCTTCATAAAAAAGCTTCCTGAGTCACAATATAATACTAATTCCTCTCGAGAACTGGAAACAGGGCCATCAACAAATACATATATACATTCAGAGAGAGCTTGCTTGGGAGACCCTTTCACAAGGTAGGACCCACATTCAAAGAGAAAGCGTGCAAAATGGCGTGAGTCCCCAGTAGAGAGAGGCCATGCCATGTGTATTATATTTAAATCAGTAATGCATATAAAAATTGTGTTACCTTTGAATAATTTTGTAGGTGAAATTAATAAATAATTATTTTATGAGCTTTTAGAATATTTTTCATGTATCAATTCCTTTCAAGTTTATGTTTAAATTATGGGCGTCCGCTTTTGATACGCTAAACATCGATAATTATTTTAATTTATTATTATTTATTTATTATCTATTTATTATTATTATTTAATTATATTAATTTACTGCTCGACCTATTTCGACTCTCAACAATATAATATTCAAAACATAAATATGATTATTAACTTACATTATGTTTCAACTTGCCAGAAACAAAATCTTGATATCTTTTCATAGGAAATTGTGGTCCGACGAGAAAACTTGTTGGAAAATAAGCATAAGCTGCCATTTCAAGTAATGAAGGCACTTCAAGTAAAGCTACTTTTTTGCTATCTTTGGAAAGTTCTTTCTAAAAACAAAATAAATAAATAAAATATTTATAAATATATAGCTTGTTGGAGCAACACTATAATTGAGACAATGAAATAATTGTCAGATAGGTGGTTAGATAGCTCTACCCATCTCGACTCCTCTCAAAATCATCCTTATTTGAAAATGGACAATGAAGATTCAAAATATAATAAATTCAAATAAGCAATTAGTTATCTAACCACATTAAAAGCCCAAGCCAATAACTTTTCAGATAAGGCATTTTAGCTAAACAATGATGATATGTAAATGAAATAATCATAAGGTAATCAATTAAATTAGGGTGGTAAAGAACACTTCCTCTAAACAGCTGAGCTGTTCTTGAACAAATAATAATTTCAATTATTTTTGTTAACTAGATTAAACAAGTTTCAACTGATCATGAATGAACGTATTTTTATGTTAATGGGTAAATCCAAAAACATTTAAAAAAATTGTTTTCATGCGCTTAAGCTGTCGAATGAAAATTTAACTAAACAAGGAACAAACTGCACATAAGTTACTTTAAAATTTCATAAATGATATCAGTAGGAATCTGTGCAAAAAAGAAACTAATTTTTTAAATATTTTATTTGAAAAGAAAAGATATGGCCAGGACCGGAACTCGAACCCGGGACCTTCACCTCTCCGTGGTGACGCCTTATCCATCTCGACTATCCTGGCTTCGCTTCACGGCCAGCCATATCCCCTCTTTTCAATTGACCCTACATCTCCGTGTTCTCGCACTTTGCGATGTATACACGGGGAGAATGTAAATTTAACATTATTTTATTTTGGCCTAACCAGGTTTAATTATGGTAGGGATTTTCAACGAGTTAACTGACATCCAACAGGCTTGGAACTCCCGTTTATCATCCTTTCTGAAGGATGGCATAACCAAGGATATTTTACTCCCTTTAAGCATACTTTGGGTTTTTTATTATATGTATCTTCTTCTTCATCGGCGCTACAATTCAATGTTGAGTCCTGGCCTTCTCAATTAGTTTCGCCCATTGGTCCCTCTCTCTTGCAACAGTTAGCCAGTCCCAGAGCTCTACCATCTGCGTCACTTTCCTTCCTAGATACATAAGCATAAATTTGCTGTTTGGGTTACTCTCTGGCCACATGACCTGCCTATTTTAGACAATTCTTCACAAACTGTTGGCAGTGATGGTTTCACCAGCTAGCAAAAATGAATAGTGGATTAAACCAGCCATACTCCACCAAACAGTAATCATTACTTTTTTGGGGTTTAGGTTTGGTTTAGGGCCTAACATATGTTGAGGGTTTTCATTTTTATCTAAACACAGCCCAGATCTCCTGCGGTTATCGTTTAACACCCACTTTTCATCGCAGGTGACTAAACGATCAAAAAAAGGCTCATTTCTGTTTTGCAACAGAAGAGAGGAGCACATTTCCAATCGGGTGAGCTGCTGGGCCTCGGTTAATTCATGTGGTACCCATATTTCCAGCTTTTTACCAAGCTCCTTAAGGTCCCTGGAAACAGTCATGGCACTTGCTCCAAGTTGTGAACCTAATTCACGAGTGGTTTGGGAAGGGCCCCCTTCGACCAGCTCTTTCAACTTTTTGCTGTCCAACTTAGACTAATATAACTAGTCTTCAGCCTACCACGTTCTTTGGTGGTAAGGTCATAATCCCCAGACCAAAATTTTTCAAACCAACGGAAGATTGTTCTTTCGCTCACTGTATCTTCACCGTAAACAATATTAATGTTTCGGAATGCCTCCGTGACGCTATGGCCAAGTTTAAATTCGTAGAGAAAAATTATACGAATTTTCGGCAGAAGACATAATTTTATTCTTATTTATTTTTTAAATGTTGCTTCACTTTCAAAAGGAAAAATAAGACTGATTATGAAAAAGGATTAAATGATCTTTCAAACGGTATACATAAAATAATTGTTTTTTTACAAATAATCTAATCCCTAATGTAAATAAACGAAACAAACAAAACTGACATTTCATCCGTTATGACCGAATACTTGGCTTGGCTCTCATTTATAGAAAGTGCCATCCTCTGTGCAGACTGTTCGAGAGCCAGAAAAGCCTCTTTTACACCACGAAGTGATCTCCCGATGGTATTAATGTTGTGTGCATATGCCAAGATTTGTATTGACTTACTAAAAATGTTCCCACTCATCTATATTCGTTCATCTCTGACTACTTTTTCGAGTGCTAATCAAACAAGAGGCAAGCCAACGAGTCTCCTTGCCTTACCCCTTTTCTTGTACAAAACTCCTCTGACACTCCAGCCTGGATTTTTACTTTACATTCCACCGTGTTTATTGTGAGTCGAACTAGGATGGATTAGTTTCTTAGGGAACTTCAATTCATGCATCGCTGTATACAGTTGTCACCTGTTAATACTGTCATAGGCCGCCTTAAAATCAATGAATAGGTGATGGGTTGGTAATAAATACTCTCTTCCTTTCTTGAGAATCATTCTAAGGGATCTGGTCCGTTGTAGATCTGTCCTGATGGAAGCCGCACTTGTAGTCATTGATTACTGTCTCAGCGAATGGGAGAAGACGCTGAAACAAGACAAGTGAGAAGATCTTGTACAAAGTTGGGAGGAGAGAGTAATTATTACAATCCAGGTGATCGCTCTTCTTATGGATAGGGCAGATGATAGTTTTCTGCCAGTATACAGGTAGTGATTCGTCCAGCCAAACAGATAGGATAAGTTCATGTACTGCTATCCTAAGCATACCACCTCCATACATAAATAGCTCCGCTGCTTCAGCAATCTCAACTTGATTAGGGGGGTTCAAGATCGTCATATGCTGACCGAGTTGTAATAAAGACTCCAGTGTCTTCTTCCGATCCTTCTTCTTCATAAGGGCCATTCAGGCAATCATTAAAATACTGTTTCCATCTGGCCAATATTTGACCTGATTCATCGCCTGATTTGACCATCCTCAGCTTTATAAGCAGTGAGCCTTGGCTTGAAGGGCTTCCCTTTCCGTATTAACTTCCTTATAGAATTTTTTTTATCTAATTATCAAATCTGAGGCTTTCTATCGACACAATTTATTGTTCTCCCATTTCCATTTATTCTTTTGATGGAGACATTTTTCCTCCCTCCTCAATTGACAATACTCTTCGAGAGTGGCTCGTGTACTACTCGTGTACTGGAGCATTCTTTTATTTCCCACATTTTTCCTTTCAGTAGTTGCCTTACATTCCTCATTGAACCACTGGGTTCTGGATTCTCTCACCCACTCTCTGAGGATATCCCCAGCCACCTGCTCGATTACCTTGTCTAGTTTCATATATTTCTACTTCACGAAGCTTGTTTTCAATGACTTGGGCAAAATTAGCCTGAGTCAATAATGATCTCAGACCATCAACGTTATGCTTTTTTGTCTTTAGGGCCCATTTGGTCTTAACATTAGAGATATGGGCTCGAACGTGCGATATTACTAAAAAGTGATCGGACTATGTTGGCTACTTTAAATGAGCGAACGTTAATTAGATCTGACTTGTCCTACCACAAGTCTGCATTACTATATATATGGATAATTCATTTAATTTCATTAGAACCGAGTAACACATTGAATAAAGAAATTGTTACTTTATTTAGCTGACAGCACACCTCTTTATGATTAGCTTCTTTTATAATTTTGAATCATTCATTTAAGAATGATATTTTATGAATATATATTGCGTTGTAATAACTTTTAAATTGTTAAACGCTACCTCTGGGCTATGAACCCACGATCTTGGGCTTAGTAGTTTGTTATGCTAACCACTAGACGACAGATTGTCCCTAATTTTTTTTTTTGTTTAGATTTATAAAACACAACTCTTTTAAGCAGACTAGGCTTGTTTATAACACCTATAAAATATTTTAACAATCAAGACAATCTTATAAAGCCTACCCAAAGAAAGTTTCCACCATTCAAACAAAATAGATGTAAGTAACAATTTTTTGCCAAAGGTTTAAATAAAAATTAAGAATTAGTATATCTTCTAAGTCAACTATTTTTATGTTCTGGTGCTAGTGGGGATTGACAATATATACTTGTGTAGCTAAATAGTTCCCAGTGAGGTGTATTATCGAATACTTTTTAGAGAATAATTTTTTTTTAAAAATTCATTACCCATTCATATAAACTTACTTCAGGAAAGGATCCATCATAAATATCAAAGGCAAGTCCTGAAAGCCTCAAGACCAATATACAGTGAGGCAAGGTCCATACTATGTCATATAATTCCGTTTCATTCTTAGCATAACCTAAAACATAACAAGTAGCTATAACAAAAGTACTTAAATCTATTTAATTTGTATAAGAGAAAAAGTTGTTATTTGTGCCAAAGCCAAAGTGATGTAACTGCAAATTCTGCTATTCTGGGGTGATGTTGAATATAAGAGAGCTGGTAGAGTGCTGAGTGGCTCCCCTGGGTTAAAATCCGGCGGTGGTAGATAATTTATTTAAACCGCTAACAGCCGGAGATGGACCCTATAGGATCTGGAGAACCTACAGGGGCTCACCCAGCCTCAACAAAGTGGGTACCCTTACTTGGGAGAACAACCTGGTGGTTGAGCGTGATCTAGGACAAGTCACTCACTGCACAATCATAGTCCAAGAAACATTTTTTTTTAATTTTAAGATGTAGCTTTCCATTTCAATCCCCAAAATCGCAATTGAATATACAACACTAACAACTAAGCATCCAAAATATGACCCATTTTGGATAAGAATAAGAACTAGCAATCTTATTTTAGCAACGTACCTCAAACCCAAACTTCACTAAATTTTCAGGAACAAGACTTTGGTTTTGGAATGAGATTGTGTAAAGAACTCTAAAATACAACAAAAACACTTCTTATAAAATCTGATTGGTAAGGTTAATACTGTTAATAACAGTTTGGAGATTAAAAATTTGTTTCCACAATACAAAGTTCTTATATGAAACCTACAATGAATAACATGCCACAGCTCTTGAGTGACTGTGCACTATAGTACACTTCTCATGATGTCAACAGCATTAAATTACTAACCGACAAGCAGGTAGAACATAGTAAAGGTAATGGTAATAATAACAGAATGTAGAGTTCCACCGATCGTTTTTAATACAGTGTACACAAAGAGAAGTGTAACTGTTGTATGCAGCACATCTAAACCTAAAAAAAAAAATACAAAAATTACATTCATACATAAATATAATTAAAATATTTTAAATAAATTATTAAAATTTTAAATATAGGATTCAAATCATTACCAAAGTTATAAAAGCCTAAAAATAATCCAGTGATAATGAAATACAGGTGCTGTATTCCTGGAGGTTTGCCATACAAGAAATTCCTATGAAAAACTGCAACAAGGTACCCTAAAACGAAATAAGATTGTGATTTACACAAATTATAATATTAGTAATAAATGTATACAGTAAAAATATTTACAATAACTATTTAAAAATATTATTTATTGCTCTTTTGATGGTCATTATTTTTAAATATTTTTATTTTGAAGAGAAAATATTTAATAAGATATTTGATCATTTGGTGTATGTGCCAGTAATCGTTTAGATAACTTTATTATTGTTTTAAAATACACAGGGCAGAAAGTTCAAGGCATGTATATTTTAATAAGTGTAAAATATTATTATCACTCATTAATAATTAATAAGTAATTAACCATTATAATTTATACATTTATGTATCATTATAACTAATCATAAATTATTTAGATACCTTCTGTATACAACTGCCACTACAGACAATTACAAAGTGGATAAATAAATACCAGGTTTTATATTTTTCACAGTAATTTAAACCGTTTTAAAAATCCATTGAATATACAAAAAAATATTTTCTTTTAACAAGAATTGTTTTGTTTTTTAAAATCACCAATTTAACACTAACAAATGTAAGAAGACTGCTCTGATAATTTAATATTAATTACAATAGAATTAATTAATTTGTCACATTGATTTTATGCAACAAAATATCATTTTATATGCATTTACAAAATATTAATGCAATTATTAAGTAATTTCTTCTAAGTAGTATAGAATAACTGAAAGCAATATGTATTTCACATGTAGGAAATCGTCACGTAAAATTGCCTCCAGTAAGCTGATAGGCCTCATCTATCAGAGAAGGGGTGAAAGTCATGGTTAGATATAAAATTATTGCTATAAATTCACCTACTACACTTGCCTTGCCTGATAAGGTATCTTAAAGAGGCAGGCAAGCTTGGTCATACTAAGATTGTCTTACTGCTTTGATATTCCATTGCATATTAATTTTTATATACCTCTATAGCACCTGTCTGTATACACACATATATATATATATATATATATATTACATATTATATTATAAACAATAATTTGAATGAAAATATTATTAGTAAAAGGAACAGTACAAAAATTTGTGAAAGTTTCAATAACTTGACTGTTTTAAAGAAAATTTTTCAATTAAACCTAACAATTGTGACATTAAGAATGCTTTTCTTTTTTAAACTTGGAACAAATTGGATGGCATTTATTCTTAGTTTGGGAGCGGAGTGGTAGAGCACTGATTAGCCATGCCGGAAATCCTGGTTCAAATCCCGCTGCAGGCAGTTACTTTTATTTAGTCTGTTTGAGACGGGAGATGGATCATATAGGATCTAGGACCCTCTTGGGGCTCATCCAGCCTCTATAAAATATTATAAAAATAGGGTACCCAAAATAAGAGAGGAAAACCTGGCGGTTGAGCGTGACCTAGGACAAGTCACCTCCTTTCAGAACCGTTGTCAATAAAACAGTATAGTCTCTTCCATGTACTGAACCCCAAACTTGTTCACGGGTCCTAGTGGTTACAGGTCAGGTTTATTCTTATTTTGCAAGCATATAATCATTAGAGGGCGCAGTAAAATAAGAAGGGGCATAAATTGCACAAAATAAGTCAAATTTATAATACCCACTGACCATTTTAAACTCTTCTATGAAATTTCAGTCAATCATTTCCACATGCATATAATCATTAATTTAGTTTTTGTTAATAAATAAAAATATTTTATCGAATTTTATAATTTGATCTATTCAGGTAAATTTTGATGAAAATCTTTATTACTATCATATATAGAAGCAGATACAAAAACATTGAGTATATAATTTATTTATTTGGCTAGGGATGACTATTGAAATATTTAATAATGACTTATGGAATAATTCTGCATACAATTGCACCAAATTAATAATCATTTAAAATTGTGATTGCAGATGACAGAAAGTGCATTAAGTAAACTAAGAACTACTTTCATTGCTTGCTTTTTTTAAAAAAAGTTTTCAGTAAATAAGTAATTATACTCCTATCCTTACATTCATTTTGAGTATAATATATTTGAAAGATTATGTAAAGTATTTATTAAAAAAAAAACATAACATTTAAATTTTGTGAATTTCATTTTTATTTACTATCAGTCCTCATACAAGACTGAAAAGACAAGAAACTGCTCCACTTCAACATTTACTGGACAAACTCAAAGCTCCCAATTAATTACAAAAGACTCATGATAATTACATGACAGTTATCAGGCATATTTGGACATACTGAGTTGAGCTTTAGGGCTCGACTAAACCATCCAATTCATCTCTTCATCCAAACCTTTCATTCCAAAATCCTCAATGCTCATTATTATGTCACAAACAAACTCATCCATCATGATCTTAATATCCCATATGTTTCTGATTTGGCCCAAACTAGATACCCATACTTCCATGACAAGCTCCATAGACACTTAAATCTGCTAGTCTCTCAACTTGCTTCTCATACTATTCCTGATAACCCTCTGAGGCCATCATCTGAAAAGAAGATGGCCTCGAGACCTTCTACTATAGAACTTTATTGGAGTGCTACCGATGGGTAGTTTCTCCACAAGCATTTTTTTTTCATGTCATTTGTTTATATTAGCAGATTTACTTGTTGTAATATTATTACAGTTGTAAATATCAATAAATTAATCTAAAAAAAAATTACTATCAATGATAATTTAGAAATAAAAAATGTGAACTTGGTGCTCAAATGTGAACTTACAAAACATATCTTATGATTTTCAATTTAACATAACTAACATGTCAAAATCAAATTATTAATTTTATAAGTTAATCTACTCAGTCAACAATATTCTCAATTTTAGAATAAACAGATACATAAAATAAGTTATTTAGTTCATAAATAACTAGGACATTAGATGAGTTGTGTAACAACAGGAAGTGATTCTTAAAAAAACATTTGGTGAAAGTGGAAGCAATCTGGTCAGAATACAGCAGTGAAAATAATAAAGTCAACTACAATGTTAAAACTAGAATTGTAACCAATATATTTAGTGAAAAGGGGGTATCAATATGGTATTTAATTTTTTAAGTATTTAAAATAGCAGAAATCATCCCCTTAAAGCAAGAATAAAAATGCATGATAATTTGACTGTGATAAAAGTGAACGCATAAGTACCCTATGGAAAAATACCAGAAATTTTCTTGGAATATTTCCAAGTTAACACTTTAACTGCCATAGTGTGATTCAGTGGTATGTTCTCTCAGGCCAGACGCATTTCACATCTATGCTCCCCCAGGCCATGGCTATAATTTGTTTTCTTTATTATTAAAATTCAGCCATTGACTATATTGTACCTAAATTAAACTATTATATTATGACACACAGGCCATTCTTCACTCAAAATAATACAAAACCTTGTATCAAGTTTATACTACTATTACAAAGTCACCCTCTCAATTGGATCAGACTGATACATATAGCCTCGATATGTAATTCTTTAATGTATACAGATCAAACATATGGATTGATAAGGTTGAATCAATTTGTATCAAATATATACATATGGCAGTTAAAGTGTTAACATTTATTTTCTGAAGTGATTTTGGGCTTTATCAGAGATTTTATTTTAAGGAGCCCAAGGACATAGTAAATCCTATTTATAAAATGTTTTAATAATGATATTTTTTTCAAATGAAATAAAAACTAAAATATTTACCAGATAATATGGACAGTACTAAACGTAATCCTTCTACTTCAGCTCCAGTAATTACCGAAAGTTTTTTCAAAATAAATTCATCACCCAACATTTTTACAGTATTTTAATGAAGTCTTAAATAAAAGAAGTGAACTTAAAGGCAATACATAACGAGGCGTGTTCTTATAAATCAAAAAGCGTTATCCTGAACGAAGCTGGACAAGCAACTGTCACCAACGCAATCACTGAAGCACTAAAGTAATAATTAATTAAACTACAGGACTGCAGCGAGGTCGGAAGCAAAGAGATCTAATGATAATTCATGAACTAACAACTTCAGTCCCTCTTATTACTAGTAGTAACAACAATAATAACGACACACTTTTATTTTTAACGGGAATACAATCAAAATTTGTTTATCACATTGAAGATAATATGGCAACCATAAAACATTGCAAAGCAGTTTGTGATAGCAGCTCTAAATGTCTTCATGCAAAATTCAATGGTACTTGTCTGTTTTGTCGTCCGTTGACATCACCGCTCAGGTGTCACTTACCTCAACTATTTTGACCATGTCAGGTTATGGTACCTATCAGGAGCTTTAACTATGGAACATCTTTTGTTTCTCTATATATTCCTCCAAATATCCATTGCTGAGGTAAAATCCGTCCTGTGTTGGTTTTTATTCTAGTATACAGACTTTCGTCAATTTCTACATACATCCCTGGGCCTCCAATGGTTGATGAACTTCTCTCTAATTTAAAAATACACACTTCTCTCATATAATTGGAATAATCAATTACTGTAGAATGACATGTTGAACTTAATGGAAGTCAGTACTTTTCCTTAACCACGTGTTCATTCGAACACCCAGGCTCTTGTTGCATCTTTTAGCATGGCATTTCCATCTAGTTTCTGTCCCCACTTGAAATATTAATTAACAACCAAATATTATGCCCGTTTGCACAAGACATTTTCGTAGGAATGACATTCCCTAAAAAAAATAGGAGAGCTGACTTTTCATCAGTGACCGTGTGAAAAATTTTGAAATTCCAAGTCATATTGAAATTTAACAAAAACAAAGTCACCTTCAACTAAACAACGATACATTAAGTGATAAAAATACACTTAGGAAAGTTTATGACAGTAGGAGATTAGTTAAGAAAAGTAACACCTGAGCGCTGGTGTCAACGGACGGTAAAATAGACAGGTAAAATTCAATTTAACCACTCGATTGCATAACGCTTGGTGGAGAACACTTTTTCCAATATTAATAACACCAGCAGGTAATAACTTTTAATACTGTGAAGCTTTGATGATCATTAACATGTAATCGCAATCTAGTCAATATTGATCGATTACTTGCACTGTAGAGGATCAAATTTAACCCTAAGTCGATCGCAACTGATCTAAGAACAGACGACACTTCACTCGCTTCCCTCCTTCACTAAACATTGCGGACACTCCATCTCTCTAGTACCTTCCTAACTAATAGCACCCTATCGAACCCCCATACTCAGTTGCTTTCCCGCCATTTGATTGAGCAGTAAATGTGCACGTGGCCTGAGAAGCTCATTGCGACCGAAGACATTATGTTTTGGAAGGTGTGTATTTTCTCTTTTTTTTCGTGCATTCATCTTAAATATTAATATTTATACAACCTATAAGTACAATTTGTAAATTTTATGGTTTCATAGTATCGGCTTTCGAAATTGCTTTTGAGTGAGCCTGGCAGGCACATTGCGACCAAGCTCGCTATGACCAAATTTTCTGTAGTTTCTCTGTCTTTTATTTCAGATAATGTGGCCCGATATTGGACTAATGTTTGACTTAAATAACCTGAGAGATCTTGAGGAGATCATAATGTTAGCTGATGAAGGCAATGAAGATCCAGTGGAAGATTTGGGAGAAGAGAGCGTTATTGCTTCAGAAGATGAAAAGAAATAAATAAAAGAAGGTTCGGGTACAAAGCAAGTCTGTACTGATCTAATGATGAAGGGGGATAAACTCAACTTTTAATGTATGCCGAAATCACAAGCGTTGGCCAATGGTCATCTTCTACACATTGATGAATCTCGCTGAGATTTACTCTCTCATTGTCTACCTCGGCAATGGACTGCAGCCATTGCGCAGAAGATTGTTCCTAAAACAGTTGGCCCTTGAGGGTACGATCCCAGAGCTGTAGATAAGAATCCTTATGAAAGTTTGAGATTCCCTCCAGCCTTCAAATCCGTCTGAAGGGGTTCTGCCCCACATGCGATGATGGTGATGGAAAAAAATCATCCCTCTCCCTTCCCAAGAGACGTAAATGCATGGTATGTACTGTTGAATCTGGTGCGAGAAGACTTACCAATATCAAATGTCTTCATTGCATATATCTCAGCCACGTCAATTACGTCTGTGACGAGTGTAAAATTGTCAAGGTTCCAACTTCTTCTGAGGCGCTTGAATAGTTTTGATAGCCCCTTGATATAGATCCCTAGAAAGTCTAGTGTTCAGAAAGATCCCCTAGATTTGAGTGGGGTGAAAGTTATGGCAATTAAAAATTGTGTGTCCGTTAGGCTCAATGTGTTGGGATTCGGATAAATTAAATTAATTTATACTCCTTCAAATTCAAATTTATATTTTTTACACATATACAAAACAATATTTTCCACTGATATAGAAGTAATAAAAACTGTGTACTTTGAATATTCCTCCTTAGGATGTCACAACTAAAACAATACTGTTGCACTTTCCTCCTTAGGGTGTCACAACTAAAAACAATACTATCATTTAAAATCTTGCACTTTCTTCCTTAGGGTGTCACAACTAAAAACAACCCTCTTACATTACAACTGTTGTGACTTTTCTCCTTAGGGTGTGACAACCCACACAACACTCTTACTCTCAGTACAAAGCATCATAATCTTCCTTCTTAGGCACTCACACTCACAACAATACTCACTGCATTCATGACTTCTAATACAATACGACCGAACTCAGGTGGATAGATGTTACGGCCAGCGGAGGGTTAAATTAAAAATCAGCACAATGTCGACTGTAACGCGTCAAAAACCACTGTCGAGTTAGAAACAAAAGGAAATGATTGTAACATGTAGCTCAAGAAGAATCTGATGATACTCATGAAAGCCATATGATCGATAAGCTGTTCCAGGAAGTGAAATAATGGTTTTGATTGTGAATACAAACATGGTTCGTTTGCGAAAATAAATACAGCATGTAGGGAATTAACCAATCCCATATTACTAAGAACAATGGTGGCAGCTTGCCCATAACACAAATTGTGACCGATTCCCTGTGGTCTTCCATGTACACTCCGGTTGAAGGAAAGTTACAAATTGGTCTGGATCCAAGGGTGAAGACTAAGATCTATGTTTCTTTCCCTGAAACAGACCATCCCTATTTCCCGAACGACTCTTTGACATTCTCGAAAACCACAATGCTGCTACTGACAGAAATACTCGAGGTTTGGTCATCACTCCTTCACCCCGCCTTTGTGAGTTGCCTCTAGTCGGGTGAGGTGCCAAATATAACTGAGGGATAAGTGGATGCTTGAAGAATCCTTGTAAGTATGTATTTTTGCAAGCGTAATAACGCGTGTTTGCAATTTTCGTGGTAACAATAACCAAATCCATTCTTTCTTGGAAGCTCAGCACATTCACAATGAGGTAGAATAAACGGTATGGGGGTGCCATCGGTGCATACTTCAGTTTTTAAATAAAGGTATGCAATCATTCCAACAGGCATTAAGTTTTAAAGTTTGCATTGGGTCGATGTATTCTTCGCGTGCTAAGTCAGTTCTGGCAAAATAGAATTTCGCCACTGTAGTATAAAATTTTTGAAATTTATTGATAATTGCTGTTGTTAATTTAACCAACATTTTGCTAAAATTATTGGTGTTTCATCATAATTGAAAGGTCTTTTAATAGAGGACCTGGCACTGATTAATTATTTCAGCCACGAAACCAGGTTAGAAATAAATGTGAAAACTAACGTAACTATTGTTTTTTAATATTTTAAACGATCTCATACATAAGCATAAAAGTCAATTGTTAACGCTAGAGTAGTTCGTGAAGATAAAGGACCCATTACAACAAAAAAGAAAAGGAAAACTATGGGAGTGCCTCAGTGTGTGGAGCGCGGAGTAGATGTCTAGAAGATCCCGGTTTTGAATTTGGCTATTACAGATAAATCATATATTCTGTTAACTGCCTACATGGAACAATTTGATCTGCCAATGCACTGGAGTCTCAACCAGCCTCTATCAAACATATACGGTCAATTGTGGAAAACATTGCGGTGAGCGTGATACCATTTCTCAGCACAAGCGTTGTCCTAGTAAAGTCTACTATGCACTGAATCCAAAACTCTCCGTGAGTTGTAATGGTACAATTGTTTTTTCTTTAACACATACGATTCTAAAATAATAATAATAAAAGAAAAAGAAAGAAAGTTACAAAAGAAACAATCTGGGAACGCTAACTTCGATCAAGTAATCACAATAATTTGGCTGTCCAGCACAGTCGAGTAAATATTTTTAAAATTAGTTTTTAATTTATGTTCATATATAAAAAGTTTATCTGTTCATTATATATTTGTTATATTTACATTAGATAATAATACATTCGCGGTATGACTTTTATAGCATGGAGTCTGTATGTTTTATAAATATACGACTGTAATTTTACTACCGAAAAAAAATTGAAAAATCTTGCTGTACATATCAGAAACATAGAAAATTAATCGGAGTGTTGAGATAATGTATTTTACAAAATCATTAGAAACTGGTACATAATCTGGACTTTGCTTGAACATTCCTGAAGCTTGTACTAGAAGAAACTAAATATAAACTTCTTGAAATCCACAACGCTCAATCAATCCGTTGTAAATAATTACCGTAGTTATCTTGTAGTATAGATTACTGGTTATGAAATTACATTGTGCCAATGTCCTGTCTTTATCATGATGACATTAATATTTTTATCTGCGTGTCTGGTATCTTGTTTACTCGGCAATTTAGAAAGTTCATAAAAGGAATCTGAAAGAATATTTGTGATCTAGATTGTGCTAAAATTAAATTTTAAGACATATAAATCAAAGGTGTTCAATGATTTATCTCAATATTATATGATTTATTACAAATGACTCTCTTGCAAATGTATCAATTTACAATTTTAAAGTTTACTTGATTGATCATCAAAATATAGCTTCAATAATATTAATGTCCATTATGTAGGGGGAAAAAATGGTCCGGGTGGAGGTCAAAGAAAGAACTTCTTAACCAGAGATAAACTAGTTATTCGATAACGACGTTTCGACCCACATTGCAGGCCTTCTCCAATGCTAGATAGACAGGATACAAACAAATCAAAGTGAAATAGAAAAAATTGTAAAGAATAAAATAGGGAAAATTTTATTTATTTTCATATTGATAATTTTTCTATTTCACTTTATTATGCTCGTATCTTATCCATCAAGCCCTGAAGAAGATCAGTAATGTGGGTCTAATAAATAGTTTATCTTAGAGAAGAGTTGGTCGACTGTATCTTCTAATTTAAGGAAGAAATAGTTGGGGGTGCAGTCAATGAAAACACCAAAATAAGCATAACTTATATAAACTTATCATAACTTATCCTAAATCCTAACATCATTCCAGGTTTATTATCATCCTTCAATGCATACCATCCCCGCCTACATTTCACTGTTGAACTTGAACATAACAAATCCCTACCTTTCCTTGACCTCCGTATCATTAGAAATCCCGATCACACCTTATCCACTGATTGGTATACGAAACCCACCTATTCTGGCAGACTCCTCAATTATTACTCCCAACATCCGCACCACCAAATAATCAATGTCGCCAAAAATATCATCCACCGTGGCCTATCCCTCTCCGACGCTTGCTTCCATAACACCAACACCCAACGCATCAAAGCAATCCTATTAAAAAACAATTTTCCTCCCCATGTTATCAATAAACTCATCCATCACCATTATAACCCACCCACCCGCACCCGTTCTCCACATCCGCCTTCTATCCCTATATACAGATCCTTGCCATATATACCCTCCCTCTCTAATAACATTCAAAAATCCCTACGTTCCGCGATTCCCAATTTACGCATCGCCTTTAAATCCCACAACAAACTCTCCAATATTTATACCCGTTTTAAAGATCCCATTCCTCTAAAACATCGCTCTCAGGTCGTCTATCGCATTCCTTGTTCTACTCCCAACTGCAACTCTTCCTACATCGGCGAAACCAAAAACCTACTTAAAGACCGCATTACCCAACACAAATACTCCATTTCCTCCCACAACCCAACCGCTTCTAAACTCTCCGAACACGCCCTATCCTTTAACCACATTTTTGACTTCGAAAACACGTCGATCCTAGCCTCCGTTCCTAATTATAATAAACGCATCCTCTCAGAAACCATTCACATCAATTTAGATTCCTCTACCGTTAATGCCAAGACCGACTCCCATCACCTATCCCTAACCTACGCCCATATTTTTAATTTACTAAAATAACCTTACATTCTTAATTTATTATGCCATTCTTTTATTAATTACATTTTGACCATTGACTTTTAATTTTTCTCTCAATTTACATTATTTACGGTCACTTATATCCACTGCATCTGCAATTTTCCTTTTTAATTTAATTTAATTTTTCACGCAATTTACATTATTTACGATCTCTTATATCCACCGCATCTACATTTCTCCTTCCCCCTTCTTTGTCATTATTTTTTTGGCCGTCAGAGATCGCCTTTACCGCTTCCGCCTGCCCGGCGTAACGTATTTTCTTACTTGTCTCTGAGCTCCCCAACCTGTACGTGTTTTATTCGGTTAGTACATATCTTAGTATTTATCTTATCTCCATCCTTTTCACATTCACCTTTCTTCGCACCTGTTCTCACACCTACTTTTGGCATCCATCATATGTTAATGTATAGAGTTCATTCTTATTTAGCCTAATATTTTTCATCTACTGTATTTCTTTACCTATTTTCTATATGTTTATATTATATTCTCATCTTATTTTGCATTTATGCCACTTCTTTCTAACTGTATACAGTTACATATACTTCCCTTACTTATATTTTCTTTTTCTTTTCATTCTTCATAGTTCATAGATATAATACCACTATTTTCAATGTTTAATTTTTGAAATTTATCAAGCTTTTCTTTCTATTTATGCTTGTATTATTACACTTTACCTATGTAACCCCTCTTGTCTGGTATCTTATCCATATCTATAATTAAACTAGTTTTTTTCTAAATCCTTCATACTCAACCCCCCTTTTTTCTATATTTTAATCTTCTTATTTTGTATCTTTCCGTTTACCTCCTCATTTTTCTTTCCCTTTATATTATTGTTTACATTTTATCCCTTCTTGACATGTATTTTTTCTATTTTCTATTCTTATTCTTGTATTATTTTATCTGTCACTATTAGAATTTCTGTTCATCATCTACAATTTTATTTTTATCTATCACTATTTTAAGTTTATTATATTCTGTAACCAGTCTTATATTCTTTCTTATTTATCATATATCTATTCACTATTTCATCATATCTAGTCACTATTTTTATTTCCACTCCTGTACCACTTTATATATTCTTGTTACTGCTACGTTTTTATATATTTCTGTTTGTTTCTCTCTCTTAGCCCTGAAGATGGCCTACATTGTAGGCCGAAACGTCGGCACATGATAAATAAGTTATGCTTATTTTGGTGTTTTCATTGACTGCACCCCCAACTATTTCTTCCTTAAATAGTTTATCTCTATTTGAGAAATTATTTCTTAGACTTCCACTCGGACCATTTTCTTCCTCATAAAAATATAAATGTTTAGCCATAGAAGAGTTCGGCTGAATAATGGTCTAAGAAGATTTTTGTCAATATGCAGAATTTCGCTCTTAAAAACTATTTGTTGTGTTGAACATTCTACGCTGTTACTTGAATACAGTCCGTTGTTGCTTTTTACTCTTAAAGAATTACTATTACGTAATTTTTTCCAAAGATGTTAGTCTTTAGCAAATTCAGCAACTTCCATTGAAACTTGTCCAATGCTGTATATTTTCACTACTCTCCATTACTGAAATTCATCAATACTCCGATTGATTGGTGTAATGGAATTTACAGTGGAAGTTACTCGTACATAGATTTTTTTAATTTAAAGCCACATCATGCTACTATGGCTAATCGGACAATGTTACATAGGTAGGCCTAAATTTTGCTTATCCAGGTGTAATTAGGATTGGGTTCGTTAACGAATGACTGCCAACGCACAGGCTACGGGCCGGCATTTTACGTCCCCTCCGAAGGATGGCATGACCAAGGTTTTAATTCCTTTATAAAATCCTAGGGACAAGTGCCGGGCTGTGTACCCACGATATGCTTACCACTGCACCACTGGTGTCTCCACTTCAAAGAATGTTATTTAAGTTACATTTTTTCAAAAATTATCGCATTCCGTTTTGCGGCTCCTTCAACCATGTTTTCAAAATTATTTTATATTTATTATTATTCATTTTTTTGTATGTCATCGTGGATAAAAATAAATGAAATTTTATTATTTATTCATCGTTCATATTTAATAATGAAAAAAGGAAAGTATATTTACAATATTTTCTTCAATAATACCCTGCCACCAGTGTAATTTTTGTGCAATAAATTTGATTGGGCTTTAAAATTTAGCTGTCAAGAGTCTCAAATCGTAATCATGCCACTGATAAGGAAGTAGTAGATAAGATATTAGTAAGATAGACACGGCTCTTTAATGCATCTAAAACTAATAAAAAGACATTAAATTTGATAATAATTCAGTCGCCCATATTAATATTTAGTTTAATTTTCAGTTCATACAAGATTATGTTGGGGAATAATTACAAAAAAAAATGAAACGTAGTTGGTAATGGCTGGACTTTGTTATGAGTAATCATTGACGTTAAATTGATAAAGACTTGTCAATGTTTAACACTGCCTCAGCAGACAGGTTTTTATTTATGACTCAGGCAATATAAAAAAGTCTTGAAACGGGAACAACTAAAGGAAATTATTTCAAGCTGATTTTGAGAGTATTAAGCTTACTACAGAAGTATTAAGTTAAGTCCTTTTGTTTTCTCTCCAAATTAATCTTAAAGTCTATTTCGAGAGTCGTCGCGATAGCTATGGGCGCGTGTACAATTTTTTTCAGATGGGAGGACAATCGATTTTATTTTGCAGCTGTTTAATTTGAAAACCAATCAATATTATTTTAATTAATAATAAGCGCTGAGTTTACTGGTAAACATATAAGGCGTAGATGCAAGGGTTGAATGAAGGTGAACTTGAGGATCCAGGTTTGTGCGATAATCTATGGACGGAAGTTTGTAAGCGGCCATTTTTCGGCCATGTCGTTTGTTATTGTTACTTTAATTAATTATTGTACTATTGTTTTATTATGTAGCAAATGATGCCAAGACAGGGGTAAACGGCTGGATGGCAACAGCCAGCGATAAGATAGAAAAGCATGGCGATTGGTGTTAGAGGAGGCCAGGACTCGCTTACGGGTTGTAGCACCAAGATAGTAATAATAACTAATTTTTTATGGATTTTTTTACAAGGATTAAGAAATATTTGAAATAAACGTTCGAGTGCTAAGAGAAAAATGACACTTTTGTTTCCTTAAATTAAATTAAATTATACTTTAAAAAAAAGGATCTTTTAATAACCGAAATTATATCGAATTAAATGTGAAATGCCCGAAAATATGTTTCTACCTCCTAGTTATTATTACAGGCAAAGTTTCTATCTCGTTGAAAAGATACCGTATTTAAAATAACTGATATTAGCATAAGAACGTAATTAAAAGTATTCAAGAAGATAAATGTTTTTATAGATTATTCCATTTATTATTTGCAAGTTATGTAACTGACTTTAATATTGAAGGTCATTCTGTTTTTAAGGATTCATGGACCCATTTAGATGAATGGAAACAGTCGAGGCTTGGAAAAATATTAGTAATTCCAGAAGTGATTTCTGCATTTTGAATTTAAATTGTATAGGAATAAAAAAAAAACTACAAACTCAAGTACATTTCTTTATCTATTTTTTATTTTTTTATTTTCCATGCTTGCCAACAGGACAATACGGATGTCTGAACCAGTGAGAAAAATATATTATAATTAAAATATAAAATATAAGAAAAATATAAGCTGTGCTCCCACGGTGGTTATAATAAGTAGTGTTATCTAAAAAATAAAGAGAATATGAGGAAAATAAAATCGAGTACTTAGACACATACCAGCGATTTGTTTAACCAATGTTTCTGGGGGTTTCTGCACGCATCTAAAAATCGAAGAAGTTTTTTTTTTTAGTTTAAAATATATCGAATACACTGTCTTTGGCATTAAATTAATCATTATTTTATGAATTTATATTAACTGAGAACTGAATAAAGTCGTGTTTCCACCACGATTTGTACACTGTCTACAGTTACCAGGTTATGTCTAATCAATTTTGGGACCATGGAATGCAATGTTCCCATGGACCATGGCATAGTATAACAAAGAATTATTTAGCAGTCTTTTAAAGTAATTTATGAATAATAATATACTAATATATTTACAAAGCAGTAAAGTAAACGAGGAAGAAAATGGTCTGCATGGAGGTAAAAAAAATAATGCTCTTAAATAGAGAGAATTGCTTATTATACAGTAAACGCGTTAACAAAACTGTTTATTGCACAATACAGTAAACGTTTAATTTTAGATATACGGTTAACTCGTTGTTTGTAATTATAAAATCATATATCCTATATATTAAGCGTTTTTAAAACATCAAGTTCCAAGAGGAAAGGTAATAACAAAAAAAGTGTGATTTAATAACTCATCTTGACCTTGATGACAACTAAAACAAAATCATTTCTAATTTTAATATGATAATATGGATTTTGCTGTACTAGGAAGTAAATAATGACTACACAACAAGTATTTTTATTGGAAAAAGTCGAAAATTAGCCAAATAACGGAACAATTAAGGATTCAATTAATTTGAAGGCCAGCAACTCGTTGGTACAATCATGAAATCGTGAGAACGATTGTTTTTGCTGTATTTCTCATCATAACCTTCATTAATTACACTTTTAAAAAAATACAGTTATTAAATATATCAATAACATTTGGGTTGGACAAACAAACACCTGATTTGTCCGTGTGATTGGACAAATCAGGTGTTTGCTTACAATACAATGTTTGTATTACAATACATTACAAAGATATGAACTGCTTAGTCATACATCTAGCAGATACATGAGATATAGCAGATAGCAGACAGACTGTCTAATTGGTGGTTGAACAAATTCAGAAAAAAATATTAGAATTTAGAGTCAACAAACGTGTTGTACATAAAATCCTTAGTTACGCCGTCCTTCGGATGGTAACTTAAAATGGCAGGCACGAGCCCATGCAGTGTCAGGTACTCGTTAAAGATCCCTATACGTTTGTTTATAAACCCCAATATATATACTCCCACTATATAAACGAACGATTAGCCATAATAGCTTAAAACTACATTAAATTAATAAATAACAAGAAAATGCCTGTGCTTTAATGGTGGCTAAGAAAATTAGAAAAATAAAGTTATTGGAACTTGTAACCCCACAGGTTTTGTACAACCTGGTAATTTCCAGCTGAACTATTTTGTGTTTGACATATATTGGCATTATATTATTCTATTTTAAAAATGACTAATTTATTTTTCAGAGCTACAACCATCATATAATGCCCTAGCAATTACTAAAATTGTCATTCAACTATCGATTATTCTTGAATTAGTAAGTATCTAATACATATAGAACATAGAAAATAAATAAATGAAAGAAATAACGCTTTATTAATTAACTGTACAAAGATAGATTGAAGAAAGACGACGATAATCTTGCTAATAATGCAAATTTATACACTTTATTTATGCGCATGAATTCAATACTTAACTGTGCATAGCAATATTTTTAACTCTGTGAGTGAGTCTGTTATGTAATGTAATCTGCATAATAAAAATATCATGTTGCAAACAATACAAACAATTGCTTGTTCACATATTTTATGAATACTTATAAATAACTAAACAGTTTTACAACTACATTTATAAAAATATTTATTCCTTAATAAGTTATAAGGACTTGGATCTTTAAATGGTTACGTTTGTTAGGCTTAGGATCGAGATTTTTCCGGCTAAAATTTAAATATTACCTAACCGGTTCAACTAAAAAATACGTTACTTACTTTACTCGCTCTAGACTTACAAATCCCCCATATACCCTGTACCACTCATCACAACCCATGAAGGGTTTTGAGGGTTCAGAATAAGGTAGACTGACAACGGTTGTGCAAGGAGGTGATTAGTCCGAGATCACTTCTAACTGCTTAGTTTTTCCCCCAATTAAGAGTATCCACTTTATGTAAGTTGAGCTCCAGGAAGGGCTGCAGATCCCACAGGATCCGGGGCTGTTAACGAATTAAATAATTTATCTGCCGCCGCTGAATTTGAACCCGGGATCCCGAGTACAGCAACACAGCAATCTACCCAATGAGCTCCCCTACTTCCCCAATATACTTCTTCTTTCGCATCACCCTTGTGGTGCCTTTCAGCATAGGAGAGCGTTTAACCAGGACTGCCACTCTTCCCTGTTCTAGATTCCCTAGCTAGGTTTCTCGTCTGACGGATATTTTTGCCTCTTTTCTTGCACAAACGCTCGACATATTCCAGACAGGACATTCTAGGGCGTCCTCGATATCTTCATTACTGCTCCGAGGTAGTTGAAATCCGTGACTGCTTCCATCTCGTCTCCGTTGCAGTATATATGAATTTCTTCCTGTACCCTTCCTACTTGCAGGATCTTGCTCTTGTCGGTGCTGATCTGCATACCTTTCCTACGGAGCTCTTCATCCCATTCATTCACTGCTTGCGGCAACTTTTCTGTGGAGTCCGCAACGAGAACAATATCATCCACATAAAGCGGAAGGTGAATCACTACAGGCAGGAGGTTTCTTCGCTCCAGGAACGTCCTTTCAGTTCGCCTTTTTCATATTGCTGCTATTTCATCCATATAAAGTATAAATAGCAACGGGCTTAAACTGTCACCCTGTTTTCTTATAAACATAGTCCGTAATATGTTTATTCATTTAACGTCACATGATGCTGCTATGGATAATCGGAAAATGCTACAATGAGAGTCATAAATTTTGCCTATTCAGGTAAAATTAGAATATCTCTATCTTGAGGGTCATAGAGGGCATAGTGTAGACTCCAGATTGCCAAACTACATCTCCTCTGAAGGATGAAAAAGATTTTTTACTCCCCTTAAAATATCCTAGGGCCAACTGCTGGGCAGTGAATCTGAAATGTTTGGTATGGTAGGTTATAACCACTACACCACTGGTCCTCTAAATTTATAAATCAATAATCACTTAATTATTTATTGTGGTTAGGTTACGAAGGATGATGGTTTTTTTTTTGTCTTAGTTGAAGTCGTGACTCAGGGGTACTCCGTACCTCCATTTTTTACGGTCACTTGTGGTCTAGTGGTTAGCGTAACAAACTAATAAGCCCAAGAAAGCGGGTTCGTAACCCGGCAGGTGGCCCTAGGATTTTTTAAGGGAGTAAAAATCCTTAGTTACACCGTCCTTCGGAAGGGACGTTAAACGGGGGTCCCGAGGCTGTACGATGTCAGATACTCGTTAAAAATCCCTATCCTAATTAAACCTGGATAGGAAAAATTTAGAGCTCCCAATGTAGCATCGTCCGATTAGCCATAGCAGCATAAAGTGACGTTAAATGAACAAACAAACTTAATTATTTATATATTAAAACGATATTGGTGAAATTTGATTTTGTTCCTTCAGGATTTTAACAGGTTTATTATTACTTTTTTTTTACACAAGTTTGTTTCCTTTTACACAATTTTAATCCAAAGCATACAATTTTTCTAGAGCAGTTTAAATTTTTTTTAAAGCAGTCTAAACATTTGCTTAAGGTAATTAACATGGAATATCAAGGGCAGTAAGTTGAGAATCCTTTAAGATGAATTTTAAAGAAAATTTTGTAAGAGTTAGTAAGAATGGAGAATATTCAATTCATGTTCTTTTATCTGAATCTAGACCATACACTTTTGACATTATCACAGTACCAACAGATAAAATATTAGATTATAAAAATTTAAGAACATTCCACATTTGTTGACAGTATATTTTCTCTTGAATATTTCTATCATATCTTAAATCATGCACTTGAAGATCAGTCAAACAAAAAAAATACAATTTTTATTTTGACCATTAATAATGATCCAAAACAAAAAAATACCATTATTAAAATAGTGGAATGCTTAAAACCTACAGACGATTTTTTTAATCAACCTAACGAAAATTTTCAAGGGAAGAACACAAAGAATAAATAAAAACAAAACCATAGATTTTAACAAATGGTATTTATTAATAGACTTAATAACATTAATACTGACTTCATATTTTTACAATATGTTTTTTTTTTGTTTTGATAAGTCAAAAGGCCACTTCTATTTAATATAAAATTTATAAACACAGGCACAGGGTTTAATCTATAAACGTAGTTCAGTTATGCTTATCAACATTTTTATTACAATGTTTACTGCATATCTTCCTTTGAATGAAAAAGAAAAATCTGACGCTAAACTAAATGTATACATATTTAAAGATTAGCTTGGTATTCCAAGCACCAATCTGAAAGCTATAATGGTTCAGCTAATATAAATTATTCTATTTTATCTAAATAATACAAAATATAGCCAAACCAGTAAACCTAAACCTTATGCAGATTCACAAAAATCACAATATCAAATAGGACAAGTAATAATTTTACATTACAGTAATTTCATTAATATATGGTAATGAGTTAACATTTACGAGATAGTAAAATAAATAATGAAATTTGCAAGAAACAATTTAGTCGCGATCAAGATCACTTCTTAGATATAAGTTATAAAAATGTTTCCTTGATAAAATACAATTATTGTTATTTATAACCTATATACATAATTTATTCTGATCAGTAAAAATATAAGTTTTGAACAATTACTCAAAGATAAATGATGAGTTAAAAGCCTGTGGTACAATAAACAGTAGTCTCTCTATAACTTGCCATGGTTTGAAATAAAATATCAAAATTGTATAAGTTAAAAAAAAATTGGCTTTTTGGACTCCAGCAATCCTTAAACTTAATGATTTTTAAACTTTCACATGTTTTTTTTTAAAAGAAAAGAAAAAAAAATGTATTGCTGAGAAGTAATGGTTGACTACTAACTCTTCCAATGTAATAATTTAAACTAAGTTTATAAATTAATCTACGACACTCTGCGATGAAATAGTGTGTTCAGTTCAAATTGCAAGTAATATGACGTGCAACTCGATTCATATTTGTTTTTATTAATCATTTTGTTTAATTGTGAAAACATTTAACAAATACTTGAAAACAGTTGTATCTGTATGTATAAACATATAAATATATGTTGTGAAAAACAAATTACATTAGATACAAACCAAAGGGCAAAGGATTTTAAACATATATTAATGATCTGAAAAACTTTTGCAATTCATTTTATTTATTAAGTTTGTAGGACAGTTAAATCCCAGTCCTAAAATAAGAAAATAATAAATAAATGTATATAAATAACAGAGATTCAGGTCACAAGATCGAAGTGACCATGAGATTTTCAGCCATTATGACCACTCAAGAATTGCTTCATGTAGAGTAAAAAAACCACAATTGTTTCTGTTTATAAAGCCTGTAATCGTGGATGAGAGTAATCCAAGTGGAACAATTAAACTTTAATTACAATAATTAAAATGCTAAAGAATATTTCTTTTCTAGTGTTTGTGACATTTCAATATTTTTGAAGATATTGTAATTAAATCATATAACATTCATAATTTATGCACATACAATTCAAAGGTTACAAATTATGGAGTTTCTACTGTCATATAAAAAGTAATAACATTTAATTTGATAAATCCTAGATACATACGATTATTTTGCACTTGACGTATCATATAAATAACTTTTTAAATGATAATAAACTAAAATTCAAGTATAATAATAGAAGATGAACAGACAAAAAAATGATATGCATTGTGCCGCAAGTTTTATTCCTAGGCCATATAATAAATAATGGTTAGTCATTTATATATTGAATTTAAGTAGAAAATCTATAGAAATATCATAATTATAAATTTTAGTAAAGAATTAAGTACAGGGAAAAGGAACACGATGTTAGAATATATTGTTTAAAATATATTACAATCAAAAATAAAATTTATGTGTTATAATAAAATTACAACTGATTAACATTTTATTGTCTTGCTTACATACACAATAGAATAACTCATATAAAAAATTACTAGAACTACAGACATATTTTCTCTGAAACTACAATCAGAAGCAAAATAAATAAATTGAAGAGCTCCAGACTAGAATGTGATAAACAATATCTTTTATGTAAATATTATTTTTTGTAAAACACTAGTTTATTTCTCTTTATTGTAAGTATACTCTATAAGATAAAAGGACTGTCTTATGGAATGTAACCAAAATAGAATAATAACAAGCTCTAAAATTAAATGATGTAGCGTTTTACAAAACACAATAATTTTCTTAAAATATTTGGTTTGTCACTTTCTTCACCCAAGCCCTTCAATTAAACAATAAATCTGAAGGCATGTGCTATAAAGCTTAATAAAAATTTCAGAGCTATAAAAGTGATGTTTTAATCATAAATTGCAATGGAGATTATCGATAATCATAAATAACTAATCCAGTAAGTAATGAAGGAAACTTCAGTTGAATGATTTTTTTTTTAATTTCTTGGTTCAATAATTTATTTATTTGTTTAAAATATTCAGTTACAAATGAAACACCCCAAAGGTTTCGGTGGAAATCGTTAATTATACATAAAAATACTTTAATACCATACTAGTGGATAGAATCTAGTTGTTTGCATTAAACAAGGGGACAAATATGAAGAAAATTACTGAGCTTTATTTAATTATAATAAATAAACACTTTATTACAGAAGATCAAGTACTAGCTTTAATGAACATATTAATGATAGAATCCATTCACAAAATTGTTGCTAGCTTGATGAAATATTTTCTGTTGAGTTTAAGCTCTTGAATACAAACTAGTTTTTATTTTTCAGTTTGAATAATATCTAATAATTTTATTTTATATGGCTATTGTTATTTACTATAAGACTTCGGTTAGATTAACTTTTTGCTGTAATAAACTAATAGACAATAATTTAAGGGCAACAACTTTCGGTTTTCCTGTTATTGTAGAAAATTGGGTAGAGTAAACAGCGATTTTGAAAGGCTGTAAAATAAATGGGATAGATTTTTCCAAATTGTATATTTATCATATTAAACTAAATAAATAGCATTCAAGAAAAAAAAGAAAATGAACTAAGTTTTAAAAATGACAAGAGTGATACAATCAAACATTTTTCCAGAAATACCTTAGCAAAGTTATTCACATTTATAACCAGCAAGAATGTTGCAAATATTTGAGAAAATTCTTTTGAATGTTTTCTTGTAAATGAAGTACCGTGTAAAAAACAGATTTAACGAAATAAAATAATTATACCCAATTATAAATAACTTCAAAGCTCACCTAGAAAATGTAAGCGGATGTCATCTTACTGGAATAAGATAACATGCAAATTAAATTAAAATTTAATTGCAATTATATACTTAAACACTTTTTCCTTTACTTTCAGATGGTAAAAAAGTAATTTAGAAAAACAGATGGAATCTTTTACTAATAGAATTTGCAAAATCACTCTATTCTTTCAGTTAAATCTCTGTTAAAATTTGTTAACACCTGATCTTCCTTATCTTGCAACACAAAAATTAATGCTCAACAGATGGCATTAAACAGAACGGAAATAAATACCCAAAAACGAGTAATTGTGGTTATGAACGGGATCCTATAACTTACATTGAACCATTTCGACAGAAAAGTAAAATAAAAGTTTTAAAAAATATTGGAAACAGAATAGGGTACAGGATATTTTGACTAAACCAAAAAGAATAAACTACTTTATATTTTCAGAGTACGAATTACAATATAATGTTTCCATGCTATAAAAAAAAAAATTATAACAAATATTTTCCATCCATTTAAAATATTCCACGACCTTTCATATAATATTACATATTTCATATATATATATATATATATATATATATATATATATATATATATATATATGTTCAATTTCATAACTTTGATATAATTTTACTTAAACATGAGCAATAACAGGTTGATTCCTTTCTGCTAAATGCCCTCTATACATGATATTATAAAGGCAACATTTATTATTATTTGTTCTGAATGTTGAACTCAATATATGAACCAATACAAAATATTATAACTTGTGAAAAGAGAAATACATTAGTTTTCTTTAAATAAGATTTCTCAGAATTTTAATTCTATTTTTTTAAGGTGAAATTATCTAATTCATTTTCTTGATATTTAAATCATTATTAAATAAAAAATGCAATATATTTTGCCATTCTATAAATGATCTTATTGCTACATTTTTCAAATAGCAGGGATTAAACTGAATACAATATACTGTAATAGGTTTTTAAAATCTAGTTCTTCATAAATGCAATTTTAGACAAGTAAAAAAAAAATTGATCAAACTTAGTTGGTTAACCACTTTACAAAAACTAACTGATGGTCACATTAATGATAAAATGAACTTATTTTATTCAATTCTTTTAATATTTACAGATTAAGTAAGTACATCTATCAAGGATTTAACGATTATATTCAAACTTTAAAAAAATATATTTCCAAACATTTATTAACTAATTACTATCACGTCTAAAGTTGGGCCATAGAGAGTTAGTTCAAAATGAGAATTTAAGAATCAAATTATCATTCATTTTTAAATATATATTCATAAATATTATATTTATATGAATAGTTTACAAGGATTAAGGTGGTGTTCTTTCATATGAGCTATGCGGTATATGACATTTTAAACAAAAATATAAATTTTTAAAAACAAAATACAAAACTAGGTGACATGCATGTTATTATTTACAATAATAATAATTAACATTAAGCTATCATAAAAAAAATTTATTCACAATAAATTTTGAAAAATCACTTTTTAAAAGAGGAATGTAGTTTGTTTTTTCAATATGGAATGTAAATTTTACTTAATAATTAATAACATCTGAAAATTCTTGAAAATCAACCATAGCATTCAACAGGAAAAAAAAATATATTTCTGACATATTTCAACAAATTTTTTTCTTACACATTTAAACAACTTTCATCTATTGGGTAGGTTAAAGAAAAAACAAATAAAATAAACAACTAACTTCTCCAGTTTTTATAGGACAAATTAAAAAGATTGTTAATTTGACTCGTAGTAAAAGAAAAACAAAAAACTTTTAAACTGATAAAATGAGAGTTATCTATTTACAAAATAATCTTTATACATAACCATAAAATGTCTTCATTTGATCATGATTCATTTGATTATATATTTCGTTGCGTAAAACTATGAAAAATATTTGTAGGATACAAAAATTCATAAGTAAAAATAATAATAATATTAATAATAATTATCACCATAGGAATTTCACATATTTTGTAAAATCTAAAGATATTTCCATAAAAAATCTAAAATATAACGAGAAAGTGGAATGACACTTCTCTTTTTAAATATACATACATTGCAATATATAAAAATCTAGTTCAAAATCTCAGCTTTTTTTGTGTATATATATACATTTTTAAGTGAAGCAAAATATATAGTTTCCCTAACAGACTTTTAAGTTTTATGAAATTGCACTAAGCACCTTTTTTTGTTTTAACTATATGGACGAATAACATATAAATTTAACATTTAATTTAAATACTAGCGTTTCCCAATTAATTCAATATAAATAAACTTACTATAACTAGTGTGGCACTTATAGAAAATTGGCATCTAATCTAAAAACAGGGGACACAATTAATTTATCATTTTAGAATGAACATACAGTACAGCTCAGTAATCCATCCTATATAATGATGTGCAAAACTTGAAATTGGTAAAAAACATGAATACATTCTTACTTATTATGTTTTTATATTTTAACTTATTTTTACAACCTTTAAATAAAAAAATAAAAAACTATGCAAAAGTATAAAATTCATAATACAGAAGGGAAAAAAGAATTGGCCATCATGTGGCTCAAATATAAATCTTGCATCAATAGAATGTGTTTTAAGAAAATAAAAGTCCGTATTATGTATTATAAGAGTTAATAAAAAACTGATTCGATAAATTCTCCGACGAATGCAGCTGTAAACAGATAACAGAAACAAAATTCCTAATCTTCATTATAATACATAAAGAAAAGAAAAAACCCCCACTAAAATCTATATAGTGGGATATTTAAATAAAAAATAAAACAAAACATTTTACAAAGTTTCATGCATTTGATCAGTCGAGTGTATTTCATTCTACTGTTGTTAAAAAAAAATATTGTTTTCATGTAGTTATAAATAATTCTTTTAATGGTGAATAAATAATATCTATTCAGCACCAAATAAATAAGAATATAAATTATTCCTAATACTTTTATAACTAATTATAGCTTTATAACTAGTTATAACAGGCTTTTATAACTAATCATAATCCAATATCTGTCAGGTCACTGAGACTGTACTGTATAAAATAAATATATATGTGAATTTAAATTAAGCACCAACAAGTACCAAACATGCAAAATTTCTATATATTTGTTTTTATTCAGAGAAAATACCTGCAGTTGAAAAAATAGATTTTCAATAATAAGCCCCTTAAACTGCGACAATTTAAAAAAAAATTTCAATCCAGGCTAAGGGGTCGATTAAAATACTGACACTTTACCTAGTAAATTATTAAAGTTATCTTTATTTAAATTCAAATTTTAACTTAATAGTTAAGATTAACAAAAAGTAATATTTATAATAAAATTATGCACCTAATTATTTTGTTTTTAAGAGTCACCATAAAAATGTGAGACTTGCATGCAATGCAATATGGCTAAAGTGGAAAACTTTTTTTTCCCCTTTTCTCTAACAGAAACTATTATAATAAAAATATACAATTAAGTTAGCAATAAGGAGGGGATAATAAGTACGTAGTTCATTGGAATACATTATGTATATATACAAATAAAATATTAAAAAGTTAATACCTGCCATGATGTATTACATACACCGATAAAATAAGAAAAATATTTACCCTGAAGCTAAAAATAAAAAATAATATATACAAAATTAATAATAAAATAAAAGAGGGGAGGCTCCATTCAAACTTGTGTGACAAGATCAGTTAATTTGTCCAGTTCTTGTTGCATTGCGACCCTCCTGTGGGTTTCATCTTCTAACATGCCAGTCAAATCTTTCACAGCCTTTGTAAGAGCATGAATTTGCGATTCGAAATTAGATTCTAAAGACGATACCTATACAGATGATTTAAAACAAAAAGAAAAAAATATATTACATATATAAAAAAAATACAAACCATATTTGTTTTTAAGAAGAAAGAGCATTAATAAAAATACTTAGTCAACTTCAATTTCAACAGATGAAAAAGTTTATTAAACTTTTTATCTGCATTACAAAAACTCACGAAGAGTCTTGGGTTCAGTACATGGTAAAGACTGCACTGTTTCTGGGGCAACAGAAATGAAATGAAGTGGAAGGATATAAAATAGTCTTAAGCTGATTGGATTAATCTACAAATTGTAGGATAGTAGCGTGATTTATAACTTCACTTGGTTTTATTTTTTATATGATAAAACTTTCCGGCCAGGCTTTCAAGGCCAAAGGCACATCTTGGCACAAAAGAGTGTCGTCTGTTGTTTGTAGTGGATTGTGTTTTATATCATCAAGAGTAATGTGCAAGACAAACTAGAACACTAAAATGCTTATTTAATAAGGTTCAGATCATAAATATTTGATAAATAATGACATTTTTGTTTTAAAATATATAATTACATAGTTTATACCTAAAATTGGAATTTTGGAGTTAAGCGTTCAGTAGCAATTGTATTGGTTGAAGCTTTTAAATTCAGGAACGGCATATCTGATATTCCATTTTCAACATGTTTTTTTTTAATACAGTCATTTTTAGAATTGCATCATGCTTTGAACTTGAAGCTTTCAGGAAATAATGACATAAGTTAAAATAAAAAAAGTTTCAAGCTTTTAAAAATTGTCAAATGGTTAATAAAATAATTTCAATACCACCATTACAATAGGAATGCTCTGCTTTACCAATTACCAAATTTTTATTTTTTTAACTCACATGGAATTTTCAAATACCACTAGTGAAAAATTAGTTTGTTTGAGCCATGACATTGTTTTTTTAAAGGAGTGATATGTGGCCTAAGGTACAAGTGGTTGTATCTTGTAAAAATAAATATTCTCACATTAAATATCAGGAGTACAAATTAATTTGTTTTGTTTTCAAAAGATGGCTTTGGCTAACATATATGTTTCATAGTGACAGGTAATTTAAGTTATACATCTGTCACAGAGGGTATTTATCTGGAATCCATTCTGTGTTTTTTTTTTTTATCTGCCTTAAATATATCTACTGTAGAGATTGGTTATACACCTGCCACAGAGGGTATAGTATATATCTGGAATCCATTCTGTGTTTTTTGTCCGTCTTAAATATATATGCGGTAGAGATTGGTTATAAATTTGAGAATAACATCAAATTGCATGAGTTATATAAAAAAAAACACCAATATTTGTATGCTAAATAAGCAGCAGTTGTAGGAGTTTCATTTTTTTAATAACAATTCTTAAATATTTTATTATTTTATTAATATTTTATTAATTTTATCTATTCTAATTTATTTTATCAAGAACAAATTTGATTTCCTGCCAAACACTGAATTTTCTGACAAAATGAATATGCTAAATGCTACTAAATTAACTGACCAATTTTGGGGGGTTAATGGGTAGGGCAACGGGGGGACTGGAGCGGGAGGCTGGTGCGGGAGCCTCCCTCACTCCTTGTGGAATGTGCAAGCCATAGTGCCCTACTCACTGCTTGCACACCCCAGTCCTCCTTATCCCTATCAACGCCTATTGTCACCTCCTAGTGGTGCCCCCTGGGGAGACCACACGACTAAACTGGTCGTGTGGACTCGCGAACGACAGAGGCGGGGTCCTTTTGGAGGACCTCTTTAGACACCCAAGCCAAGTGTAGGGAGCTCGAGCTGTGGCTGGATGGCAGGGGGTGTATAAACATACACTGTCTCTAATCGACCCACTTGGGGCACCTGGCGCACCCCATTGTATTTAGCCCGCTGCAGGGAGAGGGGGCAGTACCTGCAGTGTATTTAGATCCCCCATACTCGTGGGAACAAAATGAACCCAACTTTTGTAATTAATAAAACACCTTTATCTGAGGAAGAGCAATCTTCCTTAGACATTTCACTGCTATCGAATTCAGCAATGGATTCGATAGACGACTCCTCTGTCGGAGCCCAGTTGCAGGCACTGACCATGGAGTCTCAAGGATTGAGGGTCATCACGGGGGCGGGGGAGGCTGTCGCAGCACATACTGGAGTTGCGGCGGCCCCCTCCGGGTTCCCGGGGGTGGACCTCCATAATATAGGTTTAACTAACCTACAGGCACCTGGAAGTCCCGAGGGTGAGGAAGGTGCATCAGGTCCTTTCCTTAGCGTCACGCAGAGGAGGAACAGGCGTAGACGCGCTAAAAGGGCCAAGGACCTCTTGGGCAGGGGCGCGGCTGGCGCCTCGACTGCGGAGCCGTTTCATGAGATTGCTGATGAAACTGCAAGGTTCCCTGAGGAACCGGCAGCCAAGTCGGCGGCTCGGAAAGGGGTTCCAAAGTCGGGTGGGCCTGTCGTGGCTGACGTACACCGGAGGGCGGCACCTGGCAGGGAGGCAGGGTTTCCTAGGAAACCGGCTGACAGGTCAGGTGCACGTGCTGGTGTGTTGCAGAGGCATACTGTGACGGGCTCTGGGTCTGCGCCTGTTCCAAGGAGCACTGCTGGTGGGTCGGGTTTCTCATCGAAGCCGACCACCAGTACAGGAGCACCGCATGTGCAGGCTGGGGAGAGGACTGCCACTGCTGAGAAGAGGCCCAGAACATCGACTGGCAGCACGGCTCCAGCAGCCAAGAAGCCAAAGGATGCTGGGACCAACATCAAGTCATACTCGGGAGCAGCCAAGGATGTGCTGGTGGCAGTGGTGCCCAGTAACTATCCGGAGGATAGGCTGACCCCGGCTGACTGTGATGTTGTTAAAACCAGGATTCTGGACCGGCTGGACGAGATTGAGGTGGGCAGTACGGTGCGGCCGCAGTTCGGTGGCGTTAGCTATAGAATGGGTGGCTGCGTCGTTGCCTGCGCCAATCAACCTACGCAGGAGTGGCTTGCGGGGGTCATGACTGATGTTTTTCTGGAGAGGGGTTTATCCCTTCGCGTGGGAAGCATCAGCATACTGACCCAGCAGGTGAAGGTGGGGGCCTTCTTCCCCTCTGATCGGGTGGTCTCTAATGAGGTCATCCTCAGGAGGTTGAAGGTACAGAATGGGGACATCGATGGTGTGCTCGGCTGGCAGGTGCATCATGTTAGGGCCCTGGATAATGGCTTTTATGCCATATTCAGGATTCCTGAGACAAGTCTCGGCAGCCTCAGGAGGTGCGGAATGCAGGTTCATTTCAGCCTGCATCGAGTAACACTGAGGGTGCTGAAGAATAAGCCGGCCGAGCCCAAGGATGTGAAGAGGAGGGATGACGAGACTGCGAGGTACTTCGAGATTCCTCTAGGTGGAGTCGAGGAGGACCAGCCGCAGTCGGGCAGCGTTAGTGGCTCAGCCAGGGAACCCCTTGTGCAGGTTCCGGAAGCTGAAGCCACTCCTGATGAGGTCGATGAGCTCGCATTGTTGGCGGGTTCATCGGGCTCTGAACAAGAATAAGCATGAAGCTGCTGCAGATTAATCTGCATCACTGCGTAGCGGCTTGTGGTGTGCTACAGCAGTATGTTAGAGGTAAGGACATTGATATTATTTTAATACAAGAGCCTTATCTCCTAAATGGTAGGATTGCGGGGCTTGGTTGGCCTGGCTACAGCTTGATTGCGGGGTCGGACCGGCCAAGGGCCTGCATCCTACACAAGAACAAATTTAAAATGCTGCCCCTCTGGCAATTTTGTTCCAGAGATCGTGCAGCAGCAGTGCTTTCCCCCTCTGGGGAGGTGATGAGGGCAGACATCACTATAGTAGCTGCATATCTGCCCTACGAGGAAGCTAACCCCTTGCAGCATGTAGAGAGGATGCTGGAAGAAGGGGTTACCAACTTATTAGCAGCCCTGGACGCCAATGCCCATCATGAAGCCTGGGGAAGCTCCAAGAATAACCAAAGAGGTGAGTGTATATTTGAGTCTATCATAAGGTCTGGTCTTGATATATTAAACAGGGGGAATAGGTCAACCTTCTGTAATAGGTTGAGGTCAGAGGTGATAGACATAACAATAGCATCTAACGAGGTAAGTACCTACATTAAACACTGGCATGTCTCTGGAGAGGAGACATGTTCAGATCATAAATATATCCTATTTGACCTCTGCGTTAGTGATCCCCAGACCTTGCTGTACAGAAACCCCAGACGCACGGACTGGGGGTTCTTCAGCAGCAGTCTGGAGGAGAACCTTAAAAGCTGCCCTAAGGGCATCAAGAACACATGGCAGCTGGAATCCCTTAATGATGCTTTGACAAAAGCCATTATGGATGCCTATGCCAGCAGTAATCGTGTGTGCTGTGTCAGCTCCAACAGGAAAACCTCCTGGTGGAATGACAACTTGAATAAGCTAAGGAAGGGCACCAGGAAGCTATTCAATGCTGCTAAAAGAACGGGTAAGTGGGAGACCTATAGAGCGTCTCTCACTGAGTACCACAAACAGGTAAGGAAGGCTAAAAGACAGGCATGGAGGAAGTACTGCAGCGATGTGGACAATATTCCTGCTGCCTGTCGCATCAAAAAGATAATGTCCAGGGATGTGGGACATACAGTCTTGGGAACGCTCAGGACAAGGAGTGGATACACGCGGAATGAGGAGGAAACCCTGAGGGAGTTGGCTGATTGTCACTTTCCGGGGTGCGAATCCCATTTGGCGAGCGAGGTAGCGCCGGATGAACACATCTTAGGTACGGGTGGTGTACATCTGGCAAAGGCTAGGGAGATCATAAACATGAGCTCCCTCAAATGGGCAATTGACTCATTCGAGCCCTATAAATCGGGGGGCCCTGATGGTGTCTTGCCGGTCCTGTTGAAACAGGGATTTACGGCAATCAGGACCTACCTGCTCGAACTTTTGAGAGGAAGCCTAGCATTTGGATATATTCCTCAGAAGTGGAGAACGTCCAGACTATGTTACCTCTCAAAACCTGGCAAGGAGTCATATGATGACCCCAAAGCATTCAGACCAATTAGTCTGTCATCATTCTTGATGAAGACGCTAGAAAAGATCTTAGATAGATACATCAGGAACAGTGCGTTGGTGGCAAATCCAATACACCCGCTTCAATTCGCATACCAAGCAGGGAAATCCTGTGAGGTTGCTCTTTTTAACCTGGTTACAAGATTGGAGAGATCCATGAAACAGGGCGAAACTACAGTAGGCATCTTTGTAGATATAGAAGGTGCCTTTGACAGAACACCTTACAGCACCATAAGTAGGGCGCTGAGGAGCAAAGAGATTGAGCCGGTTGTCTGCAGGTGGATTAATTCCATGCTGGAGCAGAGAGCTCTTACATCTGAACTAGGTACCACCAAACTGTGGATCAAGCCCAGAGGAGGCTGCCCGCAGGGAGGTGTACTTTCACCACTGCTCTGGTGTTTGGTGGCGGACTCACTTCTGTCAGCAATCAATGGAGCAGGCTTCTATGCACAGGGGTACGCGGATGATGTGGCCATCCTTGTAGGAGGCAGACATCACTGTGTTATCTCTGACCTGCTTAAGACAGTGACGAATATTCTAGCGCGCTGGTGCCTGGATAATGGTCTGAGCATCAACCCGCGTAAGATCAACGTTCTGGCCTTTACAAGAAAGCGCAAGGTGGTCATTAGACTGCCAATGCTCAATGGGATCCAGTTATGTTGGAACAGCGCGGTTAAATATCTTGGGCTGACGCTGGACGATAAACTGAGATGGAGACAACACGTGGATAACACGACAAACAAAGCCATTAGATGCCTGTGGGCTTGTAAAAGGGCAGTGGGAAAGTCATGGGGCTTGAAGCCGAAAATGATCTATTGGCTGTATGTCACGGCCATTAGACCCATTGTAACTTATGCAGCCCTGGTGTGGTGGCAAGGCGCAGGTAAAAGTGGATCCAGACTTAAGATGGAGAAGCTACAGAGATTGGCCTGTCTTATGATGACGGGTGCGATGAGGACGACTCCTACTGCTACAATGGAGGTGGTGCTTGGGCTCAGGCCACTGGTGTTGGAACTTGAGTACCAGGCCTTGATCTCCATGTACAGGCTGCTCAAACAGAACATAATCCCTGGGGTATGTGATTTGTGTGGCTCGAGGGAACTGTTCACTAAAATTGAGGCAGATTGCATCTTAGCAATGCGGTCTGATCTTCAGGTTGGCACCGTGATGTCGCCTAAGTATATGGTCAATATTGACACAACGAAAAGGCACAGGCCCTGCAACGGCATCAATTGCTATACGGATGGTTCTCTTACGGCTTCTGGTGCGGGAGCAGGGTTCTGGAGGAGGGACAAACCCAGGGAAGGAACTTGGATCTCCCTGGGGAGGTACTCCTCAGTATTTCAATCTGAAGTACTGGCCATTAATTACTGTGCACAGACACTGCTGGATGAGCGGATGTCAGGTAGAAGGATTACTTTCTTCACTGACAGCCAAGCTGCCATAGGTGCGATAAGTGGACACAGTACCAACTCACGGATTGTGTGGGACTGCTATGCAGCTCTTAACAAACTGGCTGAGAGTAACAGGGTTAGCATTGAGTGGGTTCCTGGACACCATGGTATCCCTGGCAATGAAGAGGCTGATAGGCTGGCTAGACTAGGATCGGATAGAGTACCGTGCAGTCCTGAACCGGTTTGCGGCATCGGACTCAGCTATGCAAAGCGCAGAATAAAGGACATCTACCTTCGAAGAATGAACCAGCATTGGTGCGGACTAGGTGGCTTAAGGCACTCTAAATTATTCCTTGACAGCTTCAATGAGAAGTTGAGCAAAGCTGCTCTGGAGCTGGGCAGGGAAGCATTAAAGACAATCATAGCGGTGATTACGGGGCACAGCAGGCTCAACGCCCACATGTTTAGGCTGGGACTGGCGGATGTCCCCTCTTGCCGCTTTTGTCACGCAGCGGACGAATCACCCTACCACATTGTCTGCCTATGTGATAGGTTTGCCGACCTAAGATTTGAAACCTTTGGTCTGGATAGAGTCACCGATCCCAGGCAGCACGAAACTATCAACCCAGCAAGCATACTGAAATTTGTGGGTTCGATTAATCTAAGATTTTAAAAAAAATCGCATATAGATGGGGCGCACAATAGATCAGTCATGGTCGCGGTGCACCTAATGCCCACTGGAAAAAAAAAAAAAAAAAAAAAAAAAACTGACCAATATCTCGAGTTAAATTTATTTACATATAAATATACTCACTCTTTCAAGAAGTTCATTCCATTGTTTGAGAGATATAGTAACAGATTCCGCCGACTGGCTAGCAGTGACCGATTTGAGGGAAGATAGCAGCGATTGTGGCCTTGGACCAATGACAGGCTGCTGCCTCAAAGTTACGAGCGATGAGGATGAAGTAGTATTGGACAATGTGCTGCCAACGGATGTAGATGTGGAAACCTTGTTTTCTTGTGCTACAATGTTTTCAGTACTACCTGACATCCCTATCATAACTCTTGTCTTTCCTATATAAGAAATAAAAAATATATAGATACACATAATTTATACAGGAAAATGTATAATAGTAATGAATAATTTTATATAAATAAATTTTCATACTGTTTTTCATTAGCAACAAAAAGAAATGTTCAAATGTCAAGAAGAATTTTTCCAACTTCTCTTCAACATTACTGTCTATATTGGCAACAACAGTAATGGCTAGGACAAGATCCCTCAGGATTTTACAATCATCAAGTTTGGAAAACTGGTACCACGTTTCGTCAAAGGACAATCCAGCCGATATAGCCTCAAGAGGAATGTTCCTAGCCTCTCTGCAAGATTCCGTGTTATGGCAGCAAGGACGAGCATGGCTAAGGAAGGATTCCTCCGAATGGACACTGATTCGAGCATCTTCAATGGGTTCTAAAAATCTACTGGAAATTAAAAAAGACTCTACACTTTTTTAATATGTCATATTTACCCTACCGACAACTCAGAGAATGAATGGTTAATAAACATTTCTTCCTTTTCAAAAATTCAAAGAGTAACTGCCTATATTCCAAGATTCATAAACAACTCAAAAAAGAATTTTGTACGGATGGCGGGCAGTTTGAGCTTAAAAGAAATTCTCGAGGCAACAAAGGTCTGCATAAAAATGTCTCAAAATCACTTTTACTATAAGGAGCTTCTTCTGATCACCAACGGAAAGGGTGACAAAACCCAATTATCATCTCTCGCACCTTTCTTGGATTCCCTTGGAGTTCTAAGGGTGGGCGGACGTTTACAGAACAGTCCCCTGACTTACGAGGCTAAATATCCCATTATCTTACAGTAAGAGTATTAAATGACCGCTGTCTTACATTTGAGGAGTTAAATACGATTATTGCCAACATAGAGGCCATCTTAAATTCACGTCCATTGTGCCCACTTTCCACATCCGTGGACGACATTGATGCTCTAACACCTGGTCATTTCCTTATCGGTGGACCTCTAGTTGCTATACAGGAATTGAATCTGACCGATATACGAGTGAATAGATTAACTCGTTGGCAGTTAGTAAAAAGGTCAATTCAGGACATATGAGAGCGATGGCGATTAGAGTATTTGAACAGTTTACAGCAGCGCGTCAAATGGAGATCACACACTAGGAATATCACTACAGGAACTTTAGTACTAGTCAAAGAAACCAGAGTACCACCTCGCTTTTGGCCAGCAGCAAGAATTATTGAGACCTATCCCAGTAAAGACGGTGTTGTAAGAATAGTAAAGTTTAAAATACTTGCGACCCGTTGCTCAGTTAGCACCCTTGATACCTCCATCAGAGGTTGGATTCTGACTAAAATTTTAATACTTAAAATTTGGTGGGCGGTGTTACAGTCGCTCAGATGTAATTATAAAAAAATGTATGTTCATAATTGATATTTTGTTTTTTTCAATTAGTCTATATTTTGTATTATTTTAATTTTCATTAGAAAATAAATGTTTGTAAATTTCGTAATGAATAACCGTAAAACAGCTGTTATATACTTTTGTCAGTGTAGTCAAGCGAACATCGTCCAGCAGTTCAGTCTTTTTTTCGATAGTGGCCCGAGCGGTCCATCTGTTTTTCAAAGTATTTCGTGAAGTCTACTTTTCGATAGCGGCCCGAGCGGTCCATCTGTTTTCACAGTTATTCGTGAGTCCAGTTTGATTTCGAAAGCGGCCCGAGCGGTCATCTTTATTTTCACCACTACTGTCGCTTGGCCAGCGTACCTTCCAGACCTACCTTACGGCAGTCAGTTTCATCGTTTTCGTGAGTGCGACCTTGATTGTCCACCTTCAACCATAAATCATCATGGCTTTGTCGACTTTGCTCCAGCACATCTAAATCTACAGGGTATTTAGACATTTATTTATTTTAATTGTGCAATTAAATAACCATCATTAAGTTCATTTGAAAAATATCATTTATTTTGTTTCATATTAGAATTATTTTGTTTATTAACTTTATTCATTTCACTCAACTGCTTATTTTGATTTAATTTACTTGTTTTTTTGTTTTTTTATTGTACCAAATCAAAAGAGTTTAATTTTGTAAGAAACAATAATTGTATTTTAATTTAATTAATTATTCTTTTGTTTTAATTTTAAGTAATATGATTTATGTTTATTTATCAATATAAGGTTTCAAAAAAAAATAAGCGTTCGGTATTATCTGACATCCCATTTATTCATTTGAATTTACAATTCAAATATAATTTTTTTTTAAATGGATAATATATCAGATAATTTTCTGTAAAGAAAATTGTTTGATCAGATTAAGGTAGCAGCCTATCAGAGTTTTTTTTGTACAATAGGGAAAGGTGGTTCAAGGGTGCAATCCCTGTTACCCTTACGACGCCCTAACAGAGGGATAGAGTTCCATACAGTGGTGGAGCGGGCGAGAAAGGAATGCTCGAATGCTTTGGTTCTGAGGGAACAAGTGTTGAGATCGGAAAGGCAGGATCTTGTTTTGTGGTGCTGGAGTGAGGATTTGCATTGGAGGAGACTGTAGATATATGAAGGATGTTGTGAGTTAATTTATTGGTATAGAAAAGCACGAAGGAAATATTGTCTACGAATGGCAGGGAAGAGCCACTTTAACTCATCATAGTGATGTGGCAAGCGGAATTGCCTCGGAGTACCAAGGACAAATCTTAGAGAGCAGTTTATTATTCTCTTCTTTAAATAGCTCCCAAGCACTTTCGAAAGGCCGCTGTATACCACACTACAGTAGTCAAAGTACCTATATATGTTATATATTGTTGAGGTTCAAAATGTGTTAAATAATAAATCAAAGTAATTATCAATATTTGGCGTATCAATAGCGGACCACTATTAAGTTTATGTGAATTTATGAGGAAATTAAGTAAATAAAAATGATTCTAAATTTTATTAAAGCTTCAATAAAATAGAGCCAAAAACTCAAAAAGAAACACTATTATTTATTATAATGCCTGAATAGGCGAAACGTCGACCGGTAAGTGGGTGTATTACTGGATTTGAAACATAAGGCTTTGCATTGTGGTTTTTCCCAACTGCATTATAATTTATTAAAGCTTATTTAAATACTTATTTAATAATTTTATATACTGGTTTGTTCAATAAACACAATTTTTATGTATGTGTAACTGATTTTCAAATTATACAAATGGCTACCGGCTAGCTCCCGCCATATTTCACCCACTCTGCAACCAGTAGACAGGACCTCCCCAGTTATTACCACTCTGCATGTGGAGATGCCAGTGAAAGCAGCTCCCAAGCTATTTCAGCCCACTCTCTACAGGGACGTCCAGGGAAGAGGACATCACAAGTAATCTACTCTCAGTGTGAAGGTCCTTGAGTGAAGACCTCTAAGTTATTTTGCTTGATTATTGGGTATCCTGAAGATAGGATCTCTCCAAGTTGTACTACTATACCATTGGCAGTCTGTTGTAAGGATTTTCAAATTGTCAAGAGAAGTTGGAAGGTATTGTAATTAGGAGGCTGTTTTGTGAAGGAGTTTTAGGACACAGATTGGTTGAGATAAATGTGAATGTTAATTTTGGCCAGTATACTATAAAAATTGTGTTTAAATTTTAATTGTTTTAATTATCCCAAATTTTCATTGATCCACGAAGATAAAAGACTTCATGTTCAATAAAATATTGTAAGATAACAAACTGTTATTTGTAATAACTTAAAATTTTGTAATAAAATAAAAATATAATTAACATCAACTTTCAATTAACTATCCATATGTATATAAATTCTTAACAATATGTTTATGAGTGAACCCTATTCCAAAATTAACTTCTTTCGGACAAACCAAAAAAGGTCTATGGGATTAAATAGTGCGAACTTGTATCAGCACGAAATTAAAATAATTTTTTTATTTGTTTCTCCCTTACCTTGCATTGATTTTTTGGCTTGACTTAATTTTAGTTCTCCAACCCACGGTGGCTGCTGCTGCTGATTGGTGTGCTGTTTTTCAACGTGTACTTCTGCATCACCATTAACCAAAGTTGTAGGGGATGAATCTTCGCCGTTATTCATTTCCTGAAAATATTTTATGACAATTAGCTAAATAATATTCATTAGAAATAATAATAATAATAATGAACAGTTTCATTAAGAATGTACAATTATATTACGATTTTAAGCAAGAAATTGCTAAAAAGATCCCCCCCTCCCCTCCATCTCTTAACTAAAAATCTCAAAAATACCACTGATTATTCATGTATTTATTTCTTAATATTTGTCTATATTATAGTCTGTTTTTACTTAGTAATGATTAGGACTTGGGACTTGTAAAAGAATATTTTAACAACTTAATGAAAATGTGTAGTCAGTTTTACATCTAGAAGAAACATGCACTGAATAGAAAAAACAAATCAATTTTCTAATTTTGTTTTAATAAAATTTGTATTAATGAATTTGAAATTGAAACACAATCAACACTTTGTTTTATAAGCAAATAGATATATATTTTATTAATTTTCATTTTTCTTTATTGGGTTTTTTATAAACACACACAGATGAAACCGGCAAGTAAAAAGTTAAAGTAGTAATATCGAACTGAAATTTTAATCTATATTTGATGGATCAAATTTCTATACATTTCTTCCTTTAATACTAAAAGGTTTAATAATAAAAGTTATATAATTTTTTCCTTTTTTTATGGCATTAATTATAAATTACCTTAATTTTGAATTTTAGTCATAATTTAGTTTCATAATAGTGAATTCATGAAAAAAGCAATTTATTTATGTGAATTCTATCACGAATTTTAGCATTAGTCATACAGCCATACAAAAAGAAATTAATAATAATAAACTGTCACCATGTAAACAGGTTTTCAGTCAAAGTAATTCTTAAAGGACATAGTATTATAAGTCCTACAATAATGTTTAGCTTATTATAGGATATTATTGTTTGTTCATTTAATGTCACTTTATACTATTATGATACATCACAGTATAATAGATACATACATCATGCAAGCTAAATGTTGTCGGAAGGTTTATAATGGCAGAAGGAGGCCTCCTTTTGGGAGCTTTAGCTCGACTGGCAGTAGGATGCGTTAACATAGAGGCCCTACTGACCATGTCCAAGTCAAGATCATTTGAACTCGTAGAATTACTAGTACTGCTGAAACTGATGGCACTGACTGTTGAGCTGCTCATTCTAAGGGAAAAATAACACTGATTAGAAAAAAATCCATTAATTTAAACAAAAGAAATTTAGATCTTATAAAGATAATACAGGATCTAGTGTCAATTATGTTTTAAAACCAATTGTGCAAAAAAATATCTATATAATGCCGATACTAACGCAAAGTATCGAAAGTGGAAAAACAACACTTTTCCGGAGAGTAAAATACTGTTTCAAGGTTCATTCAAAATCACTGTGTACCATCAAACACATATACCTATGGCATTATATGTACTTTTATGTTGTATAGACGATTCCATATGAATTTTATAAAAGCAATTGCAATAGATTGAAAACAAAAATTTGTTTTTTACATTCGATACTTTGTATTTATATTGACAATATGATAAAAAATAAATCTAGTGATTTTGTAAAAAGTTATTTTAAAGTTAAAATGTGTTGATAACGAGTAAATAAAAAATTTAAATACTCTCTTAAATTGCCACGGCCAATATCTGATGAATGGATTCAACTAAAACATTTGTTTACATCAAACTGATACTAAAGTTCTACTTCATATCATTTTACTAATACTAAATTAAAACGTTTTACTAAAAAAGTTTATGTGCACTAATTATCCAATACTTAACTTAGCTTATGGCTTCTCACCCTCTTATCATAATAAATTGTATTGTATATCCTCTGTTTAAATACAAACAATAAATAATTTTGTTCAGTCTGTTCAAACGTTATGAAAAGAAAATTTGATTGTTCAGTCTGTTTAAAGGTTTTGAAAAGAAAACTTCAGGGGATTTTTTTAAATATAGCACCTAAAGCCATAGGTCATAGGATTAAATCAAACCTATTGATGGTAACCCGTTTGCACGTACCCACATCTTAACAATTTCTTTTTCTATTTTTTTTCAATGCACTCAACCACCAATATTTTCCTCCAATTTAATCGTTTATATAGGCTGGAGGGTCACAACTTGAAAACTAAAGATCAGAGGCTTAGTTCCCTACATAATGAGCTATTTTGCTTTCTCAAATCAAATAACTAATGAGAAAACTGAAATCGGAGAATTATTATAAGCCTTAATATCTACACACCCAATTAATATTTATCTGTAACTTAAAATTTTACTATTATAAAAATATTCCAGAATAAACGACTCACTTAGAACTTTCACTTTTGACAGTATACGACTGTTGTTTGCTCCAACTAAGACCATCGATGTTATCCCCACCTTCGACTACTGACCACTTATTGCTATTGGCACTTGTAGAACTAGCATTTGTTTCTGACATTGAACTGCTATGTTTTATAGTAGTACTTGAGCTGGAGATAACCTTTGAGCTCTGATCTATTTCAACCAAAATAACATTTATAAGACAATATATAATTGTTATTATATAAGAAAAATTTCGTAGGATATTCAGTTTTAAGAAAAAACAAAACAAAATAACTTACTTGCAGGAGGGCTCTCTGCGTGCTTACTAGCCGGAACAGAACTTGGAGGTTTCTTCGAAGGAGGAGGAGGAAGTACAGGTTTTTTTCCAACAGAGGGCGGTAGCTTCTCTTCTAAAAATAGAACAATAACGCATGTCTAATAGCATGTTTGCCACAAAGAATTACCAAAAGTATAATTGAAAAACTTAGACTACAAACACTGTTACAGTCTGTACCACTTTACAACTGTAAAATAAAATATCATGGTCACTTAAAATTTTTTTAGGTACTTGTGATTTAGCCGGTATCCATGAAACCTTCCTCACTATCACATCATCATTATTAATTTTTTTTTTATTATTGTTTTTCCCTTGTTAATTTTGTTTATTGTCTATTTAAATTTATTAATTTATTTTAGTTAATTATTTTGGGTTATTAATTATTTAAAATAGGAGTGACACTTTGGGATTTAGCGTCTTCGGAAGTAAACTGCGAGACAACACCTGAATTCATATTTATGTAAATTTTTGTGGGGGCGGGTGCATAAATAAAAATCCCTTCCTTGCTATTGTCCTCAAAAATAAAAAATAATCTTGTGAAATAAAGTTTGTTGGTACTATAAATTTCTATTAATATGAGTAACAAAGTAGCTATTATCAGTAATCAGGTTATAAACAATGTATGATAACAGTCGTTATTCTTAGAATTTTCTGGTCAACTATTTTCCATTCGGTAAACATACCAGAATTAACTGAGATTGATATATTGTCCAACAAGAATAAAACCTAATAGATGAATAGATAAAATCCACTAAGGTAAATCATGAGTTGGAAACAAAGCATTGGAAAGTTAGAAATCAGAGTAGGACACATTGCATAAAGTAGCCAATTTAAGACAATTAATAAAATATTAAAAATAAGTACCAGATATTTTTGATGTATCACTGATCTTGCGTGTAATGGAAGAACTACCACTTTCGCAAATAGACGAAATTGTTGCAGATTTGCTTATGGTTGATCCTGCTCTATTAGACAATCTCGATTTCAGTTCACTCTTATTTGCCTGTAAAATAAACATTAAAAATAAAATTGAATAAGAACAAAAGAAGCGCTGACAATAAACAAATCCGCCAAATCAACATTTACTGAAAATAACAAAACAGTTAAAAAATAAAAGTGAAACAAGAAAAAAAGGGTGAATAAAAGGTCTAAGATTGAGAGGGTTCCAATGAATTTTGATATAAATATCTTTTAAGGTACATTCTGACTGAGACATTCTGACTTACTAACCAAATCAGTTAAGGACTGATTTGGTTAGTAAGACTATAGTTGAAAGTTGATATAATTATAATTAAGGTTTAATCATCTTAATTATTGAATATTTTTATTTTATTCCAACAATAGAATGTTTGGGTAAGTGATGTTGGGCTATGCGAACACTATGTTATCATCTCATTTACTCACAATTAGAAAACATGCCAAATAATGTCAAAATGAGAATACTCACTAATCGTATTCTAACATTGATAAAATTAATGAGTGATGCTACTACTAATAGCATTATAACTAATAGAATAATAATAATAACTAATAGAATTTGAGTGTTTACTTTGAGTGTTAAGATGATACATTTTAATAGTTTATTTGCGGAGAAAATTGCTTGTAGCATGATTAGATGAAGATTTTATATGCTCAATATAGTCCTTAATCCCCTTATGCAATGCAACAATATTATGCTATGATATGGCATGTAAGACTGTGTGTTGGTTCGCGATTAGACTGAATAGAAAAATTAAATGTTAGAGAAGAATTGGTTGACTGTAACTACTAATATAAGGAAGAAATATTTGGGGGTGCAGTCAATAAAAACACCTTAATAAGTGTAACTTATTTATTGTGTGCCGACGTTTCGGCCTGCAATGTAGGCCATCTTCAGGGCAAATATAGCAAGCGGCGGTGAGAACGATCAACTGCCAAAAAAAAAAAATTCTTTTTATATATATATATATATATATATATTTTTTGGCAGTTGATCGTTCTCGCCGCCGCTTGCTATATTTGCCCTGAAGATGGCCTACATTGTAGGCCGAAACGTCGGCACACAATAAATAAGTTACACTTATTAAGGTGTTTTTATTGACTGCACCCCCAACTATTTCTTCCTTATATATAGAAAAATTAAATATTCTAAATATGAGTTGAATAGATTCAGTGAATGAAATAAATTACATCAGATACTGAAACATGTGGTTTATTAAATCTAAATATATTTAAAAGGTTAGGCAATTATTACATACAAAGAAAATACAGAAATTATCAATTTTACAAAGAAAGAGAAAAAAAGGAATGGTTAGTAATAATGTTATACAAAGAAATAAGTAAGTATTAATTTCTAACTCGAAATGATGATACATATGAACAGAACGTTAACACTGGGTGATAGAGCCACGTGATGATTGAGTCTAACAGTCCTTATCTCCAATGGTGATTTAATATTGTCTTTGGAGTGATGACCGGTGAAGAGCTCCCTCTTACTAATTAAATGAAAAGGTGAATAACTACAGTTGAAGCGAAGGATTCATTTCTTTGGCTCCTAGTTATCTGGTTAACAGGTGGTCTAGTAGTATCAAGGGCATACTTCTCGTATATGGTGCTAGGTGATTTAGGCTATGGGCAAATATCATCAATGTTCTTGCTCCATTGTGGTGAACGGCAAGGTCAGCTTCAGTCGAGGAGAGCGGAGAGATGATGTGAGCTTACGGTCTGAATTCAAAAGTCATCTGCATAAAGCAGAAGCTGAATCACTACAGGCAGGAGGTTTCTTCGGCCCAGGAACGTCCTTTCAGTTCGTCTTTTGCATATTGCTGCTATTTCATCCATATAAAGTATAAATAGCAACGGGCTTAAGCTGTCACCCTGCTTTACTCCTTTTTCCATATCAAAGTGTCCAGACTCCTTCCAATTCAGTCTAATGATACCTTTTGGGTTTTGATATATAGACTTTACAGAATCCACCAGGCTTTTTGGGATGTTCTTAACTCTGAGTGATTCCCATATTTCGTTTCTTGGGACAGAGTCAAATGCTGCTTTAAGATCGAGAAAGGCGAAGTACATGTTCTTGTCTCGTTCCCAGGATTTTTGTATGACATTTCTTAGAGAGAATATATGGTCTTGAGTTTGTCTTCCTGGCCTGAAGCCGGCCTGTTCCTCTCCGATGTGCGGCTCCACTATATTTCTTAATCTACTTTCTAAAATGGACGTATATAGTTTGTAGATAACTGGAGAGAGGCATATGGGTCTATAATTGGAACACTCAAGTGCAGGAAAATTTAGTGAAATGCACCATATATATATATATATATATATATATATATATATATATATATATATATATATATCATGCTTTCTGATATATATATATATCAGAAAGCATGTGAGGGTATTATCTCTAATAGAAAGTATTAGATCAATCTTATGGCTTAATTTCTCAGCTTTATTTATTATTATTATTATATAAAAACTATATTTTGTCTGTTTAGAGTAGTTTTATTGCCAGAAACATTAACAACATTTAAGCGAATAGTAAAAAGAAAACCATCTGCCATTTTCGGTTAACGGATAAGGTCCAATATTTTATAGGCCACTGCATTAATTAATCAAAATTGATTCTAAGCCAGGCATACTTTGAGGCTGACAAGTGATAATAAAAAAAAAATGGGTATATAAAGTTGACATATTTGGCGTTATGACAGAAAAAAAAAATATATGACAACTATTTCATAATAGCATTCAAATAAATACAAATAGCATGGCACAGACATAAATAATATTAACGTTTAAAAGCTTCAATTACCTCTTCAAAGGTTATTTGCTCCACAAAATTATCCGGGAAAAATCCAACCTTTCCTTTCAGTTCACCCTTCCACCAACCAGGATCCTGACCATCTTTAGTTATAAGAGTTATTATATCACCCTGTTGAATAGACAGCTCATCGGCGTTTTCGGCTTCATACTTGTATAAGGCTTTGTAATATTCCTTAGCTGAAATCATAAAACATGAAAAATAAAATTTGTTGGTTATAAAGGTAAAAAAAAAATTTTTGTTCAAACAAATATTTACTAAAAAAAAAAATATTACTAGTAATACAATAAACACAACAATGATAAATCAGTCTACACAGAAAATGAGACCCTTTACAAAACAACAGAAAGAATTTCCAACAAAATAAGGAAAAGAAGGGTTAGTTTCTATGGGCATATCCAGCGATTGAATGCAAGTAACTTTAAGGAAGCAGAGAAGGACATGAGAGAACATAGAGTTACAAAGGATATACTTAGAGATGGAACTGCCAAGAGCATAACTAAAGACTAAAAAATGAGGTTTGAGGTTAGAATGAAGCAGACGATCAAAATCTCCAAAAACTAAAGGAAAAGGAAATCAGAGAGAATGAAAAGGTACTGAGCTGAAAGTCACAGAACAAATCACTAATGATTGATTCGGAGTAACCCAAAGTAGGGCGAAACTAAAAATAAATCATCAACATCATTACAAGTATTACTTTCTTGATCATATCTCCTTCTACACATAATGTTCTTCTGTTTAGTTAAAATAAAACATAGTGAAAAGTACTTAAAAAACATATTCTACTGTATTGGTATGTTTGATAATTATAGAAAAACATTAGAGATTTGGCCCTTGATAGTAACAGATAAACGCATGCAAACTTTTAAAAACAAAATCATAATAAGGGAGATGGTTGTTTGACTAATTACATATGTAATTTCTTTCAATAACTAATGATAGCATAGTTCCGATTTGTTATTTAACACGGCATTTATAAAGCCAATTTACTAAATATATTTTTTTAAAAATAATATTTTATTTTTATAATTTAATGACAATTAATGGGTTCATTATTCTTAAATATTAAGATATAAATTATTTTAAATTGAAAAAGGTAATTTACTTCTTATAGTCTGAATAATACATTAAAACAATAAAAAATTAGGAATGAGTTTTTGAAATATAATTAATTTTGTGGATACAACCTGGTGATTAATATTAACAGTAAATAATATCCAGGATATTAAAAGAAGTTAATGTTTTTTTGTTTTTTTTTTAAACTGAAATGGAATCAGTTAAAAAAATATTTATATATAAACACTTATTTATTAATTTGACACAGAAGAATATTAAGGGTCAAAGTTTGAGATAGCTGTATCAAAACAAACAAAAGACAACTGATAAATATCGCTTGGATTAACTGAACTTACAAGCAACAATGAGAAAGAAAAACAAACAGCCACTGCACAGGTAAATAAATTTGTATAAGTTTTTAAAATTATACAATCGATTGAATTATGAACCAATCATTTGATGAGTATGAGGAGAAAACAGGTAAATCACCTCTTTTTAAATTAGTTTAATGGACCAGAATGAAAAGAAGAGTTATTACAACAAAATGGGAACACAAGTTTATAGTTATATTTTAGAAATAAAACTCAAACGGCAAATATAATCAAACTTTATTTCAGTATTCTAATGCTGTGGAAAAATGCATCATTTCATTCTAATTCAATGATAATGAAAAGTGACAACTGGTTTTCCCCTATACTTTCATTTGAAATAACCATACTCACAAATTTGAAAAATAATAAGTACAGATTACACAAACGACAAATAATTGGAGGCAAAAAAAAAATGAAAATTAATGCGTAAAAATCATTTAATTAAGGAACTAAGAATATTTTATTAAACTAAATTATATTAAGACAGGTGGTTTTCATCTTAGTGGAATAGCTTTACCCTAGTAATAAAGCCTACTGCCTGAGGTATCGGTCAATTACCATTTAAATATAAATCATCGAGAGAATGTATGGTAAATGAGTATGTGAGCTCAAGAGTGTTTGTAAGTGAATAACCTAGCTGAGAAATGAAATTATGCATTTGAAGTAAGTGTAAATCTGAGATATTATGAAAACTTCTTCGATAAAAATGACTAATCATACTGCATACATAAATAAATAAAGTAAAGCCAATTTTTTGTCCTTATATTAAATAGCTATATACAGAATAGAAAAACTGATAATATTAATGGCATACGAATCAAATGAACTGACAAATACTATTACTTTTGAGAAGTATTATATAAATATCAAACTTATTCAAAAAGATTCTTACTTGGTTTTGGTGGCAAAACTGGAAGATCGAATGAACTTTCTGATTTAGTAGTTTGATTTTCGGATGCATTCATGTTGACACCTAAACATTTCATTATTAAATAAATTCATTTCAAAAGAGATTAAAAAGTCGGACTTACTAAACAAGGAATTTTTTTGTCATATAACTAGCTGATAATAGTGAACTGCCTATGATGATATTGTACAGATATTAATATGATTAGGATTATAAGGATGAAACCTCTTTAATGTTTTTGCAGTATCTGTAATTATTAGTAAATAGACAGATACACAAGTTGCTATAAATTTTAATTTGAAATTCTAAATTTAAATAAACTATTCAAGAATCTTAATGTGCGTTTGAATGCAAACTCAGCTGCTCTCTAAAACCATTTTTTAAAAAGACAGAAGTCAGGTCAATAGTGACAGTTTAGATGAATTTTAAACTTATTCAGTTCATTGGATAACCCTACCAACCTTAGCGGTTTGTTACTATTTATGGCTCGATAATCTCCATTAAAAATTATACCAATCATAATAATCTTTAAGTGTTTAAAAACTTCTGGATTAGATCATTCATTAAGTAGCATAGCCCACTTTGATTGTTAGTTTGTATAGCAGTAGTAACTCTAAAATACAAAGTCCTGTAAACGCCCTTTAAATGTTTATATTTGTGCTTGGCACTTCAGTTGCCTCGGCATAGGAAAGGTGTGAACGCACCTTTATAATGCAATTTTTTAATACCATTAATTAAAAATAATTTTATGGATATAATAACAAACAGTTATTTATAAAAATAAATATATGTTTTTATTTATTGTTCTTTTGATGGTGATTATTTTTAAATATTTTTATTTTGAAGAGAAAAGATTTGTCCTGGCCGGGATTCGAACCTGGGTCGTCTGCATCTCTAACCACTGAGCTACCAGGGGTCGTATCCAAGCCAGACAAATCTTTTTTCTTTAACCCTTAGAGCTCTATAGACACATATATGCGTTTGGTGAAAGCTATCCGTGTGGCCTATGGGCGCAAGCATTTATGTGCTTTCTCTAAGTCATCTGGTCTGGACTAGGGGCGCATATATGCGTTTGCTGGTTTTTTCAATCAATGTGCAGTCATTTTCATGTAAAATTAATACATGGGCATTCTTTAGTTAGTGATTTGTCTTCCTCAGGTGGCAGTCGGTCAGTGTTAGGGTCATAAAATCACCGGGAATTTCCGAAATTACGTCCCACACTTTAACCAATTAGATTTAACAATCTTTTCTTATTATAATTGCAAGATGGTTGCTGTAGATAGAGTTGACATGACATTAAGTGCACTCAATTCAGTAAGGAAAACGCTAAAATGGTAGAAGTTGTTTTTTCACTTGGTAGATTAAGTCATATATAAAGCATATATTTTGCATCGAAATCGCACCGGTACAAAACAAAAATTTAGTGATTTTCATTTAGCGATAATAAAAGACATTTTGTGAAAATATCGGCAAAACAGAAGCGTAGATGGAGGAGGAAAAATAAAACCTGAGGATTTACCGTTTCGATTAACTGAAAGGCATTTTCTGTCAAAGTGTGAGAATCATGCGGGCGCAAAACAGTTGGCGCGAAGAAAGTGTATCGTTTGCATAAAAAATAACAGAAGGAGCGATACGCGATACAAATGTAAAAAATGCGATGTCGGTTTATGCATTGATAATTGCTTTGAAATTTTTCATACACAATTAAATTATTAATCTGTTGTAAATATCAAATTAAGTTTTTTAGTTGATTGTAGAATTAAACTTTATTATACTTAATTTTAATACTAAAAAATAACAGTCTTTAATTATTTAACCTTCTGCAAAAGAATTACTACAGTTAATTATTATTTGCGCCTTGAATAGTCACTTCAGTGTGGCGAAAAAGTATTCCGGTCCCAGCAATGGTCAGCGCTAGCCAAGCTTCGTCCCTAAGGACAGTTTCGGCCAGGAGTATTTAGAGCTTTAAGGGTTAAAATAAAAAAAATTAAATATAACATAAATAGTATTAACAACTTTTAAATTTTAAATAGTAATCATTAATTTTTTGGTAGTAATTCTGCAGGTCATTGCTTCAAGTTAAGTTACAACAAGTTTTAACTGTTTATTCATTTCATTTTTAATATTTCACAAAAAAAAACAAGATATCACAAGGTTTAGAGTACGGAAAATAGAATGTAATTATGAATAATAATTAGATTTCGGTAATCATTTCATCAAGAAATCAAAGTTTCAACTAAATGATATATGTTTGATTACTAGATGAAATGATTACCGAAGTATATACGTTTCTCATAATTACATTCTCTACAAAGCTAATGATAAGTTATATTTTTAGAAAATATTGAAAGGGGAATGAATAAACAGTTAAGAATTGTGGTAACTCAACTCGAAGTGACAACCATTGGAGCAGATACCAAATTTTTAAATATCAATCCTCGATTTTATTAAAAATTCATAAAACTATGAATCTATGGAAGTCTAAGAAATTTCTATATATTGATCATAAAGTATAAATGCTCTAAAAATCCAAGATTATGCATAAGCTTCAATGTGAAATATTAGTAACATGCCAATAGTTATAGGCCTAATTGGACTATAACCTTCCTTAGACATTTTTTATAATATTTCTTTTTATTTTGATTTTAATAATACTTCATTCAGGAAACCAAAAATTCTACATTTTCATAGGTTATAAATGATTACTTTAAAAATTGTTATAGTAAATTTGTGCAGTGAATTTTTTTTAAATATTAAGATTTTATACTATAATTGGAAATTGATGCATTGGCTATTAACTACAAAATAATGGTAACCCTTATATAAAAACAGGATTGGACTATGCATTGTCAACTACTAATATTTTCCTATAGAATTCTGTTCAAAAAGACTTTCAAAGAATCCAAAAAATAGCTGAAGATAACTTTTCAAAAAATTATTAAATTAAATTAAATTTATTAAAAATAAACTATTACCTATTGAATGTGAAACTGATTCATCTCGACTAACTTTCTGTTTTCGTTGTGATGCTTCTCGAACATCGGGTTTAGGATCAGTTATTTCCACAACAAAATTCGATGGAAACACACCAATCTGTACAAAAAAAAAAAAATGTTAATGAGAAATAATGAAAACTAATTCCATTTCAACAAAATGGGTCAATTCCACACCTGGTGTTTGAGGCATCCCTTCCACCAACCTTCTTCTACTTCCGATATAATATCAATCACATCTCCTACGTGCAGTCTTAATTCATCAGGGTTAAGGGGTTCATAAGGGAAGTTGACTCGGCATTTCCTACCAGAAACTAAAACCGTAACAAATGGTTTGATATTAAAAGAACTATAATGATAACATTAAAGTTAAAAAAAACAAAACAAAAGAATTGAATCTTACATGGTGGTAAGGGTTCTCCATCTTCATTTTTAATTAACTGTAAAAAAAAAATGCAATATACTATTAGCTATTAAAACAACCAATGCACAATATGCACCTACTTGATTTTAATAATTACTTCAGAAGAATCGAGCATGAACTTGGAATTTCTTCTACCAGGTCTATGAAATAATTTTCGAATACTATGCATAGATATAAAAGATTAAGCATTAATGCAATATCAATGATAAACGTTCTTATGAGCCACTTGAGCTATCTCAAGATAAGACAATGCTAAATGTTCAAGGGTGTGTCCTCCCATAGACATGCAAAATTAAATGATTACTATAAGGCAGTTGAAAGTGAAATATTAAATTTTAATCTCTAGTCATTATCATTTCTGTAAGTTAACACATGATAGTTACTGACTTTACATTGTGTTTAGAGGGATTTAAATAGATACAACTAATAAGCAAGAACTATAAAAAACAAGTAACCTTAACAAAGTTATCAGGAAACATTCCTCTTTTTCCTCCATTCAATGTCCCTTCCCACCATCCTCCAGGTTTAATGGATATGTCAGTTATGATGTCGCCTTTTTTAATATTGAGCTCATCTGGTTCCTTGGCTTTGTAATCGTATTCTACAACTGCTTCGGCTAAAATATATACATATCATGATATAATAGGAAAGAGAGAAGACAAGTAAAATGCTTCTGTCATTATAATGAATAACCTACATAACTCTTTGTACACTTATGACAGACAATCTAAACGTTAAAATTTTAATACTTTTTCTAATACCATAATATTAATGAGAAATATGGAAAATAAAGTTAATTAGGCTAAATATGTTCAAAGAAACAGGCTATAACATCAAGAATAACCTGGTTCAGATGTGGTTTTTGACACTTACTCATACTTTTGTTTTGAAACTTAGACGTTGGATGAAAGAAAACATGAGAATGTATGTAGAATTCATTCGTTCAACGAACAGAAAAATATAAAACTGACATCAAAGCCCTACCCCGATGATATCATAACAAAACATACATAGACTGGCAGTTTCAGCCATGTATACACTTTACGGGCCAGGTAATGCTTCTGACTCATCTTCCATAAATAGTGATAATGAATTAACTGCTTTTATTATAACAAATGCCATTTACTGTTAGGATTTCGTTTAAATATTTAAAGGGATAATATAGTTTTAAACATTCTGCAGTGAGCAGCTATCTGAAATCAAGATGGTTGGCTCGCAGCATAGAGCGCCACATTCAAATTCAAATTATCAGAAAAAAAGGCTGCTTTACTCCAATGTTTAAAGTACTATATTTTCGTCTTAGCTTCTGCTTTAACAAATTAACTATTTGTTATCATTATTGCAGTCAATATTACAAACAACACACCAAATAACATTCATAACTTTACTATTCAATCGAGCTTTGATTTAACAAAGCCATACATATTTTTATGCGAAACTTGGTTTTGGTCTGATGTTGGTTTATTCATTTAACGCCACCTTATTCTGCTAATCGGAAGATGCTACAATGGGAGTTCTAAATTTTGCCTGTATAATTAGAGTAGGGATCTTTAACGAGTACCTGATGAGGGGCGACCTGTGGTCTAGTGGTAAGTAAGGGAGTAAAAATCCTTGGTTATGCCGTCCTTCGGAAGAGACGTTAAACGGGGGTCCCGAGTTTGTACGATGTCAGGTACTCGTTTAAAATCCCTATCCTAATTAAACCTGGATAGGCAAAATTTAGAGCTCCCACTGTAGCATCGTCCGATTAGCCATAGCAGCTTAAAGTGGAGTTAAATGAACAAACAATGAGTACCTGATACCGCAAAGGCTTGGGACCCGCGTTTTACGACCATTCCGAATGACGGCATAACCTAAATTTTTCACTCCCTTTAAAAATTCGTAGGGTCAATTGTCGGGCTGCGAACCCGCGATTTTGGGCATCAAAAAGCACCACACCACATTCCGGCGATCATGTAGTGACCAAAAAGGGAGGTTTCCAAGCTTTTACACCAATCTCAAATATGAAATTTGAACTTTCTGTGGCCGAATGTTTTTGAGTTGTGCTAGACGTACGAATGTACGTACAGAGATCATATAGAAACTGGTCAAAATGGTTATAACTGTGGTCAAAATGAAATATAAATATCGAAGTATACTAAGGAATTAAAAATAATAAATTTACAATATTTTTTATGATTAGGTATATGCCATTACATTTAACTGTGCTAACTATTAACTCAATTATACTGCTTGGGGATACGTATTGACAGCTGATAATTTTTTTGTTAAATTCGTTTAATTCGTTTTCTACTTCCATTTTCCGAAACTCTTAAGGTAGCTGGGTAGCTCAGTGTGTAGAGTGTTAAGTTACTATGCTGAAGGTTCTGGGTAATAAATCGGCTGTGGCAGATAAGTTATTTATTCTGTTAACGGCCACGAATGGACTCAGTGGATCTACTAACTCTCTTGGGGCTTATTAAAAAGTGGTTGCTAAAACCTAGCGGTAGATTCCATAAATTATTATGTAACCTACTAACAGCCCTCTGTGGGCGTCTGCAGAATCTCTATAAAATGGATGTCTTAATTTGCTGGAAAAACTGGTAGAGCGTGATCTCAGACAAATAACTATACCGCACTTCCATTACACAAGGGAACAAATTTTTATTAATTTTTTGTTGCATGGAGTTTTAGGCCTGTTGTTTACTAATTAGAGGTTGGTGATTACAAATCTAGCCTCAGTTTTTCTCCAGCACCTTTTGTTTTTGGCAAACAGCTGATAGACATATATTTGTACTAGTCACATTCAAACTTCAATTCAACTGAGTTGTTTAGTGAAAAAGTTTGTGCTCTTGTGTTAAATAACAATGTCCAAGTTAAGAAATATCTGTAGAAACGATCCAAACTATTTCTGTAACATTTGTGGTGAATATACATTCAAAAATTGTAGGCTAAGTGTGTCAGAGTTTATAACACAGGTATATTTTGATTACTTTGGATTCGCTTTGGACATCCGTGACAAGTACTGGATCCCTCATATGGTATGTAAAACATGTGTTGAGTCTTTGAGATTATGGGCAAATAAGAAAAGACCCCATTTTAAGTATCAAACACCAATGATTTGGCGGGAACCTAATAATCATCAAGATGATTGTTATTTTTGTGTGATTGATATTAATGGAATTAATAAAAATAACCGGTCGAAATGGTCTTATCCAAACTTGTTATCTGTTACTCGACCAGTCTTGTTCTCTGGCGATGCACCAGTACGCCAAGCTTCTTCATCTGTACAAAATGATCATGATATAGAAAAACAAAACTATTCTTCAAGTGATGAAAGTCGGACAAGTGATTCTTACCCTGATTTTACTTCTGAGCCCCAGCTCTTTAATCAGGAAGACCTCAATGCATTAATCAGAGATCTTGGTCTTTCTAAAAAGACATCGGAGATTCTAGCTTCTCGATTAAAGCAAAGAAATCTTTTAACCCCAGAAACAAGAATTTCATACTATCGTAACCGAGAGGCAGAATTGCTGTCATTCTTTTCTAAAGATGACGACTTTGCTTTTTGTTCAGATGCTCCTGGTTTATTGAAAGCAATGGGAGTACAGAAGTATGATCCAAATGAATGGCGTTTATTTATTGACTCCTCTAAACGTAGCCTGAAATGTGTACTTATGCATTACGGCAATAAGCTGGGTTCGATACCGATTGCACATTCAAATACAGTCAAAGAAGAATATGCTACTGTAGCTTCTGTGATGGATAGAATCAAATACAACAAACAAAAGTGGTTGATAAGTGTTGATCTAAAAATGGTGAATTTTCTTCTTGGACAACAAGGTGGATATACAAAATATCCATGTTTTATTTGTTTATGGGACAGCAGAGCTAGGTCTGAGCACTGGATTAGAAAAGATTGGCCTTCCAGGCAATCTATGGTTCCGGGACAACTGAATGTAATAATTGAGCCCCTTGTGCCCACGGATCGAATAATACTGCCACCTTTGCATATCAAACTAGGGCTCATGAAACAATTTGTCAAAGCTTTGAACAAGGGTGGTGATTGCTATAAATACATCTCTAAGAAGTTCTTTAATTTGAGCCAAGAAAAAATTAAAAATGGAATTTTTGATGGTCCCCAAATAAGAAGGTTGATAAAGGATGAAAACTTTATTAGTTACATGACTGATATTGAAAAAAATGCCTGGAATGAATTCGTTTGGACTGCTCAAAATTTTCTGGGAAACAAAAAGGAAGAAAGCTATGCGGAGCATATTGAACTAATGTTGTTACACTTCCAGCAGCTTGGTTGTAATATGAGCATCAAAGTACACTTCCTCCACAGCCATTTGGACCATTTCCCTGAAAATCTTGGTGATCTGAGTGAAGAACAAGGGGGACGGTTCCATCAGGACATTCGAACTATGGAGGAACGTTACCAAGGTCACTGGAATGCTCACATGATGGCGGACTATTGTTGGAGCATTAAAAACAGCCCCCGTGAACCGAATCAAGCCAGAAAATCTTACAAAAGAAAATTTTTTGATATGTAGTGGTAATTTTTTTAATAGTTTTCTTAATAAAAAATATTTTCATCTTAAAAAACAGTTTATAATTATAACCCCAAAAGTAAAGCTGATACAAACAAACTGACTTCAGATCTTAAATCAGCACCTCGAGGAAGTAGAATATTAGTCAAAATATTTCATGCAACAAAAATGTTGTTCCCTTGTGTTATCCTTGAAACAGACTAGTCTCTACCATGTACTGAATCCAAAACCTTTCATGGGTTATAGTGGTACTTTTTTCGTTTTTTCTTCTCAATTATTACTTTGAAAAATTAATATACATTCATATTTATGATGTGTTTACTTCAAAGACACCATGCCATAAAATCAATTTTCAATTTCCTTCTTCAAACCCATGATAAGAAGCGACGTCATTGAAGAGTACTTATATTTGTTATTGTTATTGAAGTTACAATTTATTTGTTTGATATATCGAATATAGGATTCTTCAAATCTTGAATTTTTCAGTCAAACGATGTACATTTCTAATCATTTTTAATGTGAGTATTTTTAACACGAATTAATCATTTTTTTTAATTACATTTTTTTTAAACATTTATATGCCTGCTAGCAATGCCTAAGCCTCCTAAATGCCTTCAGAGCTTCACAACTTGGACGGCAGTTCATTAAATATTGAACTGTTGATCCGATTCCAATTTAATTTTACCTCTGGCGGGAGGATTGGAAATATTTTTTCCATTAACCCCCCCACACTTTTTTTTCCCTGGCCCAGTGCCACCTAAATAGCAGGTACGCGATACGACACTTTGAGGCCAACTGTTTTATAGAACATAGCCTCGGGGTGGAACTGGAACGAATCACGAGCGGAACAAAACGACAGGTAAATCGCATTTGGTGCCCGGATATAATGCCGATGTTTTTATGTCCATGACCTGATGATGATGATGATGATGCCCCTGGACCTTTTGCAGCTCCAGGACAACTATTTAATTAGAAATATCACTAAAAAGGAATATCAGGGAACGAAGAGAAATATATGTATTAAATATGGCATTCAATAACAAGTATGTTAATATACAATGATATATGGAATTAATAATAATAGATAATTAAGGCCTCAAATCGATTACTATTTGTACATGAAACATATTGTATTAGTACATCAAAAGGTGATATGCTAAGCCAGCTCTAGATTTTTGCGAAAATGTACGCATCATAATATTACACCTCTTCCTATTCGCAATCAGACTAAGGTCTTCCTTAGTTTTAAAAGGAATACTAAGATACTATAATACAACTATAAAAAATGTACCTTCCATTAGGGAGGTTCTAATGATAATATTTCGTATCTAAATTAATAATCAATAAATTTAATAACACATACGGAGCGGAGTGGCTCTGTGGTAGAGCACTGAGTTGCCATGTCGAAGTGGGTTCAAACCCCGCTCGCTTGAGTGTGATTTAGGATAAATCATCTCCCTGCACAACCGTTGTGCAAGAAACAGTACAGTCTCTACCATGTATTGAACCCAAGATCCTTCACGGGCTGTTGGTTCAGTATATGGTAGGTACAGGTACAGAAAAAAAAAATCTAATAATAGCTTGAAAACAAAATATGGTGAAATCAACAGGATCCTATTCTTTAATTACCTAGGAGAATTCATCGAACCGACAGGTATTGAAAAAATCTCACAGTAACATCGCCTCGCAAAAATTTAAAAAGGACTAGGGTTAACGCAAAACCTCTATAACAAAAAATCAATGTCGAGAGGGGCAAAAATTCGACACTACAATACTGTCATTAAAACAACAATCCTCTACGAAAGTGAAAAACCCTTAACAGGAAGCAACAACTTGAAGAAATCAAAATTGAAGAGAGAAAGATCATCAGGAAAATTCCAGGAGATAGACAAACCTTTTAGGCTACAAACAATTAAAACAGAAAAGTTTGCAAACATCGAGATTGATATAAGGAAAAGGCGAATGAAATTCTTTGGTCATCTCAGCCGACTACCAGAAAATCGATTGACGAAAAGAATAATAGATTATGCAAATTCACTTAAGAATTCCACACTATAGATGAAATTCGACAGGACCTCAAAAATACAAACTTAAGACCTGCCGACATTTTAGAAAGAGACCCTTTGAGATACAAAGTTGACAAATGGGAAGCTGTATCAGAGGAGCCAAAACAAAAACAGCAAAGACCAAAGTGGTCGGAAACAAGCCTTTTCGGAAAGAATGGAAGCCTATTGGAAGAACAAGATGGACCCAAAGAGAAATTGATCAAGTTACTTGCTTAACGTCTTCCATTTCTGGGGATAATTCGCCAATAATAATAATAATATACATAAAAGGTCCGGAAAAGATTCAAAACAAGGAAGTTTAAGTACTACAAAAAACTATAAATTATTTGAAACTGCTAGTATAGAAAGAACATTTTCAAATAATAAAAAAAAAAGTAGTGAACTTAACCTTCACGACAGTCCGGATAGGCAAAATCAACCAGCAATTATGAGTAGAGGAATGATATAAATACTAATATAATATAAATAAAATAAATATAATCTACCAGTAGTAATACAAATAAAATAAATAGTAGTAATAAAATAAAATAAATATAAATTATTAAAAAACTAGAACGAAGAAGAAGAAGAAGGAGAAAGAATAAATAATAAATGTACTCGACTGTGAAAAATAAGGAAAACAATTCACTTCTCACTCGGAAACATTACATGAGACATTGCAATTCCCATTTTACAATATTAAGATTATCTTTTAAAAGTCACTTCGATTTGATACTTGAGTGAAGTATGAAAACTGACGGTTAGTGAAATAAACTATCGACGAGGAAGAAAATGGTCAGGGTATAGGTCAACTAATATTGTTCAACAAGGAATAAACCATCATTTGATCCCACCATCCACCATCCAATTAAAATCATCCAAAAAGCAGTTCCTCCATCCCTTGCTAAGCAACGCCAATAAAATATTACACAATTAAAAACTTTTTTATGTAATTGAGACATTACGTTTTGAATGGATGTTTAGTTTCTATGAACTGATTCAGGGGCCTTCATTGCATTTGGTACGCCTACTTTAAAAGCAACTGTTCTTAATTATTTAATAATCGTTCGTCTGAATATATATATATATATATATATATATATATATATATATATATAACATTTCTCAAAATGGATTTCATGGATGTATAATCCTTAATTCAAAACCAAAGAAATATCAGAGACTTTTAAAAAAGTAAAGGAATATAGACAAGAAATGGACATTGCAATGATGAAATTTTCTGAAGAAATAGAAAAGCGGATATGTGAAGTTGGCGAGAGACAAAAGGAAAGTTTAGCATATTTAATTATTTCATACATTCTTGGGCAAACGAAGATTTAGCCACAAAGTTGTCGCTTATTCAATTAACGCTACTTTATGCTGCTTTGACTTATTGGATGATGCTACAGTGGAAGTCCTCAACTTTGCCTATCTCAGTATAATTAGGATAGGGTTCGGTAAATGTACCTGACATCTTACAGGCCCCTGACCCCCAATTTACCTCCCTTCCGAAGGACGGAATAACTAAGGATTTTTTACTTCCTTTAAAAAATCCTGATGCCTCCTGCCGGGCTGCAAACCCGTGATCTTGGATTTGGTTTGTTGTTATTCTAACTACTAGACCATAAGTGACCCAAAAACGACTAAGTTTGCTCATAAGGAATGTAAGAACCAATACATATGGTTCATATTATGTAACTATAGAAACTGACTGCTTCAGAACAATTCAACGTAGCACTAGACTGGCGAAAGTCATCTTATCCGGTTGGACAGTAACCCTACAATGGGTGCCCAGCCACGTAGGAATTACTGGCAACGAAAGAACCGATATTAAGGCCAAGCAGGGAGCTGAATCAGCCCAACCCGTCATTCCGCTCTTTCGTAATACAGCCAAGAGTTTAATAGATATCACCTTCACCAGCACTAAAAACACAACTCTTAAGACCCTGAGCACTGGCAAAAAGTGGGAGAGTCTTGAGGGAGCTAGAAAGAGGAGAATCTGTGGCACAGTTCTGTTTGGCCACGGGGCATGATATCTTGCAAGTCCATCTCCACCGCGAAGGCCTCGCCGCCGATGAAACCTGTCCATTGTGCAATCATGCAAGAATGGTCACCGAACACCTAGGGAACTGCCAGGCTCTATCGTGCCCGGCTGATGACATCATAAATCGCTACTGGGAGGCTGGACGTCGAATGGTTGAGGAACCACGTACGAGCGTCGGAGGAAGAAAGAAAAGAAAATATTATCCTACCCCATTCATTGACAGTTACTATAATGAATGAAAAGTAACCAGTAGTTTAATGTAATTTTAATAAATAATTAAAAAACGGTTAACTTCTAACTAATACAAGTAACCAGCGAACCTAAAGCAAAGAAAAATGAAATCAGTTCATTGAATTATACACCTATTCATTTATTGACATTTATAAAAACGTTTTTAGTATTGTATTTCATTGGCGTTACCTAGCAACGGATTGTGGGACTACTTTATCATAAAATTTTGTGGTGCTCGACCAATTAAATTATAAATATTTAAAAAAAATGGCATAGTTACTGTTCCTGACTTATTTCATAGGGGTAACTCAGTAGATAATTTACTTAATACTTAACCAGTTAATGATCTATGCGGTGGGCGATATCCTAGAAAGGCTGGGAAAACACGGCCAGACAAAGTTCGCCCCCCCCCTCTCACTTCCAATTGTGAAAACATGGAGCGTGATGTTTTCTAAAAGTGCTCCCCTTTAGCGGAAGGACAGCGTGAAAATAATAGCGCGTCACCGGCGGCCCCGACACGGCAAACAACAACAAATGGCCTCTGCGAAAACAAAGACCGAAGCGACCGAAATTAATCGGAAAATCTGCATTGGATCCGAGCGAAGGGGAAATACAACAGAAAGCAGCAAAGCCCTGTTTACAGACCTGACCTCTTTCGCACCTCCCCGCTCCATATTATTCCTATTTGTGTAGTTTTATCTCCCTCCTAGGATTACGATGTAATGGGATTCAACATTATACAGTTTATTTTGCACCCTTCTCCCATCTATCTCATATAAATATCGACAGGCAAACTTCCACGTATGTGTTGACAGTGTAAACATAGAGTGTGTTTTTAACTAAATAATCCTGACGAAATTAACAATTTCCGCTCGAAATACTACTACCTCAAACATGTAAGTAAAAATCCGTTTTAGTACGTTACTGATCAGCTCGTTTTCTATGACAAATATTTGCATATACTTTTGCTACAAACCAGTTTGGACATCTGCATTACAAATTTACGGCTTCCCTAAACAGAATCACAGAAAACGACTACAAACTTTTCAGTCAAAAATACTTATACTTATCACCAAGGTAACCATGGTATGTCAATAATAAAACTTTGCATGTGGACTTGAAAATACTAACGGTTGAAGAAAACATACTACAAGCAATTAAACGAAAAACTAAGCGGACGTCCAAACCCATTGATAGAACAAATGGCCACTACTCTCATGCTGAGTATACTAGGGATCTATTATCATAGGAAATTAGGTAAATCAGGCAACGGGAGTTACCGCTGGATATTGTTCTTCTTCATGCCTCTCATGTCATTTTGTCCTATTCTACTGTCAGCCAATCTGCTGGTTGTCATTATATTTATTGGACTGGTGTGGCACATCACATCTGGAATGTCAACATGGTGGCATATAATAAAATGGTAATAATAAAAAAAAATCCAAAATTTTCCGTGTTTTGTACTTTTTCCAAAAACTTCAACTTTATTTTGTTGGAAAGCCTTAAGTGATAGAAAAAAAAATGTCATTTTTGAAATCAGCGCAAAAAACTATATACAGATCAGTTAACTAAATCAAAACAATTTAAAAAAAGTTTTTTTGCAGACCTGTGTTATTAAAGCATATCAAATTGCTAGCCGATTCACATCATCAAAAATCTTTCTCAAGGCTAAATGATTTAACAGGTACGTATCAATACAACAAGGGCAGATATAGGGGAGGGCACGGGGCACGTGCCTCCCCAGAAAGTTTTTAGGTAATGTGGAGAATCCATTATAGTACATAATTAAAGGCAAATCAGGAACTTAGCATCTTAAAATTTGCAGATAGGTTCTTTGTATAATTTAAGAAAGAAATTTGGATAATTCCACCCCAAAGGTTTCCCCCTTAATATTATAGGGGTTCAAAGATTGTATGGTCAGTTTTGAAGTTGGGCATCTGAAATTTTGGATGTACGAGTAACTTATAGTTAAAAAACATTAAATCATTTATTTAAAATTATTTGTCATGAAACTTTATGTGGCAGACCAAATTCCATGCGAGCGAAGCCGCGGGCAAAAGCTAGTAAACAATAAACCAAAGTCAAAAGCAGGTAAAAAATAAATAAACTTATCCCTAGTAACAACACTAGTACGACACTACATGCGTTTTGTGTCAATAATTCTCAAAGGTATTTATTGTAAGATTAGTACTTCCAATATCTTCTAAGGTCATTTTATTTAATTTTAATACGAACTAAATACATAAACTGATTATCGAGTTGTTATTGTCAGTAATGTTATTCTGTGATAAAAATAGAATGGTCATCGTATATGTAATTTTTTTGAGGAAAACTCTGAAAACTACTTCTAAGTACGATCATTTATTGTTTAATTTACAATCTTCTTCACTAAATAATCAATTGTACTTCACAATAATTAGTTTATTTAGTTACCTCTTCATGTTTCTGCAGTCCTGATAGTTGCGGCATTCAAAACTATCGGATAACGTTAGAGAGCAAACGACAGATCTATAAGGAAGAGGGTAGATTCTGTAAGGAGCTACAGAGAGACGTTAAGGCCCACAAAGACATCCTGAGAGGGAAGGACCTGTGTGTGTCCTAAGGATTCCCCGAATCCGCTGAATGGTCTTGAATGGGGCATAAGCCGGTTGGCAGCCTATTTGGCCTTTGATGGGGGATCAATGCTCCCCAGGGCTTATGCCCCTCCGCGGTGGGGGCCTCCTCAACATCTTACCTTTCCCCTAACCTCGACCATTACCACCGCTACTTCCACTAATACACTGCCTTCACGATACAATTAATACACGGCCTTCACGATACAGTTAATACACTGCCTTCATAATACAATAAATACAATGCCAATAGAATTAAAAAATGACATTGTCTATATATAGGTTTATATAATAGGTATATCAAATTAAAATTGTCAATCAAATTCAACCATTTGGAAAAACTTTAAAATATTTATTCATTACTGTATTGTCACGAGTACGTTCCTACCGAAATTGAAAAATCAGAATTTAATATACCTATCATCCTCCCAACTCTTCATTATGGATGTGAAACGTGGCCGCTATATATATAAAGGATGAAAATCGTCTTTAGGTATTCGAAAATAAGGTGTTACCTAGAATATTCGGACCGAAAAAGGATAAGACCTATGGAGAATTTAGAAGATTACACGAAACGGAATAGCACCGCGAAGATTAAACTGGACTTGTAAAGTTTTGGGGCATGGTAACGAACGAATGCCTAACAAGTTATTAAGCGTTGTACCGTCTGCTAAACTTCTGAGGGGTAGACCGAGGCGTGGTTGGGAGGATTTCGCTAAGAGCGATGTGGATATTGAGGTCTGGATAGTGGTCAGTAGTCGGAAGTTTATAAGCAGAGATTGGTGGTGTCGGCATCGAGCCTTCCAATCTGAAAACTATTTAATGTAAACGTATTTATTTTTTTATGAAGGGGAAAATAACACAGCAGGGGAAAATAAACAACAAAATGCGCTCCACCTTTTTTACGTTGACTTTCATTCTACTATTATAGTCCATTTTCTCAGATAAAAATCATTAGTGCAGTGGTTAGCTTATCCTACTGTTACGGGCTACAGGGTATTAAAAATGACTTAAACGCTCCTTAATTAAAGATACTAATATTTATTTACAAAAGTGATAAAAGAATACAATTAAACTATTATCAATTAAATTAATAACAGAGAAATTACTAACAAATAAATAGACAGAATGCCAGATCTAGAACATACGGGACGGATCTCGAAGTTTCGCGAAAAGGCCTCTTTCATCTCTGCTGACAAGGGGGCTTTGTTCTCTTCCAGGAAACGCCAATCCCCGCGCCCGCAACACTACTATGCCCATGTTCGCGGGCTGGGAGCTCGGCAGGTGGCCAAAAGATTTTTTAAGGTGAGTGAAAAATCCTTAGTTCTGCCATTCTTCGGAGACAACTTAAAATTGTGGTCCACTCGTTAAAGATCCTTACCCAATAACTGCTTTGGCAAACTATAGGACTCCCACTGAATTATCGTCCGATTTTAGCATTAAGTGACGGTAATGAAATGAAGTAAGAGTAACATTGAGGTTAACCTAATGTTGATGTATCTGACTCAGATTAGTTGAGGCGAGTCATCCCCTCCTCTCCTCTTCGTGTCCAGGATGAGGATGTTGCCAGGATGGCTGTTGCTAAGGCTACAAGTGGCTCTTAAGTTGGCCGCAGGATCAATGAGATGTAATCTGCAACGAGCCTTCTCTGAGGCCCTTGTTTTCCAAACTATTCACGGCCTCCTGGAAGTAAATCGTTTCCAGCGTAACAGAAGAGAGAATATATTACATGAATGATACATTTATTCTGAGCAATAATTCATTATTTTTCATCTGTAATACAAATAGCACTAGCAGTGTTAGTAATACACAGTAATATTGCTTTCTGTGAAATAGATTAAAACTATGTAATTTCTTTCCTTTTTTTTAAGTGAAAACTAAACGCGGGATTTTTGACAGGGGATAAACTTGTGGCTTCGTGTCAGCGACATGCTCGAGACTGGCGACTGGATTAAAGGTTAGAATTCCACTGATATAAGATAAATTATAGTTACCTAAAATCGTTTAAACAATTAAAAAATCACATAGTCGCATTTTTATAATTTAGCTAAATAAAGTGTTATTTTTTACAATAGGTATATCAAGTTGGAAATAAAAATTGGATATCGGTTTCATAGGTTGTTGCTTCTAGTTGAGTTACAACAGGTTTTATCTGTTTATTCTTTTCATTTTTTATATGTTCCACAGATACAAGTTGTCTTGAGCTTTAGTATGGAACGATTAATTAATTATGGGTAATGAGTAGTGATGTGCCGGATCATTAACAAAGTACGTGTATATCCGCGGATACGGATCCGAATACGGATATTTGGTGTCAAGGTCCGCAGATCTTTACGGATCTAACATTTTCCTCAATCGATGCCCGTGGGCGTTACCTTGATAGTTTTACCACTTGACGCTTTGCGCGACTGACAAAACAGTAGGCTAGGTACATGTTTCAAGTTTTCGACTTGCACTGGGCGGCATAGATAACGTTTGTGTTTGGTAGTGAGTTATAAAATTGTCAACAAAGAAGATTTTCTTTACACCTTGATAGGATTGCCTCAGTCAAATGTTTATCAATTTTGTCCATCCAGGTGTAATTAGTACAAGGATCTTTAACGAGTGCCTGACATCGTACAGGCTCGGGACCCCAGTTTTACGTCCCAATCGAAGGACGGAGGCCTTGACTTTGTAAGAGTTGTAGATCCATTCATGATGATGATGATTATGATCGCATGAATGGTGGAATAATAATTATAAATAATCATATCAGCATGTATTACTACAACCGATTAAGTGCATCGGTATCAATAAATGGTCGGGGATGTACTGTTGTGCATGGAGATTTGTTTGTTCATTTAACGTCACTTAATGCTACGATAATACAGTAGGAGCCCTAAATTTTGCCTATCCAGGTATAATAGTGATAGGAATCTTTATCGAGTGTTTGACACCAGGTAGGTTCGGATACTCACGTTTTATTTCCCTACCGATTGACGACATACACAAGGATTTTTTACTCCCTTTTAAAAAATCGTAGAGCCATCTGCAGGGCTAAGAGCATGCGGACTTAGGCATAGATGGTTGTTATGTTAAACACATAAAAAATGCTGCTATGGCTAATCGGACGATCCTACAAAGGTAGTTATAAATTTTGCCTATCCAGGTGTAATTAAGGTAGGGATTTTTAACGAGTACCTTCCGAAGGACGGCATAACCAAGGATTTTTACTTCCTTTAAAAAATCCTAAAACAAGAGCCGGGCTGCGAACCCGCGATCTTGGGCATAGTAGGTTGTTATTCTAACCACTACACCACAGGTCGCCCCCGTAATGATTTTTTTTAAGCTCAACTCGACTGATCCCGGCTAAATGTTTTTTTGACAAAAAATTACAATAAAAAAAAGCTGTATGTAATAGAATACAGTTTGTATATAGAATAGAAAAAGTAACTTTATTCTGGGACTAAGTCCATTTAGAATAACAAATATGAACAGAAAAAGAAACATAATATTTATCTGGCCAGAAGGCTAAATGTTACAAATCAGAAAGCGTGTAAAAAGTTACAGAAAACAATTTAAAAATAAATATTTAAACAAAAAATAATAATAAGTAAATAAACAGTACGAATCTTAACAAGATATCAAATAATTAAAGAGAATAGTTAAGTTCATATAATACCTATAATAATTATAATAATATTTCTAAACATAATATGCCATGTTTAAATATAAATTACTACTTGATATATAATTGGAGTAGGATTAGGAAGCTCGGGTCGTTAAAGAAGAGAGGGGAGAATTAACCCCCGCCACAGCCATCTGTATAGCGCTATATCCGGGAAAATCTCCATTTGCTTGAGCAGGAGGACAGGATGGCGGTTGAGGGTGCATATTACCAAGCACCTGGCCTAGCTCCCACCGTCTCCTTCCTCTGACTTACGGCACCAATTTGTTACCTCTCGACCAATGAGCTCTCTCCTCTCTTCAATAATAAATTCCCTCGGGGTCGTTCCTGTTTATGAGAGAGCATAAAGGGGCTGTTTGTCCTGCCAGGGGTCTTCCATATCTGAGGAGAATCCTTGTCCTCACTCTGGCTGTTGTTCTTATGATAATGTTATAAGGAAAGATAAAATATATTTAGTACAACACCAACTATATAAGTAATGAAAACTGCATCGCATTAGCGTATATTAATGCGAACGCTTTTCTTAATTTTGTATTTGCCGTGATATCGACACAGCCTACTTTATTTAACAGCTGTTATAAAAGGCTTATGAGAGGCTACAGTTTTAATGTACGGTTATAAATTTTTTAAATATTATTGTGTATTGAGTAAACTACAACCAATCTCTTGAAAAAATACAAAGAAACACCAAGTAAAGGCTTTAAATCCTGTTTCTTTTGTTTTTTTTCAGGGAGTGAATGTTTGTATGGGAATTATTGGAACTATTTAAGACTTGTAAATATGTATTGTAAATAAATCTTTGGGGTATTCCGCAACTCAAGTGCGGCACTCTTCCAACTAAGCTACCAGGGCTGGTAATCAGGTCAGACAAATCAAACATTCGAATCCCAGCTGGGACAAATCATTTCTCTTCAAAATAAAAATATTTAAAAATAATCACCATCAAAAGAACATTAAAAATAAAAATAAATTATAAATGTAAAATTGACGTACGTCAACCAGATCCCCAATTAAAGTAATGTTCAATGAACATTCTTCCCCATATGTACATCGCAAAAATTGTGAGTGCTGGGGATGTGGGATCGGTGAAGAAAATGGATTTGTCTGTAACAGTCTTGTATATGATGCTTTTGAAATTAATTGGTAACTTAAAGCGTTTGTCTATAACTCTTGAAGTAGCCTGAAACTAAAAGCAGTTTATAATTGTTTCAGACTAGTAGTTAACAAATTAAATAATTTATCTGCAACGGCTGGATTTAAACCTGGGATTTAAAGCAGAGTAACTCAGCAGTCTACGATGTATTTATTGAAACGGAGAATATCAAGTATAAAATTAAAGCTAAACTCTGGTGTTGATCTGTTGAAATAAATACAGACAAACACAAACACCCAATGACAGACAAGTTAAAACACCCAATGAATATCCTTGCTTCCTAAATGGTTGAACATTCCTTTGGAACGTGTCGACACCGAATAGCGAGTGAATTTTTTCGATGAGCTATGAGATAAAACAGGTGTGCCCCTAGCGGTGGTAATCCTATTCAGGTGACATAACATTTTGAGCGGAAGGGGATTTCGGCACAATGCCTGGATTACTGACCCCGGCAGCCAAATGTGAACCTCACCACACGATTTTCGATCTTCCCAGCGGCCTCATTCATATAAAAGCGAACAAATAATGGAGCTCAGTGTGTAGAGCGCTTAGTTGCTCTACTCCAAGTCCCTGCTTCAAATCCTGCTGTGGCGGATAAATTATTTAAGCTGATCCGCTTCAGGCTACTTCAACATTTACTAGACAAAAGCTTTAAGCTCCCAATTAATAAAAAAATGATCTTATACATGACTATTATAAAGCCCATCTGGACTTACGGAATAGAGCTTGGAGGTTATCTTGCTGTTGAGCGTGATCTCGGAAAAATCACCTCCGTTCTAGAAACAATACAGTCTCAATAATTTACTGAACTCAAGACCTATCATGGGTTGTAGAGATACAGATTTCCAATTTTTTTGTAAAGCATATTATTTAGTTTGATTATCTTCACAATATACCTACAATACGGTAGTTTTGTAATTTAAGTCACTTATGGTGGATGTAATTTGATGAAAAAACTATCAATAGAAATGGAATTTCACAGAAAATTGACGTATTTCTATTTTTAAGTTCTTACTAAGACTTACTAATCAAAATGGTAAAAAATACGTTGACATCTAAAAAGATAATTTTCTTGCGATTACAATACTTCCTTTACTGCATATAAGGAAATAAAAAAACAATGCAAAACGTAGATGTGTGGATGCTATATGACAATAATAAAAAGTTGGCGCTACTTGTGGTCGAGCGGTTAGGAGAACAACCTATTATGCCCAAGATCACGGATTTGCAGCCCGGAAAATGACCTTAAGATTTTTTAAAGGGACTAAAAAATCCTTATTTATGTTGCCCTTTGGAAGGGAGGTGAAATAGGGGTGTCTGTACTTACACCCCAGCCACGGTGACAGGCACAACCCCACATTGCTCGTACCATGGATTCACTGCTCCGTGCAGGTGTACCTTGAAGAGAGTGAGTGATCCTTGCTTCAATCCCTTTCCACCATGAAATTTTCAGAAAGGTGGTTCCCGCATCTTATCTGGTACATGTCGACGCTTAGAATTAAATAATAATAACATTTTCATTCAATTATTTCATCGAAAATCTTTATGGCATTATATATACTGAGAGAATAATGGATGAATATCAACCGATCTTCACAAATTTAAGATTTTTCTATTATTAATCCTTTGAAGTGTCTGGCGCAAATTAATTGTATTAAATATCGGCAAGTTATGGCAACATTGATATCTTAAAACGACAGAGAGCAAGTCTTCGGGACCCCAAAGGGTGGAAATGTAAAGGCGATGAAACGAAAAATTAATCTGTATCGCCAGCCAGCCTTGAGATGGTTTTACAAATAATCTGATTAGGAGCTGTAGTAATTGCTAATTTAGGAGTTGAGTTGGAGGGGTTCCGGCTTTTCAATATTCACCCTCCCTTCAGCTGCCCCGTGCTTTCTCTCTCCTCCCCTATTTATATTTTATATGTTACATATATGTGTGTTTGTAACCTAACGACTAGAACGAATGTCTCATCTAAAAGTCGGTAAAGAAATAGGTTCGAAGAAATTCGAATAAGTACTCGTATAAGTATGGTAATTTTTATGATGAAGAGAGAATTCAAATAAGCTCCAATACATTGATAACTACAAAAAACACGAAATTAATAATTAAATAAATTCTTTGTTAAAGGCAGAAAGTAACTATTATTTTCCGTTGGTAGAAGAATGCTCTTCAAAAATAAAAGAACGACTCCAATGAAAAAATTATATTATTTACAAGTCAATTGTAAATGTCAACGCGTTCCCATTTAAAAAAAAAACTGAATTTCAGTTCATGAAGTTTATCGTAAGACATTAAAAATAAAATCTGATTAATTATAACATATATTATATGATACACAAAAAAGTTTGAGTTTATTAATTGACATGATTCATTTTCAACAAATGATTCGCTGGTATGATGAAAGAAGTTTTTATAGGACGTAAGAAAAAACGAGGTTAAACTGTACTATTAAACATTAATCGTGTTATGTCAATTCGAAACCGAAATCATGACTATTTCAGCCATGGTAGACAATGGCGAATCCAGGATTTTTCTCTGGGAGGGTACAACGGGCAGACGTGCAAAAAAAGCAACAATAACTTAGAAAAAAACTTGTAGTATTTATAGAAAGATTTCAAAGGTTTATTAAAATATCTAAACAATAGTATCACTTATGTTATTTCTGTTATAACATCATATGATTTATCTATAAGTATGTACTGTAATGCAATCTCCACAGTACACAAAAAACCGTCTCCAGCACGTGCCGCCATACCCCCTCCCGGGATCCGCCTATGATGGTAGAAATATCCGAAGGTTCTGCCATTGAGTGGACAGTTATGGCAGCACTTACCACAATGGTAGTATTCTAGTAATATTAAGTATAATACATGAGATTACATTTGGTGGCTCTGATGGTTACTATTACAACATAACATATATCACAGAATAATATGTGTGAGGCTGTAAACTGAACAATCTACATATCAACCTAACCTCAACTACTTTTCAACACAATTTTTCGCTTATTAGCTTAGCAGTAAATAGTTAACAACATTTTGAATATTTATAATTATACAAAGTAAAAGAATAACTATATAGTTTAGATTTAAGATAACCTCTAAATCGCTTATGTGTGAATCAGCTGTTCTACATCCGCCATTTTCAACTCCTATGAGTTCTACTGTGAGCGTACCATACTACCATGACAGAAAACTGTAATCTTATTAAAGAGGCTTAGCATCTTTTATGGTTTAAAAATATCCATCATAATTATATGGTTTTAATTAAAATCAAACAGTTAAAACTTTAATGATTTCAAAGTTAAATTAACTGGTGGCCTATTCAATATTAATAATGATTCCGTTAAGTAATAGAGTTCGTCATTTTTTCTTATTTTTCTAACCTTTACAGCAATTTACAGATAACCTTGTTCCCTTCTTTTTAAATACCAGAGACATAACAGAGACATAATCGACACTACATAATATTACATCATGCTGTTAAATATTTACTACTTAAATTACATAACATACTCTAAGAAGAAGCGTAGTTGCATGCTATTATGTAAACAATTACGGAAAACATGACAGATCAAACAGACATTTTTCTATTTATGTTATATTATGTATTATGTATCCTAGTATACAAACATACTTCGTAAAAGCCTCATCTCTCCCTGGCTAACTGACCTGCATCTCGTGCATGACTTCTAAAACAATTGAAGCAGTACATGAGGAAAAAACGGAGACACTTGCGATAAACAGTTTGAATTGGGTCTGAGTCAAGAGCCGGTTAGTCATCTTCTATTAATAGCTTTCGTCCGTTGTATTTCAACTAGTGTTTCACATTTTGAATAATAATTTAAAACTATTTCGATCTAATTACAATTATACATTTATAAGTTTGTGTTTGCTGAATGTACTTAGTTATTTTACTAATCTTACTAATATTATAGATGTGAAAGTTTGTATGTTTGTCTCTCTTTCACGCAAAAACTACTGGACGGATTTCGATGAAACTTTACAGTAATATAGGTTATACATCAGAATAACACAAAGGCCATAGCAAGCGTAGATTTAAGGGGGGAGTGCACGGGGGCACGTGCCCCCCCGACAGTTTTGTAGGTACTTTGGAGAATCCATGATTGTACATAATTAAAGGCAAATCGCATGATCATAGTTGTTAAAATAACAGAAATAACATGAGTGAAACTATTTGTTTTGATATCCAACTAATCTTACTAATATTATAAATGTGAAAGTTTGTATGTTTGTCTCTCTTTCACGCAAAAATTACTGAACGGATTCGGATGAAACTTATTGAGTAAAATAGGTTATGCATCATAGGCTACAGCAAGGGCAGATTTATGTGGGGCCATATGCCTTCCCCCCCGTTATAGTACATAATTAAAGGCAAATCAGGAACTTAGCATCTTGAAAATTGTAGTTAGGTTCTTTGTATAGTTTAAGAAAGAAATTTGGATAATTCCACCCCAAGGGTTTCCCCTTTAATAGAATAGGGGTTCAAAGGTTGTATAGAATCCGTCAGTTTTGAAGTTAGGCATCTGAAATTTTGGATGTATGAGTAACTTATATTTAAAAAAAATAATTATATATTTAAAATGATCTTTCACGAAACTTTATGTGGCAGAACAAATTCCACGCGAGCGAAAACGCTGGCATAAGCTAGTATTATATAATAAATACACTGGGATGCAGTCGTAGAGCGCTGGGTTGCTATGCTGCTATGACAGATAAATTATTTTATCGTTAACATCCTTATGTGGGCCATCTGGAATTCGCAAACCCTCCAGGCTCTCATCCAGCCTTTAAAGATTGGAGGTAAAACCTGGCGATTGAGTGTCATCTCTCTGCACAACCGTTGTCATAGAAACAGTACTGTCTCAACCATGTATTGAAACCAAGACTCTGCATGAGTTTTAGTATTTTAAAAAAATTATAAATATACCCCTGAAATACTACAAAGATACACAACCAACACATCGTCAGTGTAAAATGGCATATTCGATTTTTTTTTTATTTCCTTTTTCACTTAACTACATATTTATCTTACTAATATTATAAATGCGAAAGTTTGTATGTTTGTCTCTCTTTCATGCAAAAACTACTGAACGGATTTGGATGAAACTTTACAGTAAAATAGGTTATACATCAGAATAACACATAAGCTATAGCAAGCGCGGATATAGGGGGACACGAGGGCACGTAAGAAAGAAATTTGGATAATTCCACCCCGAGGGAATCCGTCAGTTTTAAGTTAGACATCTGAAATTTTGGATGTACGAGTAACTTATATTTTTAAAAAATAATTAAATTATTTATTTAAAATGATCTTTCACGGAACTTTATGTGGCAGACCAAATTCCATGCGAGCGAAGCCGCGGGCATAAGCTAGTAGTTTATAATTCTTTTATTTCTGGAGATTAGGTGATATCCGATTTATTTATTTTTTTAGAGAGAATTTTTAAATATATGTTTCTGCATTTTGAGAAATGTTTTCGCTTTAGATTTCAAACATTGATAACTTACTTGTGTAAGTGGCTTCACTTACCACAAGTTACCAACAGAATATTTGTTTAGATACTCGTTTTGAAAGGCTTTTTCTTTTAAATGTAAAGCTTCAAACCTTTTCTTTAAAGCTAGTTTCAAAAATACTTTATATTTGCCTATATTTTCATAAATGACCAGAACTACGATTCTTTAACCGACTGTCAATTTAAAACGGTCGTAAATGTCGAATTCCAAGTTTGTCCACAGATGGCATGAGACTTTGGCGAATATTCACATAAAACAGGTTTGGGGAGCGGTGGTAGAGCACTGAGTTGCGGTTCCGAACAGGATTCAAATCTGGCTGCTGACAGATTTTATCCAAGCTGTTAACAGCCGGGGATGGATCCTTTGGGATCTGGTAACCTCCTGGGGCCCACCCAGTCTCTATAAAGTGTAATAGGAGGAAAACTCTGGGGCATGAACATGATTTAGGATAAATCACCTCCCTTCATGAGTTGTAGTGGCACAGGATTTTTAGAGAAGGTTGGGTTTAATGAATTTAAGCACTGTTATTAATATTCATGTCAATATATCAATATATAATGATAATTGTTGTAGTATACAAAACTGAAAAGAAAAATTATTACTGCGGCATCGGACCACATTATAGAGCTTCTTCAGAGCTACAGAACATTATACAGTATAATAATATAAGAAATGTATGAAAATAAAGTACATTGGTAATTTATTGGCATTGTCAACAATTTTATGAAATAATTTATTGTATAGCAAATTTTTTGTGCGTAAGATGAATAAAATGCTAGGATCCTGCAGATTTAAGTGCCTATTCTGTAATAATAATTTTCATAAATGGAAATCTTTTTTTGTTGTCCTTGGTGTTGTATTATTGGTTTATATTGATAACGACCTGCTTTCGGTTGAAGGAATACTGCTTATCATTGTTTATAAAAAAGACACGTGGGCAAAGACAGGTGACGAGGGTCGGCGTTGAACCCGAGATCATCTTGTCAGTATTGGCGCCCCAAAACCCTCCCCTTCGAACCCTCTCTCTATCGAACCCTATCTGTTTCCTTCTTGTAAAGGTCACTTAGGGATCTCCTTGGACATCTTCTTACCGTATCCTTCTTGAAGGAGATTTCGCTCAAGAATCCGTTATATCACCTAAAACCGATATACAGAACAGTGTCTTCCAATTAAAAATGATAAATAATAGAAGGTAGAAATGAATAATAGAAATAATTTTTTTAAAATATTATTTTACTACGTTACGCCTTAAATATTTGTTTAAGAAGTTAATGAGACATCTATGTTGTTATGTATATGGGGTGTTCAGGATCGAAATCGGGTAATTCCAAAATTTATCAGCTTTTCATTCTTTTCACTAGTCCAGTCAAGCAATTTTGTCTAAAAGCACACACAAGAAATAAGGTGACAATTATTTCTCATTGTTTTAGTCCGATTCTGAACCTGAAGTTTTGATACCATAAAGCAATGCTTGACTAAACTAATGAAAAATGTGAAAATGACAGTTTTTTTTTTTCATTTTGAGTTATCTGCTTATAATACAGAAAGAGTCTAGTAGTTTTTTTTTTTGTTTTCTTTATATTTTTATCCACACCTGTCAAATCAGAACCAATGACAATCAGCAGGTTGGCTGACACTAAAAATACAATACAATGGCATGAAAGGCATGAAGAAGAACAGTACTCAGCGGTACCTTTTCCTTGGCTTGATTCAATTTCTTACGATAACAAATCCCTCATCCAGTTTCTTTTTAGTCTTCTCCTAGTGATCTCAGGCACGAGAGTCGTGGCCATTTGTTCTATTAATTGGTTTGGTTGCCCGTTCAGTTTTTCTTGAAAGAGTTTGCAGTATGTTCGTCAAACGTTGGTATTTTTAAGTCAGTATGCAGAGTCTTGTGGGTTAGTTTTTACTTTTACGCTGATTTAAGATGCACTCAATTTTTCTACATATATGTGACCATATGTTTACAGTACTGATAATGCCTCAACTGATCAATTATTCACCGGTATTTGAGAGACTTGAACCTTTGATATGGATTCATGGAATAATACCTCCTTATATTTTCAACTTATTTTGCTTGCCATCCGTCATTTTAGGTAATGATCAAGAACTCAGGATAGAATATTTTTGATCAATTACAAAAATTCTGATAATTAAATAAATGCACATCGTTTAGTCAAATTCCAACACTGGCTGCCCTCCAATGCAGAATTCGACAAAACTCTAAGTTTGGAGGAACATGCAGCAAATACATATACATACATATAGCAACATTTGACCAGGAACTACTACACTACTATAAGTGGCTAAGTCAGGCCTTGGTTTGAAACGAAGATATTGCTTATGTTGCAACTCCATCACAACCTAAAAACTACAAGAATGGTACGATCCGCTGTCTTATCTGGACGAAATTCGAATAACCACTTATTCACTGGGGCCGTAAATATATGATGTTTAACGAGGATTGACTCCCTTTTCTACTCATATTCAAAAAAACAAGGGTTATTATTGCAAGTTATCAACCATTTTAACCAGAGTAGGAAGGTCAATATTTGTTTCGGAGATCCGCCACGAAATAATAATAAGGAGCCAAACCATTCAGTAATTCGACCTGGGGCTGTAGCAGTGACGGGGCTACTAACATGTCTTTGCAATGATGCCTTAACACATCATATACTTGCGCAGCATCCCCTTACTTGGGGTTGCAAGAAACATTTTATCTGGGAATGTTCTTTCGTGATCCCTATCTGGGTGGGGATCGCTGAATAATCTTTACTTATCTGGAATATTACTTAAATAATATGACATATGAAGTTTATTGAAAAGTTTTATGTAACAAAATGAAGACAAATGCTGTTGGGATACAAAAGATATAAGACTGACTTATAAGCAGGTGTACTCCATGCTAGGTTTGTAACATCAGGTGATTTTTTGTCTGGTATGCGTTGGTGTCGAAAATTGCTAGTGTAAGGCTAGAAAATGGACACGCATTACCTTCCACAGATACATATGTTAATAAAATATTGCCATTCCAAACACAATAGTATTCCAATGACAGGGGTAAAGTGACATTTAATTCTTGCCAGCCATTATTCTTTTTTCTCTGTGACAGGGATAAAAGCCGATTCCCAGGGACTGTTATTAAATTAATACAAAGAACACCTGGACTGGTCACTATTAATTAATAATCGACCTGAACCTGTTCGTTCATTGTACCACAGCCAGGGCTGATCGTTACCTTAATACCTCGCAGCTAAAGACCGCATCTGACATCCTTATAACGACTTTTTGGCTTGGGTTAACTATTGTCCTCCTTCTTATGAGACAATAAGCCGTTATACAATAAGACGTTGAAGTCGATTGAGTTTCTATTGTCTATTCATAGACTGTCTAGAAGTCAGTTGCTTGTGGGATAGAATCAAAATTCATCATTCTCTTCAACTTCATAAGAAATGAACTTCTTAAGGAGTTCTAAGCGAACCGGACAGAAATCGGTACAAAGGGGGTCTGAACTCTAAATATGGGAAAGAGAATATAGTTAACAAACATTAGACTTGACTTGTAAGAAGTAAATATATGCATTGTAAAATGGAATCATAAACATGACTATATAAAGATATTTTCTGATATGAACTAACTAGATTGACAATTAACTGCTGTCTAACATTATAACTTATAACTAACATCCTGACTGTTCTCTTAAATCTACTTTTACCATACCATCTTTTCCTCGATCTCCTATCTATATTTTAGAGTTGATATACATTTAGGTATAAAAGAGAGAGGGAGGTCAAGGAAGATGCATTGCTGACAACAAGGAAGTAATGCCAAACCTTATACTCAAATCCTTAGATTATCAGCTTTATATAATACGTGAATAAAAACAATATTTAAATTTAAGAAAAAATATAGGGTTCACACTTCAAAATGAAAAAACCTTTAAAACAAACAGTCTTAATTACAATGATCATTTTTCCAAATCGTCAGAAATACTGGCAGAAACTAAACACATATCAATAACTGCATTTTTATGTATAACTAGGTTTATCACCTCGCAGGTCTTCGATTTAACAAAAAACAAGCACGAAACGATGGGACATCAAAACTATAATCTTTTCAATTAAAAATGGATGACATGAGCTCCTTGGTACGTAAACAACAAAACTCTACACACCGGCTTAAACAACCATCGACCAATAGATATCTATTTATTTCGTTTCTATAACAACCTTCGTAATGAATCTTTTATAATTATTGGTCAATTTTTTTGATTTTCAAATATTTTTATTTTAAAGAGAAAAGATTGGCCGCCGGCCGAGATTCGAACCCGGATCCTCTGTCTTTCCGTGACAGCGCTCTCCCATTTAAGCTACCAAGGCCGCCTGCCGGCAGAGGACAATAATAAAAAAAAAATTCGTAATGAGTCATTTGATTACGACTGATATGAACACTGGGAGGACTAAAACGAAACTTGATGCGATTTTTCAGCATTAAGTGACCGCTTCAAGACCTCTTGTCATTGAATAAGGTGTTCTAGGAATAGTATTTCTTCAGTTTCTTTTTTAATCACATTTCTCATTATTAACTGTTTCTTGCTGAGAGTTGCCAATATTATATGCATATGTATTAAAATATATATATCACAATGACTTAATTAAAAATGAACGAGAGTGGTAACAACTATTAAAATGGAATTACATTATATTGGTTAAATTTTTTTTAATCGAACCATTGGATATTGTAAATATCTGTGAAATTAAATTAATATGTATATTTAGATAAAAATGCACCACAATTCATATCAGAGACAGCATACCTAGCCAAGACTGTCTCAGTATAATGAGTCTCTTAGACTATTGGATGTGAGATCTACTGTATTTTCATGTAAGTGATTTAGTGATTACGAATATCCCGAAATTGGCCAAATTGACGAAATTTTGTCCGAATAGTTGTTAGGTTTTAATGATAAAAAGTGTTGTGGCTATTATTATCCTCACGATTAGGCAATGACCGATTCATTTGTTTTTTTATATATTATTTTATTCGTTCATCAAATCAAAAATTATAATTTAAGTAAAAACATTAATGGATATAATCCATTAATAATTAAATGGAATATTCTGCTTATATATTTATTAGAATTCAGGCCCATAAAGCTTGCGTTTGTAGTCTTCAAATTCTATTATATGTATATCTATAGTATGTATAATTCTATTATATGTATTTGTATAGATGTGTTGTACTGTTATTCTTCCATATTTTCTGTATTATTTTATTTTATGTATTTTCTGTATTTATTTATTTTCTTCTCCAACAATTTTACTAGTTTATTATCGATACTTAATAGTAAACATGTATTATCTATACTTTTTTTCCTAAAATGTTTTTCTCTCAAATTTTTGAGGCATCGAAATGTTAGTTGAAACGTTTTTTTTGGGAGAAATGATTACCGAAGTATAAATGGTTCTTATATTTACACTCTTTTCTTTTCCATAATAAAAGTCACGATTATTTTTATATGAAAACTTAAATCTTATGACTTAACTCGAAGCGACAATCAGCGGAACTGATACCATTTTACTTATTCCAATTATTTCAGTGTTAAATACTTTGTATCTTGAGCATTCAGCCCTAAAGAATGCATGCAATGTGGATCGTAACGTCGAATTATAATAAATTGTTATTTATTTGACCTCCACTCAGACCATTTTCTTATAATATATATTCATTTGTTTTTTCATTATTCTTATGCTAATAATTATCCATGATGTATTAAAATTTTTGTTATGTACATGATTGAGTTCTATTTTCACAATTATGGAAGATTACTTAGAGGTTGATTGCCAATCTCGTAGTAAGATCCAGTAAGCGCTGACTGGACGATATCCTCTACAACGGGACTGAAGCCGATGCCGACGCAGCCCTGGGGGCGGGCACGGAGGCTGACCAGAGCGAGGCGGTCGATATCCTGCCGCCCCCACTCTCTCCTAATAGCCACAACAGCCCCCACCTGCGTTCGACTTGTGGATTACATCTTATTAGCGTTTTGGGGTAGTCCTCGGTGCAGTCGAGAGAATCGTCAGGATGAGGCGTCGACCGGGCAATGTATTCACGTATCTATCAGCTTTCATAAAGATAATGCTGGTAAATACATAAAAACGAAAATAATAACACTAAAATATTAAAATGGTCCACCACCTCCAAGGGCCTAATGCAACTATTGGATCATAGGGAAGGTTACCCGACCCAAACTGAAAAAGGTTGGATAAAACAGCTGATAAATAGTAAATAGAAAACGGAAAATACACTCACATAACAAAAAGCACAACAGGAAAAAAAATATATTAAATAACACAAGAAAAGAAGACAAGTGATCATATAAAAAAACCAGTTGCTATTCCACAAAATACATTAATATTGAAAAGCAAAAGCTTAAAGACATTAGTGGATAAATTCCAACCAAAAGGCTTTAAGTCTCTGAACTAATACGGGAAACAATCCCTGTCAATATTTCGCCCATTGAGGCACCATCAAGACAAAATGAAAATAACAACAAAGGAAAAAAAAACGAATAAAGCTAAAAAAACTAAAATATAAATATATAATATGAAGAATAGATAATAAATTAGTTTCTTTAGCAGTAGTTATTTTTCTCTGTGTGACTAAAAATAAATCAATTTTCACAGTATTACTAAATTTATGTCACAAAACCCATCATTTCAATAATGTATATTACATGTAACAGATCAACCAGGAAATGTATTAATATATTTATCAGATTGCATAGATCTTATGCTGTAACTGAAAATTCTTCACAGCAGATCCCTTACCAGGGGCAGTAAACTAGTCATATACACGACTCTTATAAGCCCTGTTTATACCTATGCTTCCCGAACCTGGACTATCTCAAGAATTAATGAAAATAGTCTTTTAATATTTGAAAGAAAAATATCACGGCCCAGTGAGAGGAGGTGGATGGAGGATCTGGAGGAACAGGGAGCTTTATGACCTTTAAGGAGATGTGGACATTATAAAGTTTATAAAACTGGGGAGGCTCAGTTGGGCAGGCCATGTCGCAATGATTGAAGTTGAAGAAATTCCTGGAATAGTAGTGGACATCCCCTTCATAGTACTCGACGGACTTTTAGGCCAAGCTTTTGATGGTTTGATGGAATGGCAGCGTATGCACGGAGCCGGCTAAGCGCAGCACAAAATCGGACTGAATGGCGGCGGCTCATTGAGGAGGCCAGGACCCACCCAGGGTTGTAGTGGCACGTAGATAGATAGATAGACAGATAGACACATCGACCTTATGCTCACATCCTATTTAATGTCATATCCTGAGATAGGTGTACTAAAAAGAAAAACGAAACAATAGGTCTGAAATATAAACAAATCACTATCTCTTAAAAGGCAACTGCACTACATTTCTAAATTTTAAAAGAGGGAGAATAAATGGGATTTTTCCTTGACTAGTCTCCTATCTGCAGTAAACAAAATAATGAAGGCGTCGAAACTATCTTTCTGACAAGCAAAAATGAGCAAAAACTTCAAAATCAGGTCGAAAATGGTTACTATGATGCAATAAGAAATTAAAAAAAAAACAACAATAATATAATAATAAAAGCATCAAGTGTCTAGAACATCTGAAAATAATAATCCAGTCAATGTTTCGCCAAGTCAGAGACCATCAGAAAGCTCTTACATTCGTGAAATAAACATCTATGAAAATCAAATTGAGCACATCTTACATTATCTGTTCAAACAGAATCAACAAGAAGAGACAACAACTTCACTTCAAGACTCTATATTAAAATATTTTATTGAACATTTTGAGTGAATTTACTATCTCTGATTGATAAGTCTCTTTGGGACTATAGAAGTGAGATGAGCATTTGATCTTGATGTGAATAGTTTTTGGTTTATGTCCTGATGATGCAAAAGTTGGCGAAATGTCGACTGGTTAGTTAATTTCAAGTAATTTAGGAACTTGATGCTTTGTTTTTTTCTTATTTTACATATATTTTTTTAAAATACCATCCTTTAGGGATAACAGTCCGCATGGTGTAGGGAGTTGGCGGCCACCTCACCCGGTCATCTGACTGCAATCAGCCACTGGCCCTCCAGGTTGGGGGAACCCAGTACTGGGTGGTATAGCCCTTTACCCTTTACCCTTTCTCCTGTCTCGAGGATCCTGAGCTGGGCAAACCCGCATGGTAGCAATTAATATTCAAAGTAAACTAAATAGCTGGAGGCTCCTCGACGCTAAAAAATTTCATAAGAGGAATCAAAAGAAGAAGAAGGGACAGCAGTACTCTTACTTAAAAACAAATACAAAAGGTTATTTACATAAAATAACTAATCATTTATTTCTTTGAGATACTGCGTCTTTTGCGTGGTTTCAGCTTACATTTGAACACCTTTTTTGGGGGGAAAGAGTAGGATTATAACAGTTACAGAAGGGAAAATAGTTACAATATTTTGAAACTTAAGGCATTGTTCTTTTGAGTTTTCTAACTGCATCCTAATCTATTTTTAAAATGTATATTGTTATTTAATGTATATATATATACACACATTACATACACACAAACTCAGACAATGTTTAGGTGTGGATAATACCCGAGAAATGTGCTATAGATGGAAGGACGGATTGGACACAATATCGTGTAGCAGAGAGAGGAACAACAAGCCGGGGGTGTTGACCAGCAACTAGTGCCGCCCCCAGGTGCTGCCTCCCACGAGCTATGATCAATTAGACCCTCTTCCTGTCCTCATCTGTCCTTCATCCTCCGGTAATGGCCTCTTCCATCATGGCATTTCGTCCAGGTGGGTGACACCTCTGAGTTCTTGTGGCGAATCTTCCGCTGACTTGGAAAAAAACAATTTGTTCGCTGCTGAAATAGAGTAAAATGAAGTAGTCAGAAGTGTCTATGTCAAGAAGTATGGTTATTGAAAATGTTTATGTGCACTCTTCCAATCAAGATTCGACTTCTAGTATAGGTCGACAGTAAGTAGTAGACTAAATACCTACAATCTTGAAAAAATGGAAACGGTCAATACTAGAAGCCTCATCAATTCTAATACATATAGACACATAGTTTAAAAAAAGTACTAATTGTCAGAATATGATAAAAATAAGTGAAATTATTTATGACAGGTACAAATAGTTTAAATGTACATAAATTATTAATATAATGCAATAGAAGAATTCTTTTAGCAAAGCCTTAGATCTCTAAAATATTGGAAAAACCAACCACACAACGTTTTGCCAATTCATGCATTATAAGGACACACACCAAAAGAAAATCACATCAAAGAATACAAAGAGTAGCACATCTCAGACCAACATCCAAACAGGCATAACAATAGAGACAAAAACCTTCCTCCATGATGCTTTTATAAACAATTAACGCAAAGTAAGGTAATACACGTACAGTTGGGGAGGTAATAAAAACAGCTGGAGGGGCTATAGAAACAACCGCAGCAGAAATAACAACTCTATGAGGATTTATATCACCTTGAAATGGATAAGACAAAGGAAGGTAATATACACGAACTATAATTTAAATACACGAACAGCTGATCAGCAGAGGTCACAAAAATAACCAACCAATAAAAACAAGAAAAACATATACTTCTAATCCATATGTAAAGTCTAGGTAGATTTATTAGAATTATTCAAAATGCCCAAACCTCTTTATTCTTCGTCGGAGACCAATTACTGCCTGATAATATCCTTAATATTATCTCATTGCCGAAATCAAATACTTAGGATTACATCTGGACAAACATTTAACTTGGAATCTTCATAATAAATCGAAACTTTCAGGCTACTGCAACAGTTACTAGACAAACTCTCAAAGCTCCCAGTTAATTACAAAAGATTCATATGCATTAATATGAAGACCTATTTGGACTTACGGAGTAGAGCTTTGATGCTCCACTAAACCATCGAATTCCTCTCGTATAGATTATTTACAATCGAAAATCATTCGTAAAATCATTAGTGCAGTTTACTTTGTTACGAAAAAGTCACCCATAATACCTTAATGTCAAAATTGTTTGCTGATTTGGCTAAATCCGATACGAATCTTTTCATGGCAAACTTCATTCTATCTCAAACCCTCTAGTTTCAAACCTTGTTTCTTCTTCAATTCCCGATAATCCTCCGAGGTGTCTGAAAAGAAAAATGAATCTGAATTTGTTATTTGTTATTTGAATACTATCACTGGGTAGTTTCTCGACTTTGCTATATCCATGCCATCATGTATCATTCCCGCCATTACATTTACTTGTTGTATTGTTATAATGCAGTTGTAAATGTCAATAAATAAATTTTAAAATATATATATATATATATATATATATATCACTCACTCACAGACTGGCGCTACAGTCCTTGCAGGACCTGGGCCTCCTCCAACAGCCTTATATATATATATATATATATATATATATATATATATATATATATATATATATATATATATTCTTACATTTATGATACTAAACGGAGATTGTAATATAACTAACGATTTTATTGTAATTTAAAACCTAATTTAGACACTTCAATATATGGATAAATAAATAATTTATAAAATATTTGTTTTCACAACTTTGGCCATTATAAAATAAATATATGTGGAAGAAAGTGGTCCGGGTAGATGTCACAATGAATTTCTCGTAGAATTTGAGAAAAACTTTATTGATTAGGCAACGTTTCGACCCTACTTTGTAGGTCTTCTTCAGGGCTGGGGGGGGGGAGCGGGGGAGGGTTAGGTCCACACTAGCTTGAAACACAGACTGAGTCTATCAAATCAATAAAGTTTTTCTCATATTCTACGAGAAATTCATTGTGACCTCTACCCGGACCACATTCTTCCACATATATTATCAAGGTCAACATATAATATATATTTTGTAATATACAATATAAAATAAATATATTTTGTGAAAGTGTGGTGAACTTCGCAGGAAAATGATTAAGGTGGACCGCGGGTTGGCCATCCATGGTTGAGGTTATGTATAGCGCAATCCAATACTGATCCTAAACCAGAAACCATTTATTGTAATAAATATAAATGTTCAATTAATAAATAAACGATATTGAGTTAGCCGGTTGTCTATTATGAACATAACATTTGTAATCTGCTAATAACTTTGCCCTCTGAATTAAGCCACTGAATGACTCAGCGGAGCGTTTTCTTTTCCATCCAGAGCGATGATCCTGGTGGTGATGTGGTCACCGACGCAGATCGATAGGGGATTAGGGGCAAGTCAGGGGTTGTGCGAACCCGGGCACCTGGGGGCGGCTGGAGGTGGCTCGGGACGCGAGCTGGGGCCGTGAAAAAATGACAGGTCGAGCGTGTGCCCCCTCGTCACGGCCTTCCGTATCATTTCATCCGTCGCTAATAGTGGATCTGTTCCCCTCCTAGTATCGATGTAACTCTCTATCGATTCCCTGCTACATCGACCGTGTCTTGTCTAATAGGCATCCGATGTCTTAGTTCTCCCTGGCAATAGTATCCGCTTGAAAGGCTATGGTTGAATTGCAATAATGCAACTCAGATATACATATACATAAAAAATATCATCTATAAAATAAAAAAGCTGTGCCTTCTATAATATTTTTATTCACATTACTATTGAAGTGAACAATTTTTTAGCCACTGACAACTATTTTGGTAGGGGATAAACTTGTGGGTTCACGTCTGCACCATGTTCGAAACTGGTGAGACCTAGCGGCCAGTGCCAGAGTTATTCAATTTTTTTTAATCAACTTTAGTTTAAAGGTTAAAATTCCATTGATACAAGAATAATTATATTTATCTAGAAAGTAGTTTAGCAGTTGTGCAATTCATATTAATAATAAATTAAAGCATCAATAACTGGTAGGCAGACTTTCTCTTCCCCTAAAAGATTATGTTTGTTATCGTTGAAAGCCTTGTTTTATGAAATGATATAAAGTACAAATGATCTTTCCATTGTTAAACTTAACGATGGTAATAATACTAAAAATGAAAGTAAAATCTATGTAAATACAAATACAAGATATAAATAATATCACTATATAATAATTATAATTTCAATTAAGTTATTAATATTTTGTATTGGGCTTGTGCAGTGTATCGTATGTTTTGATGAACAAATAAACTCTCTCTTAAATTGCCACAGCCATTTTCATATTCTTTACCGGCGTTTCGCTGGCCATTCTGCAAGCTTCCTCAGAGCTTAATCTGAGACTGAAAATATTCAGTCCGAATAAAATACCTGAATTTACTAAAGCAATACATGCTACAGAAAAATTTGACTTCACTAGTAGGCTTAGGTTACATTATTACTCCTACTTAATGTAAGACAATGAAGCATTGAAGAAAACAGCAACAAAATGGACAGAGGAAAGAAAAAGAATGCATGAATATGCTCGCTAATGATGAAAAACCAAACATACATTAGTATAAAATCATTCTGCTTTGAAATAAAAAAAAATAAGTTGTGTGTCCTCATGACCCTCACTGCAATATGATCTACACAAAAGTGTACCCGCAGCAAGGCGGCACTGGTAAACAAACACCTGTCCACTCTTATACTATACACATATACTTACATATACACGTATATACACAATACGTGTGATTTTTGTAAAGTTATCTCGCTTTCCCGCTCCTTAGAGCAGATGCGAGGCGAAGCGAGATGATTCACCGGAACCAATTCTACAATCAACCGAACCAACACAATTAACTGAGCAGCCATTCATAACAAATGAGTTCTTGCAATGTTTCTATTAAAATAATAGCAATATCTCGAAAATAAAATAAATTGATTAGTCGTTATAACAACGTTTTTGAAAGTGCTGGTACAGGTGGTGGAGTAGTAGTTACCTTGGAATAATCTGGAAAAATTGTATCATATAAGTATTTTGAATTTACTTTCAAAAATCATCTTATATTTTTTTTGTTTTAATCCTAACAATGACGTTCGTAAAAAACCTATTAAGCCTGTGGCAAATACACTAATGTACTTTGCCTGCTATTCTAATTTCACTGAAGTTCATCAAGCTAATTTCACTGAAGTTCATCAAGCTAATTTCACTGAAGTCAAATCTTCGTTTTGCGACTATGACGCTTACCCACAGTAATATCCTCATAATAATATATATCATGCAACTCAGCACTGTGTGACTATTTGAATTATTTAGTTCCCTGGATTTACTTAACAATAAGCTCAGGGAATTATTATATTAGATATTAGAGTTTATACAGGCTTTGAGAAGTTGGAATAACTGTGTACGGTTCCGATACAATTCCAAGTGGCTTGGGAAATGTTTCTCGAGCTCGGTTCGAATTGGTTATACCAACACGGAAACAGAATCCAAAGGGTTTTAGAAACGAAAATAGGGCAAGGTTTAAATTCAAATATCTATTATGTCATATCGTGGGAATGATATAATAAGGAGGGCGTAGAGTGCTTCCTGTAAAAACAGATAGAGGGCAGTGTCGTAGCGGATTAGCCACTTGAAGGGAGCATATGCTTGTGTTTGTCGAGCGCTACCAGCAAGTGGCCCTCATCAAATCGTTGTGTAAGTGGTGGTGGGGTGGCGCACGTGGGACACACGTGTCCGATTACCCGGTGGGTACGCTCTTTAGATACACTTAAAGTGTTACAAATCCACTATACGCCCCTTAATTATCGAGAAATACCCCATATTTTGGGGTGATTCCGCTCTTCTATTACCTTTAACTATTATATTTTTTTAAGTGAAAACTTCTTTAGCCACTTTGAGCAAGTTTCGGTAGCGGAGAAACCATAGGTTCACGCTTCACCGAAATGCTCGTATTGAGCGTATTGGCGACGCGTAGCGGCCTGTATGATTTCTTTTAGTAAACTTTGATAGAAATCGATTGATATAAGAATGATCATCTTTAACTAAAATGCCCTTTAATAGTAGTGAATTTCCTATTTGATCTTTAGTATTATACTGAACTTCTAGGAGTATTTCACAGCTACTGCTTTCGATGACGACAATTCCCAACGTATCCTTCTGTTCGTTTTTAATAAGCAATAATAAAATTAATCAGATAAAAACACCTAATTAAACTTAATAGATAATACAGAAATTTAAATAGACAATATATTAAATTAAACAAGACAAAAAAACTAAAAACTTATACGGAAAACAATTTAATAATGCACAAACAATTAAGTCAAACGAGTGATATAAAGAGATAACACGAGCTAAGGAAGTTGGTTTAATGACGACCTGCTAATTTTCAAGTACCACTATTTTTAAAGAATGTGAAATAGTCGGGGTTGCAGCCAATAAATTTTAATCAAAATAAGTTAAACTTACTTTTGCCAACGTTTCGGTCCAAGTTTTAGGCCAATATCAGGGCGAAGAATAATAGAAGTATATTTATTCTCAGCCCCGACGAATTCACTCTCTTCTAAGATACATACAGTCAACCATTTACACATCAATAAATACCAACATTTTCTTGAAGATTATCTACAGAGATGTCAAGCTTTCCATTACATTGCCTGTATCTATATTATCTAAGGAAATATATTATCCTGTTAGAATGGACTACGGGAATCAATCAAATTGGTTTCGGAATTGGTTAGAGAAGTTGCCCTTGTGTTGGTGTTAATTAAGGACAGAGAGGCAGGACTAAGGAAACAGGACATTGCCAGGCCTCGGTCAAGTCCTAAAATCATTGACAATTAGTGGCCTGTGCATAATTATCTTTAATTGATTGTAAACATTCCCTTGTAGGTCCACTCCAATCCGGCTTTGAAGCGTGTATCACTGTAGCGGCCAGGGCTTACGTTCCAATATAGCGGCTTGATTAACCGATTAGTTATATTGTAAGTTCATATACATGAATAATTTTTAATATAACAGAATATAAGATTGAAAATAACATTAATTTAATTTTCTTACAACACTTTAAAAAAGTTGTTTACTTATTGTAATCTTAAAAGGAAGACCAATTATGTCTTTCTAAAAAAATGGATTTCTTATTACATCACAGCACCAAATTCAATATTTTTTTTGATCGGTATTAAACATAAACAAGATGTTTCAACGCTTAATAGCTGGGATTTAGTAAATAACAAGTAATATGTCAGATAGGTTTTCTCTTTTTTATTTTTTTTATTTTAAAGCGATCATTCCAGAGATTTTGTGATTTTGTTTATAAATTTCGTCTATTAGTTCTAAATTTTATTTTGTTCTTTTTAACGTGTTTTTGACTTGTAATAATATAAATAACTTATTTATACAACATTATAATGAAATTTGTTTTCAGGGAATCAAAAAACATTTTTCCAACTAACCTGCATTCATAGTCAAATTGATTCGCAACAGAAGTTATTTTCTATCTTTAAGTTTTACCAATAATATAAGAATATTAAACAATATCATTGCCCTTTAAACATATCAATTATTTTAATTTATATATTACTAGCATTTGCCCGCGGCTTCGCTTGCGTGGAATTTGGTCTGCCACATAAAGTTTCGTGAATGATCATTTTAAATAAATAATTTAATTTTTTGTGACTATAAGTTACTCGTACATCCAAATTTTCAGATGCCTAACTTCGAAACTGACGGATTCCATACAATCCGTTTGAACTCCTATTATATTAAGGGGGAAACCCTTGGAGGTGGAATTATCCAAATTCCTTTCTTAGTGCTCATTTAAGCTATACAAAGAACCTATCTGTGAATTTTAAGATGCTAAGTTCAGTGGTTTCTGCTGTTTGTTGACCGCTGGGTGTGTTAGTCAACCAGGTTACATGCCTTTAATTATGTACAAAATGGATTCTCCACAGCACACAAAAAAACTGTCTGGGCGGCATGTACCCCCGTGCCCCCCCCCTAAATCCACTCTTGTTGTAGCCTATGTTTTATTCCGATGTATAACCTATATACAAATCTATATAAATGAAACTGTAAAGTTTCATCCAAATCCGTTCAGTAGTTTTTGCGTAAAAGAAAGACGAACATACAAACTTTCGCATTTATAATATTAGTAAGATTAGTAACACTAGTAGGATGAAACCAGGCTAAACGTCCTCAACTTATTACCTTATTTCTAGTATTTAAATATTTGGATATTTCCAAGGACATACTTTTCTAGCAAATTTAAATCAATTGCTGAATAATTAACTTCATGGCCAATAATAACAGCTTCTCTTGATGAAAACGTTGATGACTCGAAGATATTCTTCCAACCAATGTACATCATTTTTTTATAGTCTTTGTGTAAACTATGGTCAATATGTTTTATTAACTTCATGTTGTGTAAAATGTGTGAACTCCCTTTAGAATCCTTAGAAAATATTGTTAACTCCAGATATCAAAGATATCCATGTCATAATAAAAAAAAAAGGGAACGTCAATTCTTGATACGTAATTAGAATTTTTTATATGCATGTTATTGAAAGCTTACATGATACAATCAAAATAAATATCTCATAAATTAAACTATAAATAAATTAAACTATAAATAAATTAGATGGGCTCGGGACTCCCATTTTACCCGCCCTTGCAAGTAGTCTTGTAAAGTTGTTGGGCTCGGGAACGAACGTATGTCAAAAAATCTAATAAGCACTGAGGTGTCTGATAAAGATCCGAAGAGTAAACTCAGGCGTAGGATGTTGCTTATTCATTCAATATAACTTAATATGTACTTCTAAAGCTAACATAACGATGCAACGGGAGTCCTAAATTATAGCCGAACCAAATCTAGGTTTGTAAGTAGACAGGTGGCATCAGCTTCGAACTTTCTGGTTAGCTAAACCTTAATATTAATATTTAGGTTAGAAATTTATTCTTAAAAACTATCGAATATCAAGAATGACGACTGTATCGAAGGCTGTACCGAGAGGTGCATAAAATCAGTACAGGGATTGTAATCAGTAATTGATGAGGATGGGATAGAAGACGGATTGGGCTAATATTATTGTTTGTTCCAACAGTAATTAGGACTGTAGGTGGACTAATCCTGCGTGTCCTCTGCCTCTGTCTTCCCTCTCCTCTCTCTGATCCTCTTCCTGTCCGCTCCATCACGGACTGTTGACACTGACTCCTTACTCCCACACAACCTACTGTCACCCTAAATCCTCATAGAAGCTTTATTTATGTTTACTCAATGCGTTGTCTTCGGTACTTGTGTTTGAAAATCTAAAAGGCCATTGAAAAAACAGATACAAAATATATAGATGGTAAAAACACAACCCTTGTAAATCTTGACTATATGTAACTAAATTGTATCCTCGTAAAAGTTTATTAGTAGCCAGATGACTACTTGTCATATGGTTATTTCCGGGAAGTGGCAGTATATAATAGAAACGAAAACTTACAAATCTAACTAATATGACAGTTATTTATATTTCTAAGTTTCATTATATGAATTACTATCAATCTTCATTTCTAGTACAACTTTTTAGATTATTCTCATTATTTTACTTACTCATTATTGTTTTGGCTTACTTATATACATAATAGACTTAATTAGATATCTGTTATCTAGTCTTTATTCATTACCACAATAAAATTGTAAACAAGTTTTCTCAATTATTTACATTATTCTCTGACCTATATTCTTCAATTGATTTAACTTGGAAATAAAAACGGGGTATTATACTGTAACTTTTACTCTGAAGGTTGTGTGGGTTCAGCGGGTCCAAACCACTCACACAGTTGTACGCTCAGTAAATAAAACATTGTGGTGCCTATACGTTGGAAAAAATTATTATATTTTTTTTTAATCTAAAAGTTCCGACCGAATGTCAAAAAAAAGGGGAAACCCAAAGTTGGGCAATCACATTGCACAAATGTGATTGCCTAACCGTTTTCCAAGAAACAATTCAGTCTCTATCATGTAGTGAATTCATGTACATTGTTTATAGTGGTACAGGTTCTTATTAATTATCCATTGCACTCGGTACTCTCCTCTGTGGCATGACAATCTATTAGCGATTATGGAAAATGAACTGATTCAACCTCAATATTCAAAGAATCATGGGTTTCTTGTAATTTTTACATTAGAACTACCACCATCGTAATTTTGAGGGTTTTCAAAAATGTTAGAAAGCAAACATTGATATAGTTTGCTTATTTTTCTATAACTCTATGACGGCTTTTATTTAAATGGTGGTGTCACTTCTATTCCTCATTTCTGTAAGACCTACCTATTTATACCGTAATCGTCATGATGATGATTTTTAAGATTGAGAAATATTTTATGGAGCATTATGGAGTGTATTAAATAAAAAACCTTCTTTGTACTCATTTCAGCATCCTGTTCTAACCATTACAAATAAAAAAATATAATTTTTATGTAGAGCTACATTGAATGAATATGCATACAAAAATACTTCCTATACATCAGTATAACAATTGTAATATCTTCATTCTAACTGTAAATTGACACAATTGAATGTCAAATTAAAGTTGCCTTAGTTGTGAATATAATAAAGACAAAGTCGATATATGTTGTATTTCTAATATTTATTTATATATTATTATATTAATACATATTATTTAGATTTCTTAATAAAACGTAAAGTTTATAAAATTAAAATAAAAATTGTGAAATTTATATACGAATATTTAAAACAAATAGAAAATAATTTTGCGAATTCAAGGCCCTAACAAAAATGAAAGAATTCCTTATAAATAAAAAAAAAATGTGAAACATATTTTCTTCAGGGCGATAATACATATTTTATTTTTTCGCATATCCCTTTATCATCCACAGGATTCAGACCTTCTTGAACAACTTAAAGATATTTAAAACAAAACCAATAAAAAGCCTATTTCAGTTTATTGTAAATTTATATTCTATTATTTTATATTTTTTGTTTGCTTTATATATATTTTTATTTCTCTATCAGTATATATATATATATATATATATATATATATATATATATATATATATATATATATATATATATATTCTAACATGAAAATAATTAATATGTGAATGGTTTTATGTATGTATGTGTATGTGTGAAAATATGCCACACTCATTATGATACTATTATCCATATTATTAGATGTATAGCCAATTTCTGTTTATTGTAGATTTTTATTCTATTATTTTTTTTTCCTCTATCAAACGTACGTTTAGTTCATGTTTAATTGTAGTATTCCAATAATGTAGCCGTTTGACCAGAAATATTTCTATTAATTTCTGTACAATATTTTTATTCTTAAGGGACCTGGTTCCAGAATAAAATTATTTTTCTATTCTATTCTAATCTAAAAATAAAGATATTAAAAATAATGAATGTCGATGAGATATTGCGGTAACGATTGTGCTGCACCCGATATGAACCATCTCCGGACAAAAACAGGTAGTACACTGCATCAGTTACTGGTGATTCAGCAAACAAATCAAAGTTCTATCCAATTTCAAATTTTGCTATATTAAACAAATACTTTTTATTTGTTTGTTTGCTTATTTAACGTAACTTTATGCTGCTATGGCTAATCGGACGATGCTTAAGAGGGAGCCCTAAATTTTTCCTATCCAGATTTAATTAGGATAGAGATTTTGAACGAGTACTGCAGATCGTATAGGCTTGGAACCGCTGTTTTACGTCCCTTCCGAAGGGCGGCATAACCAAGGATTTTTTACTCCCTTTTAAAATTAAAAGTTATTAATAAATCCTAGGACCACCTGTCAGGCTGTGTTACTGTGGTCTTGGGCATAGTAGGTTGTTATGCTAACCACTACACCGAAGGTCGCTCAATAATTTTTGTGAACACGGTATAATATTTTATTTAACATATAAGGTGAAATAATAAAAATGGGTCGTAAACAATTATTTTAAGTAATGAAGAAAACTGTTTTTTTAAACCCTAAATGATATACTTAGATAGGGGGAAGTGCCTCCATCCAACAAGCTGCCACTGCATAAGGAATGGATGACGGGAAGTGGAAGTCCTGGCCAGAGGAAGCGGGAGCTGCCAAATCGGCAGAAGCTCTCGCTGGCGGAGATTAATGCTGCGGTGGTAATGAAACGTCTCCATTAGAGAGACATTGTGGTGGAGAGGAACTAATCGGAGCGGCGATGTATCCACAGCCAGCAACCCCCTGGATTATCCCTCACTCCCGCCTTCCATTAGCCTTTGTCATCCTCCAAGAGACAAATTGATCTCTCTACTTCTGCATTACCTGTCTCCTTGGCTTGCCTATTCTTCTCTCCAGGTCTCTCTCTTACTCCTATTTCCTGTTCGTTTTCGCTCAGCTGTCACCCTATTTTCCTCTTTTTCTGTTTTGTATTTCGCTGCGAGCTGGCTTTTAAAAGAACTAACATTGACTTTTTCATAGTTTAAATAGTTAATGGATGAATAATTTAAGCTAATTTTTCTTTTCCGTCATTCCAAATATACCCATTCAAAAGTATCAAAATGTATGTATAAAAGAAAATATTTCATTAGCTCTACTTCTTACTATAAGTAATGCCGTAAAAAAAAGTGTAAATAAAGGAAAATATACATATTATGGTGAATATAATAAAACTAATTCAAGACTCAGTGGGAAAAATAGAGTGACTCTGAAACAGATTTTTATGTTTTAATATACTCTTTCTTTAATCTGTTAACAGCAATAGATGGATCCTGTGAAAGAAGAACCTCTTGGGGCTCACCTAGCCTCTATAAAGAAGAAAACTCTCAATTGGGATCTCCTAATAATCTTAGAAAACAACCGAGGGTTGAGTGTCATGTCGATCAAATCAACTCCCTGCTCAACCGTTGGCTTAGAAACAGAAGGTCTCTACTGTGTACTATGCATACCATGCGTGCTACAGATTATATCCTCTCTTCTAAGACTTTCATGGACACGTTTAAACTCTTATGTACTTGATGGTATTTTAAACCTACATTTTTTCTTATTTTTTTTAATACTTCGGATCACGTTACAACTTTATTTTCCTTTCTTCTGCTAGACGTTTTTTTGCCTCCATTATTCTTCAAGATTTTCTGTCCATCTGATCTTTCTTCATTTTTAAACCCTTACAGGTATAGGTCTTGATATCGTTTAATCCACCTTTGTATGCTTAATTATTCCACAGTTACCACGTTTTTAAAACATATTTTTCTTACAATATGCAAGAAATAGGAGGTTTCTCCATTGAAGTTTTCCCATGAACTAAGGAAAGGTTTACAATAGAAGATCTCACTTACAACATATGTGTTCCATATTTAAGAATATTTCCAAATAAATATTTGGTAATTATTATATTTAAAAAATTCTTTCCATTGATAAAATATTTTTGAAAAAAGAAAGTAAAGGTAGATTTTTTTGTTGGTAAAATGAGTTAATTAGATCCTGAGAAGATAAAATGAAGTGTCCTTTGGTTAATGGAAGGAGCCAAGGAAAAAACAATATTGTCCTTGGAGGGAGGACTTAGTTACTAATTTTGGGGAATAACCATCTCTTGCCTTTATTACCTTTAATAATTGCACTCATCTCCGTCCCTATTGTCTTTTCCACTTTATCTTTTCATTATCTTTTTCTTTTATCATCTGGAAAAATAACTACAAAGACAAAATTTATTATAATTTTTAAATCCTTCTTCAATTTCACCAGTGATCCTGCTGTGACAGATCAATATTTCATCTGTTAACATCTTTCATATGTATGGATATTTTGGGACCTCGAGGCCCTCCTGGTTCTAATCCAGCCTCTACAAAGCGGGTACCTTTTTGGGGAAAACCTGTCAGTTAAGCGTTTTCTTAGACAAATCACCTTCCTGCACAATATTTGCCCTAGAAGCAGTACCGTCTCAACATGTACTGAACCCAAGACCCTTCATGGATCGTAGAAGGTTTTTTTTACATCCTTTCTGGTCTTTTCTCAATATTCCGAAACCTTAATCAATGATTGTCCCCATTTGTTCAGATAATTATACTGATTTGGATATTTTGAAGTTTTATTGCATTTTAATATGTAGTATTTTATTGAAATTGAACAACTGAAAACAACCAATAGTATGTAAGTTGACTTGTTACCGATTCAAGGAACCAATATTGTATCAAATAATAAAAATTAAAAAAAAGTATGAATTTTTTTTTTATATTTTATATTTTATTATTGCTTTCTTTAACAGGACTTCTTAGTTGAACACGCAAAAATTTAACTTAAACCGAAAAATTTATGGTTTGGATACAAGTTACTCTGCAATTCGATATTGCAATGCTAATGCTATGTATTGGCGGCACCATGAAAGGGATGCGGAGCGGGGACACATGAAAGGGAATATGTTTTGGACAAAGAACAGACCTGTTGGTCCCCTTATGGTTTTATGGTCAAAGATGGTGGAGAAAGAAGAAAATGGAGGGGCAAGCTACTACTAAAACGAGGCTGAAGAAGTCACTCTGGAGATAGACGCAGAGAAGGAAAGTACTCTTGAGACGAAGGCGGAGGAGGAAGGAGCTCTCTGGAGACGTACAGCAAGGAGGAGAGATCTTGCGGAAGAAGAAGCCGGCGAACAACTCGGACCGAGAAGATGAAGAGTCCCGTAGGCGACAAGAAGAAGACCGACCTGTAACCCAATCTACCCCTGTCCACAGATAAGTTTAATTTATTTCCTGTAACGTATTGTATGGCAATCCTTTTTTATACAGTAAAATCTGAATCATTAATCTTGTTTTAAATTGATATAATAAACGATCCTTATTGTAATTCTTTTGGTGCTTACATACCCCAGATACACTATTTATTAATAAATAATATATTGAAGGTATAATAGATACGTAAATTGGTAAACACAAGAATAGACCTTTGGAAAGGAACCCAATTAAGATTAAGGAATATAAATAATAATTTGAGTACTCATCCTAAATGAGACTCTGGCATACCAAATATCAATATATATATTCAAGATATATTTAAGAGTAGAAACATAGCACTATTTGCAAATGAATCCTTAAATCCTCGTTATCACTTTAACTCAATTAAACAATGAACTAACTCTATCTCATGAGCCATGGCATCATGAGCCGAGTTATCATAATTTAAGGGAATATATTGAAGTAAAATAGTACCTATTAAGATGTAAATGTGTTTATTACCATATGAATCATTGCAATTCATTCATATTTGTAAATAGCCATATAAAAATATCTCTTGACTAAAGGGCCATTAATCAATTTTTTTGTTTAAGGTATGATTAAACCTTCTACTAATTAAAAATATTAGGAATTGATTAACAATATTTTAGTAAAGTGGAAAGTTTTTTTAAACAGCAACTTAACATGAATAACAAATGACAATCTGTCGTGTGGTAATAAACACATGCTTACATATAGTAGTAATTTAATTGATTTAATTTAGGAACAGTTTTATATTAATGTAGTTAAAAACAATACAAAAATAAACATTAACAATGAATAAAATAAAATTTAGCTTGATATTTTCTTAAAAAGAAGCGATCAATGCTCAGACAAAAAGCTGTTTTCGTGTTCTCAGTCCATTTAAATGTTCTTTATAATTTCGGATTTTCAACGAGGCACGAATCCAGGTTGAATTACTACTTTAATTTATCTGTAAGGAAATGAAAAATATCCTGTAAGGTTAATAAAAAAAAAAAAGAAAGAAAGTATATTTTAATATTTTATACAACATTACAAGTTTATTATAAATGAATTTCTTCATTACATTGTTTATACGTACATATCTCGTATGTGATTATAAACTTTATGGTGAAATACATTAGATTGTTTAGTGAATTTATATCGACTATGTAGCTGTTCGATAAATTTGAGGCGTTCGCCCAGAAAAATAGTAAATTTAAAACTTTTTTATATAATGCAAATTTGATTAAATAATAATTATTTTTTAATAAAAAATAATAATTGTTCAGAATATAACAAATATTTAGAGTATTTTTCCTGGTCAGTGATCAAAATAAGTTGGTCAATGAATATACTTAATTTATTTTATTTTTTAAAAATTGTTCAGGCCTCCAGTCGCCATGTGATTCCTATATGATTTATAATAAGATAATTACATCATTTTGATATGTATCTCGAAAGTGCTCCTGAATTGAGAGATCATTCTAGTTTGTTTTGTGGATTTGTGGGTGCCTTAATGGGCATTAAGAAAATGCACACCCTCAATGGGTGGAGCATGGTCTCCGACCAATTACTTCCCTGCATAACCGTTTTTAAAAAACTGCACAGTCTCTACCACTAACTGAAGTTTAAGTTGTAGTGGTAAAGGTTATATTCTCTCTTCTAAGACTATGTGCATGTTTATACTTCATATCGTCCCTACCATCGCAAAGTATCGAATGTGGAAAAAAAAAAGTTTTCGTTTTCGACTTACAGCAGTTTCTTTAGGATTGATAATTGATATAAAATTTATATGGAGGCATCTATCAGTCAGAGAAACAATGTAAAACGAATGTCATTGGTTGACTATAGGCACTAATTTTTATTGAACCTTGAAACTGCTTTTTTTAAATTCTCCTCCTACCGATTTTCACATACTATAGTTGTAAATAGAGGGGACAATATTTAGGTACTTGGTGGTATTTTAAACCTCGTTTATTTTTCGTATTTATAAATATTTCACAGTCTGTTCAATTTTTAAACCATATTTTTTACAATAAAAATTTAGTTGATATTTGTACAATCAATCCCTAAACAGAGGTATGCAAATGTAGATCACACATGCCTATTCTACCCCAAAGATATAGTGGAAGATACATTTTTTTTTTTTAACCTTAAGGGTTATTAACCCGGATAAAAGATTTATTTCTATTTCGTTGTGTTTCAAACTCCTGACTACGGTTGTTGTACAATAGATAAAGGAGACTTGACAGAGCCAAGAAGAGGAGACAGTATAAAGACAGAAGGAGGGGGCGGCCACTAAGCCGCCATCTTAGCAATACGTGACCCCGCACCTCAGCAGCCACCATCTTCATAAAAATCAGTCACGATATCAGTGAATAGATAAATTTACACTAGATTGGTCCAACAATAATTTGGAACAAAAAAAATTAAACAGGGATTAAAAAAAGTTGGTAAAAAATCTCAACACAGGTAACAATCGATTTATTTATGTATGTGTATATATAAATATATATTTTCTTGTCAAAGTCTATGAAAGAACCGTTTATTTTTTTGGCACATTCCACATATTTGTATATTATATATTTTATAATTAATTCTTTACTGTATTTCTACAGCACCAATGGTGAATAAGTGCTTAAATCAATTTTTGTACAGAGAGACTTAGGTATATTGAGGGAAAGGGAATGGTGTCATTCTAATAGGTTTAAGCTTAAAATGGAATTGTATTGTAAACAATAACTCATTTTCCAGGCAATACCTGACTTAGTCTCTTCTTTACCAAGAAAATAACACAATCCTGCTGTCTGGATACAAAAATACTTATTCAGAACAATGTTTGACTTATCTGCTTATTCACCGGGGTTGTAGATTTAACTTTAGCATGAGTGATTGATGAAAAGTTTGTTGAATTGTGTAATTAAATTGCCATATCGTCGATAATAAAAAAAGCTTAGCATAGTAACAAAAATAAAAAAAACATATCTTTTTTCGACCTGTAGTGATTGCTTAAGGAATGTAGCTAACTATAAGCACAAAACCATTTATAAAATACGGTTAACGAAACGCACAAATTTGGAATGAAGCTTGAATTTTTTTTTTTTGAAAAATGGTGTTTTTCACTGTCGATACTTCGAATTGGTATCGAAGACAAATAAAAATAAAGACGAAATTTTATAATAAAGACAATATAAGTTTTAAGATTCGTATTAAACTTCCAATTTCTCTCTGCAATATTCGTCATTCAAAACTAGGATCAATTAAGGATATTAAAGAAATGCGAGAATGACTTAATATTTTCGAAAAGATAAAAATTTATAATTATACGTTATATGAGAAGCCCAGTTACAAACAAGGCCAGGTTCATTTCATCAAAAATTCAGATGAAAGTTCACACAGTGTGTATGTTAATATATATGTATGTGTGTGTGTGTGTGTGTGTAATCAAAAATTTATACATGTAAAATATTATAAATTACTAAATTGTTTTCTAAAATTAGAAAGTTGTATATCCTTTCAAGAATTTTGAAAAACAAGAATTATAAATCTAATCGCAATTCAAGTTATTCAATTTCATTCATTCAAGTTTTCAGTTGTATCATTATAACTTAAACAACTGGCTTTATTAATCGAGCATTAACGTTTTTAATTTTTTTAATCAATGTCTTGAGATATATTGGATATCCTTCAATGTTGTGATTTTTCTTAGATATTTTACGTCTACATAATATTTTTTATATCGAAAAATCAAGAAAAAATAATATTACTTCACTAATTGAAATTGATATCTCTCGCTTGTAAGATTATTGTCAGATGTAATGAAGGTTTCGGGTTCCAATCCAAATTTGGCAGATTAATTATTTGATCTGTTGACAGCTATGGTGAACCTTGTGGGCCCTCTACACCTTAATCGGTGATAAAAACCTGGCAGTTGAGTATTGTTTGGTCAAATTGAACCTTGGTGAGCCTTCTACATTACTGAAGGCTGAAAACAGTACATTTATTTATAGTTTATTTATTTATTTTATTTATTCGGTACACTATGTACCATGTACTGAACCTTCATCGTGTATAGTGGTGGAAATTTTCGTCTTTTAGTTCCCCAATGCCATTGGTAAAACTAAGTAATGTACCATACCTGTTTTAAAATGGGATGGTATGCCTCTTTATGTTTCTGTAAAAAAATTGCAAAGGGGATCTGAGCTACTGATATCGCTCCTTCAAAAGAACAATGTCAAAAATGTGAACAATGAGGTATTTGAAAATTCCGTGAGTTAAAAAAAAATTTAGATACTGGCAAATCATTCGTATTGCAATGATGGTTTTAAAATTCATTTACTAACCATTAGAAAATTACTAAAAACTTGAACATTTTTTTATTTTATCTGATGTCATTATTCTCATAAAGCCTCAAGTTCAAAAGTGATGCAACTCAAAATATGACTTTATTACAAACAAAAATGTTGGAAATGGAATATCAGATATGTCGTTCCTAAATTAAAAAGCTTCAACTAATACAATTGCTACTGAAGGCTTTTTGAGTCATGTTATTGTTCTTTTGAACGAACGAAAAAACCTTTCATGAGAGAATTATCATTTTTATATTGAGAAATAGTATTTTTTCTTAAATTGGTGATATAAAAGATTTCTTAAAAATGAGATAAAATTAACAAAACAAATAAATAATTATGGCATCAGTACAATGCAAAAAATTAACGTAACCTTAATAGGACATAAATATTGTTGATGTTGAAACAATGTAGCATGATCCTGAATTCGTGTAATGGCGGCCTCATTTCGAATTGGCCGAATCGGTTCCGAATAGTAAATATTAACCGACAGGTCACAAAACGATGATAAGGTGGACAGGAGGTTGTAAACATAGACACATTAGGGAAAGGCTATTATGAGGCTTTGTGAGGGTTTGTGAGGGCTTGTAAGTCCGGCAAAGCCGACCGGGATTAGGGACAAGTTAACATCCCTAATAGGATCCGATTTATCGGGGGCAAACTTTGCAGAGCAAACGGTGCTTGGATCTCTTTGGGTCGCTTGTCGATCGCTATTCAAACTCTATCGGCAAACTCATTCGTTTCTGTTGATCTTCCCTTTACAAACTTGTAGTAAGTACCTAATTTGAGAGAGAGATTCGGATGAAACTGTAGATTTTTGGACAAGTTCCATTTAAACAGTTCTATCAGGATAAATTTTTAATGTAACTTAAATATCAGGATGTATTTGTCTATATAAAATTATGATACATAACATTTTAAGTACGATCAATTAATCCAATCTGTTCCGTAGATTGTCGCTTCGAGTTGAGTTACAAGTTTTATCTGTTTATACATTCAATTTCTAATATTTTCCTAAAATACAAGTGATGTTTTAGTAAGGAAAAGAGAACATAATTATTGATAATGAGTAGAATTCGTTAATCATTTCATCTAGAAAGAAAATTTTCAACTGACATTTCGAAGTATAGATGATATATGTTTCTACAAGCATTCATTTCTATATGAAATGATTACCAAAGCATACCCATTTCCCATAATTACATTCATTTTTCCATATTAAAGCTCATTACAATCTTTATTTTTGGAAAAATTTAAAAATGAAACGAATAAACTGTTAAAACATGTAGTAACTCAACTCGAAGCTGAAACTTGCGGAATAATTACCTGGTTTAGGACCATTTGTATTATCTATAGTGGGCACTACTGCAACCTATGAAGGGGTTTGTGTAGAGACTGTACGTTTTATAGGACAACGCTTGTGCAGGGAGGTTATTTGTTCAAGATATAGCTCAACCACCAGATTTTTCCCATTTTGGATATCCCTTTGTAGACACCGGATGTGCCGCAAAAACTAGTATGCAGGGTCCATGCATGGCTGCTAACAGATTAAATAACTTACCTGCCACAACCGGATTCGAATCCGGAACCTTCAGCATATTAACTTTGCACTTGACCCACACCGCTCACTAACCAGTTATAAGCAATCATGTCATCAATCAAACAATGCCATTGATTCCTTTTGATCAGAATTTTAAAAACGCTCAACATTTCCTTTTTGATATTTTATATACTGTCTCAGAAATATTGTAATATATAATGAGAAGAAGAAATAGAACGTAGTTGATCCACAGTCGATAGGAGCGGAGTGGCTCAGTGGTATATGTACAGGTTATGGCGCTGAATTGCCATGCAGAAGATCATGGGTTCAGACCCCGCTGGCAAGACTTTTATTTAACCTGTTAGCAGCCGGAGAAGGAGCTAGAACCCTCCTGGGGCTCATCTAGCCTCTATAATGTGGGTACCAAAAATAAGGGGGGGATCTGGTGGTTGAGCGTGATTTTGGGCAAATCACTTCCCTTCACAACAGTTGTGCAAGAAACAGTACAGTCCCTACAATGTACGGAACCCCAGATCCTTCACGGATTTATGGTACAGGTTTTGGTTCACAGTCAATAGACAATCTGATTCGTATGATGAGAGAATTACACGGGTATAAGCCGTGTTAATTTACATGAGAGATTAGCATTTGCCAGGAGGTAATTTAGAATGATGTAAAAGAATTTCTAGGCTTTAGAAGTACTACGAGATTGCGCTAAATATAAAAATGGACAGTAAACAACTAAAAATCGATTAGAGACAGACTATCGATAGGAGCGAGAAGAGACAGAGGGTAGAAGACTTGATTTGATACCGGTCCCTGATGCCCCTATTTGCATACGAAAGAGGGCATAAAAGCTTCTCCCTTTACAAACAATCCCCCTCCCCCCCAGCTCACCTCCACAACCATCATGATCATTTTAAAATAAATCATAACAACTTTCTGTTGTTTTTTCCGTTCTTTTCCCATCGTCTCGGAGCCATTTATTCTTCTGTTTACCTTCTCCGGATGTTTACACTCATTAACCGGCCAATTGGTCCTTTCAGGCTTTCCTTTCAACTTTTTATTCCTCTTTATTTACCTCCTCGCCCTCCTACCTTCCGTTTGGTTCCGTTGGTTTTCCAATCTTTTTTTTTAAAAGGTAGTAATTGCTCCAATTAATCGGTGGAATGATTTTTATTTTATTTTACCAGATTTATTTATTCGGAAAAAAGGGAAATTCTGATTGTTGAATTTTGAAAGAACAACGTCATAACTTAAAAAACCTAACATTTCAATGGAGATATTCGATGTGGAGAAAATTCCATGTGAGTAATGATGGTATTTGAATTATTTTAGAAAATGTTTAAAAGCTTGAGATTTTTTTTTTTCAACTTATGTCATTAGCTCCATAAAACTTCAAGTTCAAACATGGCACAACTCATAATATGACTATATTAAAAAAAAAAACATGTTGGAAATAGAATACCAGATATATGGTTCATGAATTAAAAAGCTCTAACCAATATAATTGTGAATGAAGGCCTAACTCAAAAATGGTAATTTTAGAGTTATTTCTTCTTTATTTTGAAGGAGCATTATGTGGAAGTATGTTTAGAACCATGTGATTGGTTTTATCGTATATACTCGTATCAACCTATTCTTTCAAATTTAAAATCTTATAAGTTACTTTTTTATTTAAAAAAAAAAAAACCTGTACCACTACAACTCATGAAGGATATTGGATATATGGTAAAGATTCTACCGTTTGTTGGGGAAAGGGTCAGGTGGGAGGTGGTTGGTCATAGATCACACTTAACCGCAAGATTTTTACCCTAATTTTGGGTACACAATTTATAGAGATTCGATGAGCCGGCCCCTGAGGGTCTTCTGCAGGATTCATCTCCGGCCACTAACAGATTAAATAAAAGACTGCCGGAGACGGTGTTTGAGCCCAGAACCTGTGGTACGGCAACTCAGCGCTCTACCACTGAGCCACTCCGCTCAATTAAAACCATTGAATTAACCTTAAAATATAGCTTATTATAATGCAATTGGGAAAAACCACAATGCAAAGCCTTATGTTTCGAATCCAGTAATACACCCACTTACCAGTCGGCGTTTCGCCTATTCAGTCATTATCAAGACACAAAAACAAAAAAGGGTTATGTGAATCACATCTCGAAAAAAAAGGTGCAATACATCCCAACGATAAACAACCCAAACAGGCTCCAAACATGAGACAGCACCCCACCACCAAGACGTTCAACATACAACTGAAAAGAAGGTAATTCACAACCAGCTGGAAAGTTATAGAATCCTCTACCTTTTTTTTCGAGATGTGATTCACATAACCCTTTTTTGTTTTTGTGTCTTGATAATGCCTGAATAGGCGAAACGTCGACTGGTAAGTGGGTGTATTACTGGATTTGAAACATAAGGCTTTGCATTGTGGTTTTTCCCAATTGAATTATAGTAAATAATAGTGTTTTTTTTTTTAGTTTTTAGCTCTATTTTATTACTTGGAATATAACACCCCATGGTACTAAAATGCAGCCACCATGGCAATAGGAATCGCTACAGTAGCGTTATCTATCTCCATTTGAGTTAACTAAATGCTTTATATTAAATTTAAAACATTATTTCTATTATGACTATATATTAAACCTCACACTGCATGAGCGGTAGAGAGGATGGACTATGATGATGATGATAACTTGATATTATCAAAAATGATTAAACTTTCAGATACATTATTCTTATGCTAAATACTAGTAGCCATACCGTAGTTTATCATAGTAAGAAAAATCTTTATATGCAAAACAGTTTTATGCAGAGGGCTCTACAGGTGAGGAATCTTGAGGAATGCAGGTGGTGAGGAAAAGAGAAGTGCAGATCTCACAGTTCCAACTCTATTGGTGATAGCTTTATTTATAGAAACCATGTTTATTATGTTCATAAACCCTGTATCATATTCTTGCAGTTACTTCAACCTCCCCAAGGGATTCACCTGGAATCGTGGGTAGAAGGCACTACTAGAGTGTTTCTTCTCTCTGTAATAGACCCTTGCTCAAGAGACGTTTCAGTCTCCTAGTCTGATTCTGTGGTTGTAAAAAAAAATTGGAGTTTGTTTCCTTAAAAATTGTTTCTTTTTACTAACTTTTAAAATTAATAATTAAAATGTTCTTGATTACCTTCATTTCACCAAGATGCTTTTACACGTACATTTTTCTATTCCGACTCTTTACACTCGCAATCAATCCACGAAGGGTTTCCAATTTTTGTTAATCCTCGGTGTATGGGCGGTGGCTGGTCCAACATGGAGTGATATTGGACGGAGGAGGCGAGGAGAGATTGCTGTTTGGCAAACATTGGACCCGACCTAATGTTGACCAGGACGTGGTCGCAAGGCGTTACAACCCCCTTCCCATCTCTCGTCCATCTTTCTGTTTGTTTTATTTATTTATTTTCATTTTCACTTCCAGACTCACAGGATTTGGCTTTTTTTGATTTTTCTAGATATTCCAGAAAGTTATTCTAAAATCTCGTTATCAGCATTTTAACATTTCTTACACCACAGTAACAAAGAAAACTTTTATGATGAAAAAATGGCCGTACTTATTTTCGACAGTTTACTTACTGGAGTATGGTCGATTCCACTTATTTCGAATCGTTTAAACCAGAGAAGAAAATTTTTATAAAGTAACATTTTATATTAGAGAACAAAATATAAGTTGTATAATAAATTATTAATCAGGTAAAGAAATATATTGCATTAAAGGTTTATTATTTATTTATTACATATTAGTTTATTTATGTATTGGAAGCGGAGTGGATCAGTAGTAGTGGCTCACTGCCGAGCCGCAGGTCCTGGTTTCAAATCCACCCGGCAGTTAAATTATGTAATCATTTAACAGCCGATGATGGATCCTTTAAGATCTGGAGACCTTCTTGGGGCTCATCCAGTCTTTATGAGTGGGTACCCGATATAGGGGAAAATCCTGACTGTTGAGCATGATCTCGGAAAAATCAACTTCCTACACAAACCATTGTTTTAAAAACAGTAAAGTATCTAACATGTAATAAGCCATCTTCATTGGTCCATATCCTGGTAATGGTACAGGATTATTTATTTATTAACAGTTTGAAAAATGTAAGCTGGACTGTATAACCTTCCTCCTATGAGATGAAGGATCCTCATCCAAGATTAGTGTTAAGACATTAGTAAAATCTGTTGATTGCTGTCGAAGAAAACAAATTAATTACGTTAAAGTCGTTTGTGGATGAATTATTATTTAAAAATACTAAGGGATACCCTCAAAATCTGGAGGATTTTGAGGAAGTCGCTGAGGCAATCTCAAAACTAAAAAATAACAAAGCTCCAGATCCTAATTGGTTACCAGCAGAATTTTTCAAGTATGGAGGCGAGGAGCTACACAAGACCATACATGAGTTAATCATGATCATATGGATAGAAGAGAGAATCCCAGGGCAATGGGGTAAGTCTGTCATATGTCCCTTACATAAGAAAGGAGACCAGCTGGAATGCTCTAATTATCGGGGAATTTCATTACTTTCATGTGCTTACAAGATTTTCTCAATCATCCTCTTCAACAGGTTAACATCATTCTCAGAGCAGGAGATTGGAGGGTATCAGGCTGGCTTTCGTCGAGGCAGATCCACGGTGGATCTAATCTTCACCTTAAGAACCATCCTGGAAAAAGGCCATGAATACAAGCTACCCACACACCATCTTTTCGTAGGCTTCAGAAGTGCCTATGACAATATTAAGAGGGGGAAACTGTACGAAGCATTAGAGGAAATGAACATCCCCGCAAAATTGATTCGCCTTGTGAAGTTAACGATGAGTGAGGTAAGGTGCCAGGTCCGGATACAATCTGAGTGTTTCCGGGAGTTCCCATCTGATAAGGGATTAAGGCAAGGAGATGGACTTGCCTGTCTTCTCTTTAATTTAGCATTAGAGAAAGTAGTAAGGGATTCAGGAATCCAAACTCAAGGAACGATATGTTCCCGACAAGTGCAGGTTCTTGGTTTTGCCGATGACCTAGATATAGTAGCCAGGTCCAGATCAGCTTTAGTCGAAGCCACCACAAACCTCATCAGGGCAGCGTCATATATGGGACTTTTAATTAACCAAGCCAAGTCCCAGTACATGTACACCGGAGCTAGTGATAAGAGTCCTTTAGTAGTGTGATCCTACAAATTCCAGCAGGTTAAGGAATTTACCTACCTGGGATCACTAGTTACTTCGGGAAATGATATGGCTGCTGAGATTATGATCTTTGAAAGGAAAGTTCTACGTCGTATTATTGGACCTGTCAGGGATGCGGCTGAATCGAGAATAAGGAAGAACAAGGAGCTATATGTCATTTATGGTGAACCGGGTGTGGTTGAGTTTGTGAAGTTAGGAAGGCTTGGTTGGGCAGGACATTTGACCAGAATGAATGAACAAGAAATCCCGAGGAGGGTACTTGAGGAGACACTACATCGAACCCGAAGAGCTGGAAGGCCCAGGCTGAGGTGGGCCGATGGTGTGGCAGCTGATGCTCAAAGCCTACTTGGGATCAGGAACTGGAAGGCGGTCGCACAAGATAGAGCCGAATGGCGGCGGCTCATTGAGGAGGCCAAAACCCACCCAGGGTTGTAGCGCCAAAAAAGAAGAAAGAAGAAGAAGGGGTACCCTCCCATTGTTATTTTTCTTTCTTTCTCAAACAGCCTTTTTGGCTTTCTTCTTCAGTCAAATTCAATTTTTTATATTTTACAAAAAAAATGTACATTTTTTACTTAGATTTAAACTGAATATATTTTTATTATTTTTATAATGCAATGTTTACTTTTTTGAGGCCCTTCTTTGCTTTTTATGGTATGCTATTGGTTATGAAAAAATTGTAGCTTATTTAACTAGTGGGTTAATAATATTTTTTGTACTGATTACAGAAAAAATTCCATCACCCTTAGATGAGTCACAAATTTCACCTGACAATTTTTTATTTTCAGGAGTCTGCTCCCTCGCCAATCCTACTGTTTTCTAGAAGCGTTGATGTAGTGAGCCGTGACCTTGATTGCGGTCAGTGACTCAGTGTGGAGCTAGCCACTTGTAACTGTTTATGCTATATTTGTGGGTCTTATACACGCCAAGAAACATTTCTAATTTTGTTCAGAAGGTGTATTTTGTAGATAAATCTGGGCCTCCCCATATAGTGTGTTAAATAACTGATACAATGGTTATAAGGTAAGAAGAAATCTTTTCGTTTTGGAGTACCCATGATTTGGAGAGAGCCTAACAATCACAGTGATGACTGCTATTTTTGTTCTTGTTCAGTCCAAGGTTTCAATTCAAAAAACGGGAAGGACATTTCATACCCAACCAACATACGTTCGGCTATTCACCCTGTTCCTCATGAACCTGACTTCACCTCCGAATACCCTGGGCAATATTTTATATGATTTAGACCAAATTTCACATAGTAACAGCGATAGTGAGGACATCTACAATCCAGGTAACAATGACCGTAAACTTTTCTCTCAATCAGACTTGAACGATTTAGTATGAGATCTGGGCCTCCCAAAGGATTCAGCGGAAGTTTTAGAGTCTAGATTTAAAGAAAGACATATGTTAGTCTCCGGTGTTTCGTTTTCATGTAACCGATTTAGAGAAAAGGATTTGTCCCTTTTTTAACACAAGAGGGTGACCTAGTTTCTTCAACAATGTACCTGGAATCATGGAAATGTTCAAAATAACGTATGAACGAGAGGTATGGAGACTTTCATCAATTCATCAAAAAGGAGTTTGAAAGCTGTACTTCACAATGGTAACCGATATGCATCTGTGCATGTTGCACCCTCAGTCCATTAGAAAGAATGCTACGAAAGTCTTGAGTTTGTTCTAAATAAGCTCGGTTACTCTGGCCATAAATGGATCAATTGTGGGAATTTTAAAGTTATTTCCATGTTACTAGGTCAACAAAGTGGTTACACAAACTTTCCATGTTTCCTCTGTGAATGGGATAGCCGTGACAGGAAATAACACTATGTCAAGCAGACGTGGCCGATCAGAATGGCTCTTATTCCTGCAATTAAAAATGTTGAAATACAAAGTTTAGTGGATCCTAAAAAGATCTTACTTTCACCACTTCATACCAAATTGGGGCTCATGAAAAAGCTTGAGAAAGCATTACCCAAAGAAGGAGAGTGTTTCGAGTATCTTTGTGTACAGTTTCCTGGTTTATTTGATGCTAAGCTGAAATGCATTAGAAAACTTTTAAAAGATGAAAGCTTTGTAACTAAAATGGAAATGGAAGAAAAAAATGCCTGGAATTCATCTAAACTTGTAACAGGCTTTCTTAAAAACGAAACAAGACCCAAACTACAAAACTTTGGTTGCTGAGTTGTTACAAAACTACAAAATGTTGGGCTGTAACATGAGTGTCAAAGTTTATTTCCTTCTTTCACATCCTGATTGCTTTCCAGAAAATCTTGGGGCTGTAAGTGAGGAACAAGGAGAACGTTTCGATCAAGATATAAAAGAAATTGAGCGCAGATATCAAGGTGGATGGAATGTCAACAAGATGGCAGACTACTGTTGGATGTTACAAAAAAAAATCACAAGAACAGCCGAAAGTAATACCAAAAGAAGTAGTACGAAAAAGTACCAAAGAAGCTTTGATGAAAAAAGAAAACGTTTTTACAAAGACTTGTACAATAACAATAACTTTACAACACATGTACAGCACTTTTATGCTCATTTTATCTAGGTATCGTTGTTTTTTGGTTGTTTTTTTTGTTTGCTTTTACTTCATGTTAAAATAATAAAAACAAATCCGAAATTTTCCGTTTTTTGTACTTTTTCCAAAAACTTCAACTTTATTTTGTAGACAAGCCTTACGTGATAGAAAAAAGCCAATGTCATTTTTTAAATCAGCGCACAAAATTACATAAAGATCAGTTAATTAAATCAAAACAATTTTTAAAAAAGTTGTTTGCAGACCTGTGTAATTTGATGCCAATAAATTGATACATACATATAACTAAATATGAGAACAATATTCCTATTCTGATTCGGGCTTAGCAATACACTACCCATACAACACAACTAAAGTATAAATTTATTATACTTCTTTTAAAAATGTATAACCGTATAAATTAGGTTCATATATAGTTACGAATCAACCAGACATTAATTTATTTTTTGACATATGTGATTGGCCAGGTGTAAAAGGCAACTGGGTATAAAGCGGGTGCCCATTGGCCAGAGGCCGCCATCTGTCATTACGATTTCAGCTAGCCCAGATTTGGCTAACAAACGACCGTTGTCATATGAGGCTCATGCGGAACTCTTCTTGGAAAAGGTAACTCCTGACTGGGGCTTTTAAAAAGAACAGACTAAATTGATTACAAGGTGAGAGGTTGTGGGTGGGGGTGCTAATATGGGGTAGCAAGCCAGGAGGTCTCGGTGGAGGGGAGGCGGCCCGGCTTTCGATTGGTCGAGCCAAGCCACACCCACTAGTCACGCCCCCCGCCCTTATATATCACTGCCTGCCGGTCAAGGGTTCACTGTCAAAGCGGCTCTTATAGGGTTGGCGTCATTCTTAGTCGGTAAGGTCAGAAATCTCTTTAATCACAGTTATCAATTGGTCATAATCAAAGTCAATTATCGATATATCAGCTGCCGGATTTCAGTGCATTTCATTAAGTGGTTTCAAGTTTAAGGCTTATAATATAATTATTGATTATTGGATTTAATAAATATTTATTTTATTTTAAAAAGAAAAAAATACAATCAGAAACAACAAATTTTTTACATACATCGAGTAAGCTTATAACACTATAAAAATTTCCTTAGTCAATAAATTATTGAATAACTAATTTTAAAAAAAATATTTTAAATTCAAGTTAATATATTTTTGATATAAATTCAGGGAAAAATATGACTAATCCGTTATTACAGTAATTTAAACATTATATCATAATGTGGTATATGCATTATAGTTACTCAAATATTATTGTATTACTTTTTAATTAACAAATGACTCAATATCGCTCTTTATGTATTCCAATCAATCAGTAGCTTTAAACAATATCACTAATGATAGGATCTTACAGATTACCATATAAAATAAAATGTTTATGTGTTACTTATTAATGCATTTAGTTTAAAATTGTATTTTTTATTTTTTAAGTCATTAACCATAAAATATTAGCTCGAAACATATACGGAAAGTTTATTGTTTATTTCATCAGTATCAGTTCTTTGTTTATTATTCTCCTTATTTGTTATGACATTTTTCTGTCTAGTGTATTAGAAAGAAAATTTGTGTTGAATACATAAATTTATAATAATTTATAAATATTGTTTGTACATCATTTTATTAATTAGTATTTAAATATTATGTATAATATTTATTTAATACTTAATAACTTTGTGCTAAAAATGATTTTTTTTTCTATTGTCAATGGTTATAAATATAATGCAAATATTGTTGAGCATAGTTGTTAATCATATGGTTGTTTGCTTTTATTATTTGTAGTGTAGTGTGCAATACTGCTTTCACTTTTTTCTTTTTCATTGCTTCCAAATGATTCCATAACTAGTCATATTTTTCTTTAAAGAACAATAATATTTAAAACAATCATTTAAACTAATTTGTTTTTATTTAGAGTAGTTCTCAGTAAGCAATGATTCTCAACCATATTTATTTAAAATTTATTATTTCGATATATGTTAAGAAACAAAATTATTTAAAATTTATGAAATTATCTAAACAAAAATGTAATAATACTGTAATTATTATAGATTCCTGAGATCTGTATATTTGGATATTACTTGAAGTCAATGCGAACAATGTCGGCATAATGGTCTGACCTCAACTTTTTTCTTCATAGGATGGGAACAGGTAATAAACATTACAAACTTTACTGTGTTTTTGTTTATAATCACCTTATTTTTACAACATAATGACCTTAGAAGCTATTAATTATATAGTTAAAACAGACTATTCTTTGCCTGTATTTATAAATAGAGTATTGGTTTTGCTATTTATTATAATCTTAATGATGGTCTTTATTTTTTTTTTTCCAAGATGTTGTTATAGCCAAGCATGAATGCTATATGTATATAGCATTTATATATATATATATATATATATATATATATATATATATATATATATATATATATATATATAAAAATAAGCATACATTTTTATATTTTAGGTTGAAAAATTTATTAATGTGCTAAAAACCGCAGTATTTCTTTCTTTACAATAATTTGTTTGTCTCATGTTATTTCCATTCACTTTCTATTCTATTAAACATATATTTTTTAATTTTTATGGAGGTATTTTTTATTATTTCTGTTAATTCTTTTTATGGTTGTAGTTCTTCCTGGTAGTTCTTAGAAGTCATATTAATTAGTATTTTTTGTGCTGTTTTAAATTTCCAAGTTTTGAATAGCTTCTTGTTTTAATAATATATTATGATAAATTCAGATGTATAAATAATATACTTCATAAATAATCTATTATACTAGTAATATTTATGATCATTAACAACGTTTTTATTAATTTAAAATAATGAATAAACATATATAATCTTGACACCAATATTCATGTTCATATTAATTAAAAAGGACTTTTGTACTTTTACTATTTAAAGACTTATATCTATTGAATATTAATAAGATAGAGCTTATTCAAATTATTTCAAACGCAAACAATACCTAAAATAACAAATATCCAATGAAATTAAAAATCAAATTAGATAATAGACATTGAACAATTTAACTGAGTACCTGCTAACTTGTATAGATTTTGGGTTTTTAAATTTCTCTAAGATTAAATTAAATGTGAAATATCTATGATGAACTAGTTTTGTAAATTAAATGATACAGTTTTACTTACCGTGAAGTGATATATAATTATTGCAGAACAATGAATTGAGACATAAGTTAGCTTAGGTATTTGAATATTATCCTGTACATTTAGAAACAGATTTAATATGGAAAAAATTAAATCGATATATATATATATATATATATATATATATATATATATATATATATATATATATATACATAAGTATTTTTTAATAAATGTCTAATATTTTGTTTTAACTGATAAATGTTAACACTTAATAAATGGTTTAATTTATTTATATTAAAATCGAAATCCTCTAATTTGGTCCAAAAAAAAGAAGGAAAAATTACATTTTTATGTTTTATACTACAGTAAAGTACAGCTTAGCCCCCAAAGATAGAGTAGTATAATTTTGTGCGACATTTAAATTTTAATATTGCTTCACGAATAGTAAATCAGATAAATAATAGTATTTAAAGGTGTTACACTCAAGTGAATAAAATATACATGAAAATCAGTCATTGAGATACATGTCATGCGAGTCAACGGTCAGTTCGTTATTCTTTGGACCCGATATGATCATTATTTTCTTAAATGTTTTATTTGAAAAGAAAATATATGGCCAGCACCGGGACTCGAACCCGGGTCTTTCACCTCACCACAGAGAGTGGTGAAATGAACCATATCTTTTCTTTTCAAATAAAATATTTAAAAAAATATATCATATAACAATTAAATAAATTATGATCATTATTTTCGATTTGCGTTGCTTATTCTCAACAAAAAAAATAATCGATCCACATTCCACATATTTGAGTAAGATGAATTCAAAGTTAAATTGCCGTTGAAAATTTGTAAATTCTATAATAATATTTTTAACAAAAACAGTGCTTATAATTAAAAAATATAAGTATACTACCACAATCCATTATTGGTTGTACACGGTAGGGACTGTATTATTACCAAGTTACTTGTATGATATCATGCTCAACCGCCAGGTTTCCTCCAATTAAGATTAACCATTTTATAGAGCACAGATGAGCCCCAGGAGGGTCGTAAATCCTTTAGAGGGTCGTAAATCCATCCGTGGCTGTTAACACATTAAATGATATACCTGCCACAGCTGGATTTGAAACTGGGACATCCAGTATGGCAACCCAACACACTACACACTAAGCTACCACACTCCCTCTATTATAATGAATATGTAATATATTCAAATGAAAATACTATATACGCTCAAATGGCGCTCTGTCTTTCAGGGCGCTGTCCCGGAAAGACAGAGGATGCGGGTTCGAATCCCGGGCGAGGGCCTATCTTTTCTCTTTAAAAATGAAATATTTAAAAAATCAAAAAATTGACCAATAATTATAAGAAATTATAAATAGTAATATGACGTAAGTCAATAAGATCCTAAAATTAAATTAATGTTCAAAGAACATTCGTTCTAGTGTATTCATCGCAAAAAAATTGCGAGAACACGAGGACATGGGATCGGATAAGAGAAAAGATTTGTCCTCTGCCAGCAGGCGGCCTTGGTTGCTCAAATGGTAGGGAGCTGTCACGGAAAGACAGAGTATCCGGGTTCGATTCCCGGCCGAGGGCCTATCTTTTCTCTTTAAAAATAAAAATGAAAATACTATATAGTTTGGTTCATTGTCATTCAATACTTAGAAATAAGTAGTAGTTCTTTTCTGTTGAAATAGTAAACACTAATCCCTTTCAAAACTACCTATAACTTATTTTTTAATATAATATATAATATAAATATAATATTTATGAATATTCTCCTAAATGCAGTCCAATTGAGTCATGTAAATTATATTATATCTCTTGACCGAGTAGATTTGATACAATAATCTTTCATTCTGAAAATCGCTCAATTAAAATGTATATTTTAAAATATGTAGACATTGCTTATTTTTTTTTTAAATGATTCATCTATTAAAAGTAGATCAGCAAACTAGCCTTTACTTTATTAATAAATTCTTCATACTTAGATCTTCGTTTTTAAGAATTCTGCCCTGATATATGCAATACTCTTGCACTTCGTTGCCGTTAAAATAAATTATTGATTCTAAACTAAACTATACCTGGCCTCAATAAACTTGAAATTAAATTTAAATTAAAAATTGGAAGTAAATTAAAATCGTTCATTTGTTGTAATTTATTATTAAAAAAATTAACAAACTGGACCATGGTAGAGACTGAACCATTTCAACCATTCCAAGCAAATAGTCATGTTACGCTCAAGCGCCAACTTTTTCCTCGCAACTAAGGGTACTCTCGTTATAGGTGCTGGGTCATTCACCAGGAGGGTCTATAGATCTCATAGAGTTGACCGTGCCAGTTGACAGATTAAATAATTTATCTGCCTTAGCTTTGACCGCGGATTCTTCTGTATAGCAACTCAGCACCCTCCACGCTTAGCTACCCCGCTCCATATTTATCCTCACTCTCTTCACTTCCTCATTTCTTATTCTGTCCAAATTTGTCTTTTTAATACACCTTCTTTGATAAATCCGTCTCAACCGCTCAAGTATTGTGATAGATAGATGCTCATATCTCCGCTTCATAAGCCAGGATACCTTCCATAATTGAATAGAAGATTCTCTTTTTATTTTATTTTGACAGATTATTATTCCTAAGTATAGAATGAAATATGAAGTATTCTGCAGACCCTCCTCTCACTCACAGGCCAAACTAAGCAAATGTTGGTCATATAAACTTATAACGTGAAATCCCCTAGTTGAAAAATTCATAGTTGACTTAGATTTAGAGTTGGAGAAAAAATTATCCTTCAGGAAGTTGTCGAAATATCTGAACTGTAGATATCTGTCGGAAATAACTGTAGTGAATAAGGTGGGTGTGGGAGGACTTGGTAACCCAGCCAGTTTTATTTTTTCTCTGTCTGTTGTGAAACATGAGGCCTGGCGTAGTCATGTAAGAGTGTATGTCCCTTCCGAAAAACTATATAGGTTGTGTATTGATAAGTTTTTCTTGCAGTGTGTGACTATCTCTATGTCTTGTGATTGTTAACTAGTCTGTGTCACTAGCTAGAAATTACTCAAATCAACGGCGAATGGTCTGATCGCTACAACAGCCTTCCCTGAACGCGGTGGTAATGTTTCTTGCAGCTTGATCTGTCGAATAATAAAGTTTAAAATTACGAAATCACGTGTTCTCATGGTCGTATTTGATGGCATACTAAATAATGTTCTTTCAATTGTAGTGATAATAAATATTATTTTAAAAAAATAGGATTAATTACACTTCATTACATTCTGTAAACATAAACATATTAAACAACAGAAGTACATTAGTCCATTAGTTCTAGATTGAATTTAAAAATATAATAAAAACGGACATTTCTTGTGAATCGAGGATGTATTAGGATCGGGGATTGACACTAGACTGAGTCTAGTGAGTTTTGTGTCAATCCCCAATCCTACTAGCCCTGAAGAAGACCTGCAATGTGGTTCGAAACGTCGGCTTTCCAAAAAACCGTTCTCCCTATATAACAGTTGGAGTTTACTCCTTAAGAAAGGATTTTCATATATTGCCCGCGTTATGAAAATTTTATGAGGAGTAAAGTAGAGTTTTAACTAAAAGTGGCCCGTTACGCTCCTTTCTCGATAAGATTGTATGTTTTGTTTTACATAATAGATAGAAATTAAAAGTTAAATTCTGGAACTAATCGGGTACGTGTGGTATCTATGGTAACAGTGCTATTGCTTAGTATCCAACAAACACTATTACTACTCTTATTTAGATTCCGCCTTAAGCTGTTTGGGTCCATTCATATCTCTTGGATCCAACCTCAACAGACGACAGGGCAGCGTTACTCTGCTAAGAGTAGGAAATTGACTACCCATCTAGTGAAGTGACTACTTAATTGTGTACAGTGTAGTGTGCAGTGCTACTAGGACAGGAGGTTGGTGTATTATGAAGTGGACAGGCAGTGATCATGCTGGGCTTAAATACACCTCTACCGGACTCTGAAGATGAGGCCTCTTTTAAAAAAGTAAATATGGGGAAGAAATCGGCCAAGAGGAAGACAAGGAAAGCAGAAGAAACGCCACCGGTAGTGACCTCGAACAGCTTTACCGCTCTAGCTAATTTGCCACCAACTGAGAAACCTACGGCGACCCCACCGAAGAATACTCCAGTATAATGGATCGAGAAAACTTCACGTTAAACGATGTGAGTGATTTCATGAACAAAATTAATATTAATCAACATTTTATCCAATAGACGAGGACTGAGATCCATATTTACTTCCAATTATAGACCGACATTAGAAAGACATCTAAAAACTCGCAGAATTGGGTACCATAGTTTTGCACCTAAAAACACGACAAAGCTCTCAAACAAATCTGTGATAAGAAATCTTGATCTTTCTACTCCCTTACAGACATTCACGGTTGTGAAAACATTCCCAGAAAAGATATTCTACCGCCCCAGGGCTATAAATGTCAGCAATTTGGATACACAAAAAACTATTGCAACCACATCGCAAAATGTGTAAGGAGCAGCGGCTCCATAAAATTTCTGAATGTTCACGAATAGGCGAACCAAAATGCTCAAATTGCGAGGGAGCGCACATCACTTCTTATAGAAAATGCCTCCATAGCAAAAAAATTGAAGAAATAGTGACTAAAGGATAGAAGAAAAGAGATCTAAGCAGATCAGTACTAACCAAAACATACCCAAACTAATGGCTACCAGCGCATCTTTAGATGTAAATACATGTAGAATACGCATCTTTCTACAAGCTACCAAAATTACAACCGAACTACAACCATCAACCAGTCAAACCATGCTTCACTACCATCAGAGCCTCCACAAACTTTCGCCTATATACTTCAAATACCGCAGACGGATCAATCGAATCTCATGAGAGCTCTTGTCAATCAGATGGCTCAGTTCATGGTACAATTAACTTCCACGATGTGAGAATTAACCACCACAATTCAAGGATTAACAGGACAAAATTTAACCAAATCAATAAATTCACAATGTTAAATCTCAGCTGTTCAATTACAGGTAATTGTATAAAAATGTTTGATTATTTACGTATTGGAAAGTTTTATAAATATGAATTTATATTAATACAAATTGTGATTTTAATATATATAACGTTGACACGATTAATAAAAAATAAGTTTTGATTATTTTTGTGTTATCATTGAATGCACCCCCTGACCAATTCAATCCATCATTGAATTATCCAGTCAACTATTTACCACTCAAACATCTATTTTTCCATAAACAAATCTATAGGTATTTATAATTTTAATTAAAATAGTTACATTTATTGTAAATGGTATTTTAAAATAATTTACAAATTAAAAAAAAAATAATACGCAATGATAAGTATCAGTAGAGGGGTAAACTCCAGTCGCGTATCGGAGCTGACACACTTTTTTTTACCTTCACACGGATCATTTTCTTCCTCCTATATAACGGGTGTTTTTTTAAGCCCGATAGAACTTGAAATTGTAAAAAATAACACAAAAAATTAAATTGTAATCAAAATTTTTTTTTATTCGAAAGATCAATACGTGACATTAACATTTGAAAATGATTTCGGGCATATGGGCACCGCGGCTGTTCTTGACGAAGCGCATTCTGGACGTCCAATTTTGGGCCACTTTTTCGAGCACTGCTGGCCGTATGTCACGAATAACACGAACAATGCTGTCCTCCAAGGCGTCAATTGTTGCTGGTTTATCAGCATAAACCAGTGACTTCACGTAGCCCCACAGGAAATAATCGAGATGTGTCAAATCGCACAACCTTGGAGGCCAATTGACAGGTCCATTTCTCGAAATCAACTTATCGCCAAATTTTGATTTCAATAAGTCGATGGTTGCGTTCGCCGTATGGCACGTAGCGCCATCCTGTTGAAACCACATCTCCTCCGGATCAATGTCATCCATATTTTCAAACAAAAAATCATTGATCATGGTGCGGTAACGATCTCCATTGACCGTAACGCGAGCTCCGGCCTCATTTTTGAAGAAATAAGGTCCGATGATGCCACCAGCGTGAAATCCGCACCAAACGGTGCATTTTTCTGGATGTAATGGAGTCTGTAGGGTCTCTTGTGGATTGGTCTCACTCCATATGCGGCAATTTTGCTTATTAACAAACCCGTTAAGCCAAAAATGCGCCTCATCGCTGAACACAATTTTGCGATAAAACAACGGGTCAGTTGCCAACTGCTCCAGAGCCCAATCGGCGAAAGAACGACGCATATAATGGTCTCGTGGCTTCAATTCCTGCACCAGCTGGATCTTATACGGGTGTAGGCCGAGATCTTTTCGCAAAATTTTCCACGTAGTGGACGGACAGAGCCCCAATTCCTGCGACCGACGACGAATCGATAAATTTGGATCTTCTTCCACACTTTCGTTTACAGCGGCGATATTCTCTTCAGTACGCACATTCCTTCGACGTGTTGGTGTTATTGCATCCTCTAGAGAGTATGTGGTACGAAATCTATCCACAGTTCGACGAATGGCTTGTTCAGATGGACGATTATGTACGCCATAAAAATGACGAAGTCGTCTATAAGTTGCGCGAATCGACGACTGATTTTCAAAGTAAATTGGATAATTTCGTAGCGTTGTTCAAGCGTGAGTCTATTCATGATGATTTGTCAGAGTATACTGAAACAAATAAAAAAAAATGTTTCATCAAAATTTAATTTTTTGTGTTACTTTTTACAATTTAAAGTTCTATCTAGCTTAAAAAAACACCTGTTATAAGGTTAACTAATATTATTCAACAAATAAATATTTATATTGTTTATAAATATAATAATTTATTGATCAGATATTTAGCATTAGAAGGAGGAGAGTATAATTGAAGAGCAGCTGATATAACATAAAGGAGAGCTGATGTGGGAGAGGAATCAGTTGGCCCAGCCGCGGGCAATCAGCTAATGCACTGCCCCCTTCCATCCCTCCCATCCCTCTATCGCTCCCTCCATCCCTCTATCGCTCCTCACTCGTCTATCACTCCCGCACATACTCAACCTGTAACAGTGCCATTTTCATCTCTAATCTGTATCTTAGTAAATAAGCAACGAAATAATCTCCAAAAATTTAGTGAACAACAAACTATCAATCTCCTTATTGACGTTCTCTTAATCTGAAAAATAAAGAATATAATTTTTCAATGTAATATAATAATATAATGTACTTATGTAATGTGTTGGTAGTCAAAATTGGAGAATGAACAAGGTACTCGAAAATAAGGTATTGTATAGGGATAGCAGATATTCACAACCTTTGCTTCGCAACCGATAAATTGAAGTTACCTACTTTATTTCCTAAAATGATGTATAATAATAAAAAATAAATCATAACCATTGATATATAACCTATACTTATAATTATAAGCGAAAATCTATAAATGAAAATTATTCAACTATTTATTTAATGATGTTCCTAATACAACATTTCTTGTTATTTACTAATTGACTGTTTTAATACGAAAACTCATTACTCAGATTTCGGTTGATTTTGACCCGCGGCCCAAAAAGGTTGTCGACTCCTGGAATAATATATACGGACGATGTGGAAGATATAAGAAATTACAAAAGTGGAATGGTAGGGCATGAACCCGATTAGTATAATTCAACTCATGATATGTTGAATATTGAGATGGGCTTGTAAGCTTTAGTAAGGCTTGTAAAGATCGGCAAGGAACAAATTTTCAAAAAATTAATAGTAGTCTACTATATAGGTACTACTACTATTAGTAGAACTACCAGTTAATATGGACTGTTAAATATTTCAGGAGTAGACCAAAGCGTAGGTGGGAGGGTCGTTTTAAGATAAATCAAAAGGATTAGATTTTGTTAGTAGTCCATGGACAGAAGTTCGTGAGCAGAGATCGGTTGTATCAGCATCGATCCTTCCGGTTTAGCGAGCTTTATCATTACTTAATTTTTACATGATGAAATATAAATTTGATACAGTTTGATACCAAATAAAATTTTCTATCATGAATAAACATATAAATACTGTTTTGCAAGCATTCCGATTAATTTTTCAAAAATAAAAAAATATGAACTTTTCACTTACTTTGCCTAGTAACTTCTGAATGGCCAAACACATAATGTTAGCCTATCATAATTTGATAGGCTAACAATCGATTTAATGAGAGCTGATTACAGAATATATTTTATCCATTTAAACAAATCAAAAAAAGTTCTAAAGGTATTAATTTTTGGCATTAGTAATTTTCAGGATTCTTACATTTTTGCTTCAATACAGTTTAGTTTTAATGAATTTGTAATTGACTTGGCCAGAATGCTCCAAAATATATTTATTACGGAACTAATTAATCATTATTGTAAACTTGAACTATTAAAAAATTTAATTTTTTTTTAAATTTATATTATTTTGCATTAGAGTCAAAGTTCAGCTAGTAAAAAAAAATATTAAAATTTTTTTTTATTTAAGTTTTTGAGGTAGAAGTTGTATTTTCTTATTACTTCTTACTTTCAGTAAAACAATTAATTTATACATATCAATATGTGTCAGAAATGATGCCAGTTAAGGAGTAACAGGGTTTGATAAGTTGGATCAAGTTGTAATAAAGTTCTCTTTTGCAGGCGATCGCTTGTTGGATATTCCTTGCAAAGTTTGTGGGGATCGCAGTTCAGGGAAGCATTACGGGATTTACAGCTGTGACGGTAAGTAAAACTGTTCCCATCGAGTTAAGGTAACTTCATATCCAGTTACTTCCCAGCGAACTAACGCTTCATAGTAACTTTTACAAGTTCGGGTTAGCAAACTTTCTGAGTGCAAATCCATTATAAAGTATGCCAGAATTAACTGGAATATTTTAAACATTCGCACGAAATATTACTAGTTAATTTATGCAAAAAATATGGTAAAACTAGGCTGTAGTTGACTTTCCCCCTCTCTGTGTATTTTTTGTAATATTACTATAATATTACTTTAGTACCATAGCTTAGATTGCAATCATAAATAATAATAAGATCACGAACCATTATCAGTTTCCTACCTTTGGAAATCCATGGACTAAAGTATATTGGGAAAAAATCCAATTTATATAATTAAAAAACTGTAAAGTAGGAAATTTATATGCTTGGTTGGGAAAAAATATGTAATAGATGATTAGCAATGGTTCCTTATAGATGGTAATGTTTAGAATCAACATAAGGGTCATTAAAAAAACAAATCATTTTCCACCTGTTAGGGTAACTAACGTAACTATTTTTTTCGATTTCTTTTTCAATTAACAAAAAAATAACGCAGTCTTGTATCGTGCAGGATCCTGAAAAGCCTAGCAGAGCTTCTGTTAGAGTTGAAATATATTTGACATATCACTTTATTAATTAACCTTTAGTATGTTTTTTGTATGTCAAATTTCCTCATTGATCGACACATATAGGGTGCTCTGGTTTCTTCAAGAGGAGCATCCATAGGAACAGAGTTTACACTTGTAAGGCCCAAGGGGAGCTGAAGGGGAGGTGCCCGATAGACAAGACCCACAGAAACCAGTGCAGGGCCTGCAGGCTCAACAAGTGCTTCCAGTCCGCCATGAATAAAGACGGTAAGTGTTACAGAATAATAAAATATATTTAAATAAAAATTTTCTTATATATTTTTTATAAATAAACTACATAAAACGCAATGTTTACTAATTTTTTGCGTTTTATTGTTAAGCATTTCAATATTGCTTTCAATTATATTAACGATGACATGGTAAAATCAAACCCAAACTCAATTTATCTTTAAACTAAGAATAAATCACAAACACAAGGGCAAAATTATAGAGCTGGCCCGGCACGAGTGCTGCTGTTTATTAAATATGGACACAACATATCAGCAGCTTCGGTGAAGAATAGGTCAAGTCGAATAATGAGAGGTTAAGTCGAATTTTGTACAGAAAGAATTAACTGTACTGAAGGAATCGGGTCATTATCGTAGGGTCAAATCGTACAAATGTCCGACTTAGCTCCTTATTCACTTCGAAAATAACACAATAACGCACCCCCTTTACAATTAATTCATTTTGGAAAAAGTTCAACTGCAGATTTATCTTTGCTTTAAAATTAGTCTCCTGTTACTTATCACTGTTTTGTTGGGGTTTTTTTATTATCTCGCTATAGTTTTGTTCAATAAAGTTTATTCTTTAGTTGAATTTTATCAACTTCGCTAACTGCGTGCATGCATCGCTAAATGTATCATTTTTCGGTGGTTCAGAATAGTAAAAATTACATATATATCTTTTATATATCTCAGAAAACCTGTTTGATATTTTCACACATCCCATTCCATGGAATAAATTAGTTTAAGGGCCTATACAAATGAACAAACATTATATTTATTAAATACTCTTTTAGGTTTCCATGGTCACTATTATTAAAAAAGACTTTACTGGTTTCTTCTGGTTTATGCCGTGTTGATAAATTTTTGCCAATTTTTCGCCAGCCATACTGCTGACTTCTTCAGGGCTGAAATGAGAATGAGGATGATCGTACGCTCTCGGCTTTATGTACCCGCTCGGGTCCGCTCGGGTTGTATTGTATTTATTACATATATGTATTATACTTAATATATATATATATATATATATATATGATGTTTATTATATATATATATATATATTATATTTATTGTTTTTAGTCAAAGTAGTTAATAATCACTTATAGAATATATCTACAGCATGAGTGAATAAGTGGTTAAGTGGAATACTATACTAATTTTTCGGTACTACAACCCTTCTCGGGCCTTGGCCTCCTCCAAGTGATTCTTCACTACTCCCTGCCGTGTGCCCTTTCCCTCCAATTAGGAACCTATAGCTGCGGTTTCTCTGTCCACCTAATCTTTCCATATAGTTTTCTCACATTCATCCTTCCAGCCCATCGTATTCGGCTTATTTTAATAAACTTGACGATAGCTATTTCCTTTATAGAGGGAGTATAGTTAATGATTATGCCGGATCCTCCCTCATCCCTAATTGGACCGTCAATTTTTCTGAGGACCATCCTTTCAAAAACTCTGATGCACTGCTCTTCCTCAGTACCCAGTATTCAGGTCTCAAAAGTGTAGATCGCCACAGATCTAATAAGGATCTTATAAATCAGCACATTTGTACTTTTTTCAATAAGCTTGGAATTAAAACATTTTTGTAATTCATAAAAGCACTGATGGTAGCTAATATTCCGCCTCGTGGCAATTGTTTATGTAGAAGCCCAAGTAAACAAATCCTTCTGCTCTTTCAAAGGTGTAATTATCTATAATTAAAGAGGAGGAGCTATCCCTCCGTGCATTTATTGGTATATACTTAGTTTTGGCAACGTTTATAATAAGCTCCATAACTACGGGAAACCTTCTAAATTTTTCTAATAGTTGCCTTCAAATCACCCTCAGTTCTGCTTGTCAATTTCGGCATAAGCTTTCTAAGTTTCTTGTACTTTTCGAGGCAGAATCATGTTATTTTCTAGACCAATGAGGGGCTAGGCCAGGCATTGGTTTCAAATTGAGTTAATGCTAATATTACAACTCCATTTCTATGCAAAAACTACAAGAATGAGACGATTCAGCTTCCATCAATACGATTAATTCTCTCTGAACGAAATTCGACCTAACCACTTACTGACCGCTGCAGATATAATTCTTTTCAGCACCCTTTATTTATTTTACTTCTTGTTTTTCAATTATTATTATAGAATATATACAAAGTTCAAAAGAGACATAAATTTATTAAGATGTAATTATTAGATCCGAAAAACACGGCAAGAGTATCTAAAGAAATCGAAAGAACTTTATCGTCTATGATCAGCCATTACACGTAATCTCTATAGCCCTAGTGAATAAATGGTTTAAGTTGAATTTTCCTCAAAATGATTTTCTCTACTTAAAGAAGCGGAATCGTGTTGTTTTCGATCAAGGGACCAAGCCAAGCATTGGCTTGAAATAGTGTAATTGCTTTTATTACAACTCCATTTCAAGCCAAAAACTGCAGGAATGACCCGATTCCAATCTGGATTTGTTTAGTGGACTGAATTGATCACACTTGTTACTCATAAAAGACTAGTAATACATAATCATAATAATCTGAAAGATATTAATGATATTTAATCAAACTGTTTTTAAATGATGGAGCGGAGTGGCTCAGTGGTAGAGCACTGAGTTACCATCCTAGAAATCCTGGTTCGAATCCCGCTGCAAATCAGTACTTTTATTTAATCTGTTTGCAGCCGGAGATGGATCATATAGGATCTAGAACTCTCCTGTGGTTCACACAGCGTCTATAAAATATGGTACCCAAAATAAGGGAGAATCTGTCGGTTGAGCGTGACCAAAGACAAGTCACCTCCTTGCAGAACCCTTGTCCTTAAAACAGTACAGTCTCTACCTTGTACTGCACCCCAGTCCCTTCACGGGTTGTAGTGGTATAGGTTTTTTTTTAATTTGTTTTTTTTAAATGAGGATTTTCTAAAAGGTTAAAGTAATTGGTATACAAAATAATAGTAATTTAAATAGTTCAAGATGGAGATTAGTTATGTTCAAATACAGAAATGATGGATTTTATTTTATTACCTTAATAATTAATTAATTAATTGAAGAAATAAAATAGATGTACGATCCAGCAGAGTCGTGTAAGGGCTATTAACTGAATAATTCTAAAGCCCCGGAGTTAAGTGTTTAAGTGAATAAGTCCAATTTTGGGTAGAGTGAGTTAATTGTATTGAGGGAAGTCGAATTGTGTCATTCTCGTAGTTTTTGGCTTTAAATAGAGTTATAATATAAGCCATTTCAAGCCAACTCCAATCAGAAAGAACTAGTGAGCCCCATCACTAGAACCTCACTCCTACCACCTAATTAATCAAGAAAATTCTATTCACATTTCCTGTCTTAAAATGCACCTCATGCAGTAAAAGAGATGTTTGTTTGTTTGTCCATTTAACGTCACTTTATGCTGCTATGGCTAATCGGACGATGCTACAGTGGGAGCTCTAAATTTTGCCTATCCAGGTTTAATTAGGATAGAGATTTTTAACGAGTACCTGATATCGTACAGGCTCGGTACCCCCGTTTAACGTCCCTTCCGAAGGACGGCGTAACTAAGGATTTTTTACTCCCTTAAAAAAATCCTAGGGCCACCTGCGGGGCTACGAACCCGCGATCTTGGGTTTAATAGTTTTTTACGCTAACCACTAGACCACAGGTGACCTTGTAAAAGAGATGCTTTCTCTCCGTACTATTTTATTTTCAACAGAATTATAAAAGCCAAGGGATAGGAAATGAATAAAATATTTCAAGCCAATGATTGACTGATCTCCTTATTCACTGCGAAAATACAAGATTTCACTCCCCTGTACAAGTTTCTCTGGACGAAATTCGACTTAACCTCTTATTCATCGGGGCTGCAAATATATATGAGTTTCTAATACGAATGAACACCAAATTATTATAAACAAACTAGAAGGATGACGATCACACTTCTCTAATTTAGCGATTATCCACACTCGAGTGGAACAAGCGATCCGACTAAAACAAACTATAAGAGAGCCTAATCCATGGAAGGGTTGTAGCCGAGGAGGATTATAGAGGACATGATGAGGGGGTGAGAACTTGCCCAGCCAGTCGCCCGATGACTCGGGGGGGGGGGCTTTTTTGGCCCCCTCCCTCTGAACTCCGGGCCCTTTCATATTTAATGATCGAAAGCCGATCAGGCCTTGTCCTCCGGTGGACACTTTGCCATTTAGCTCTCGCCTCGATAATCCTTTTCCGATGCCTTTAGTCAAGGCGCCAGGTGCCATGAATCCATTAGTATTAGCATTTATAAGCCTATTAGTCCTTATATAATGGAAATAATAAATAATTTAAGATATCTTTAAATCTAAATCAAAACAAGCAACAGTTTAAAATTTTATAATTGTTTAATTTAGTTTTGGGAAAGAGGAGCTCAGTGAGTTGCTCAGCTGAACGTCAAAGATTCGAATCCGGCTATTACAAATTAATTTGTCAACAGCCATAGATGGACCTTCCTGGGGCTCACCCAGCTTCTATAAAGTTGGAAGTCGATACCGTCTATGCAATATAAGCAATAACTCCATTTCAGGCCAACTCCAATCAGAAAGAACTAGTTTTAACACTAGACCCTTCTTGAGTTGTGTAATATATATATATATAAATATATATATATATATATATATATATATATATATATATATATATATTAGTTTCTTTAAAATTAAATATTCGTTTACTCAACACTACAGCCCGTGAAAGGTCTGGGGTTTAGTACATGGTAGAGACTGTACTGTTTCTTGTACAAGTAGTGCAGGGAGGTGATTTGTCCTAGATCACGCTTAACCTCCAGATTTTTCCCCGTTTGCATACCCACTTTAAAGAGGCTGGGTGACCCCTAGAGAGTTTTCATATCCGGCCTCTATCAGATTAAATAAAAGTCTGCCAACGAGCGGGATTTGAAGGCAGGACCTCTGGCGATGCAACTCAATAATTAATATATGTACAGTAAATGGTTAAGTAATTATACGTATGATTGCAGATTTGATTTTAACTAAATAATAATTTATGCTTGATGTTAGTTGTTATAAATATTTAAATGACTGATAATGGTAAGTAGTGTTATTATGAAAATATCTTTCTAAAAGGCACCCAACGCTTTTTTACCGTAAAATTCATATTCTTATATTTTAAACTTAAAATTCAAATTCAGTAGTTGAATTGTTTTTTTTTTCAGTAAAGTGTGTATTTTAAACTATTATGCATTTTCTAATTTTTAGTTCGGCTAGCTACAAAAGCGTGCTTTTTTATTTACGTACATTGTTTTTCAAACTACACAGTAGAGCCTGCTAGTAGTCATATATTTATAGCAGTCAAAGGTCAAGCCATGTATGCCTTAGTAACACGAATTAGTACCGGCACAACACCCTTCTGTGTTTTCGGATATGCAAAAACGGCAATCTTGATCATAATGATCAGACAAAATTATTAAATTATTGTATTGTCAACAACCCTTGATTAGTATGCTAAGTTTCACTTTACTCATATGTTCTAAAATGGCCGAAATTCGAGTTGAAAGATTCCTTTGCATACATTCAGGCGAAGCTAATAAAAGCTTGCTAATACGTTTAAATGTATAATTGAAGTCTAAGGAGTTACAAGAAAAAGAGGAATTACATTTGAAGTAGCTGCACCTTCCAAAAGGAAAATCCAGATTTTTCATAAAGTATTATTCAAAATGCCTAATAACAGTAGTAATAATATAAATATAATCGATTTTACACTTTTTTACAATGTCCGCAATAAGCACAAGAACGATTTTCATTAACACGTATAAGATCTTCTCCTTAATCCCTTGAATGTAGTTAGAAACGAGAAAACAGAGGCTGGGTGCGCCTGAGGAGGGCCTCCAGAACGCAAAGGCTCCATCCTTGTCTGTTAACAGATTAAATAACTTATTAGCTACAGATAGATTTGAATCTGGGACTTTCGGCACAGCAACTCAGCGAAGATGGCCTACATTATAGGTCGAAACGTCGGCACACAATAAATAAGTATACACTTATTATGGTGTTTTCATTGACTGCACCCCCAACTATTTCTTCCTTACATGAAAAAGTAATATTATAATATATAACCCCAATAAGATAGTCTTAGTTTTCGTGAGGTTATTCAATTATTATGCTTTCACCACACTGGATTGTTATTTTTTGTTTGAAACCACAGGTCAAGATATGTTTCTAAAAAATATCTTGCATAATTAAATATAATGACTGATAGTAATTAAATAAAGTTATTTGTACTGTAGATCAACAATAGTAACAGATGTTATTTAATTATTCAAACTTCCTCTCTAATAAGAATATCGGATCACGATTTATTTATTCTTTATTCCCCTGGATGAAGGTTATGCGAACCATATCAAATCGAACACCGATATCACCATCCCTTTTTTCACGACTCCTATATCATTGCTGTTATTCGCGGAGCGTATTGTCACTGGGTAATTGGATCTATTGTGGTCCGGGGAACTTGGCAGATGTTCCCGATCGTTCCTCCCGAGCCACGAAGAATGGACAACCGATCAGCTATTATCGCCGAAGAAATGGAACCCTGTGACAATGGACCCGGGCCCGAAGGATAATAAGCAAAGATGGGGTTACCTTGGACCCTTCATCCTGATAAAGTTTATGTCGAATTGTGTTTATTTGGCCCTCAATCTTAAGTAGTGATGTATTATACCAAGCCTTAGCTTAGCGTTCTTATATGAGGTGTCCTGTTTCAATTTCTGTTTATAATAGTTTAACGCTGAATCAAGTAAATAGAATGAATAATACGTAATACTTATACGTAAGTATAAATACATAACTACCAGCTGGTATTAGTCAAATAACTGATTTATGTTGAGAGGTCACGTGGCCAACTTCGTTTAAGACTCATCGGAAGATTATCGGGGATTGAAGAGTTTTGAAACTAATGGGTTTGAGCGAGAATCAAGTTTGTTGAATAGTATGAAGGCACCAAGTAAAACGTTGATTAGTTGTCACCAATCAAGGGACTTTTAACGTTTGGTTTGTTACTATTTCAGTATAATTCTTTTATTGTATATTTTTTCATCTTTCTCTAAATGAAGAGCTTTTTAGAGTTCTTTCAAAAATCAAAAATCCAGCAAATTTTATTAAATTTACTACACAACTTTGTACTTTTTCATTGTACATAATAAACCGCGGAAACTACATTCATCAAATAATGATCATTTTTAGATTCACATTAAATATAGAATTTTTCAAAAATGCTAAACCTGTTTTGAATAATATCTCTGTAACTTCATCCCTTAAAACCTGTAACAGTACAACCCGTGAATTGGTCTGGGATCCAGTAGATGGTAGAGACTGTACTGTTCCATGGACAACGGTTGTGAAGGTAGGAACTTAGGACCCCTAAGAACCCCTTAGGAGTGCGTTATTTGCGGAATAAACCTCGACCATCTCCAGTAAAAAACCTTGATTATCTGAATTTTCGCTTTGACAGCTGTTTTTTATTCCCTTCTTTCGCTAAAACCTTTTAGTATATTTCAGTGTAAGGGAACGTTTCCTTATTTTACATCCAAATCCGAGGCTATTCGCTGAGTTGCTCTCAATAAAATACACTCTCAAGCTCTTTGCCCAGAAAGATCCCATGTAATGTTAGGACGGTAAGGAGCAAGATCTAGGTAGGATTATCCAATAAACCTTTAAAAAAATACTCTGAACCAGAATAAGATTTACCAAGTTAATGATATTCGTTTAGTACATATATATGTATATATATATATATATATATATATATATATATATATATATATATATATAAATATATATATATATATATATTAAATATGTACTATAGTGGGATATTAAATATGTTACCTTTAAAAAAGAGTTTAAATGTTGATTAAATGTATATATATATATATATATATATATATATATATATATATATATATAAAAATTAGCTGCTGCCATAGGCTACCAAGAGGAAGCGGGCATATAAATTGAGAACTAAAGTAGCCTACCCTTATTTTCCATGAGGGGAGGGGCGAGAGAAAGAGGTAGAAAATTGAGGCGGTGACTTGTAATCAAGTAAGTTCAATATTGGTACTGGGCCCTCGCCTTTGCATGGCAATTAAAAAGGCCGTGGATGGGGGCATGGCAACTTCCTCAAAACCCCGCCAAAACCCTAATCCCGCCCTTTCTTCCCGCTCAAACAATGTCAAAGACATTCTCTACTGACATTTCAATTAACACTTTACAACTGCCCTCTCTCATCCACGCACCTGGATGGGCTCTCAGCCCCCTCCACCAGTTTCTTCCCTCATATATTTTTTATTTCTTTTCATTAACTCCCTTCCTTTATTTAAAATAAAAATAAACTTCCTTTAATTCATTTATTGAAATTTACAACTGTGCTGTACATAATATACAAGTAAATATAATCAATGATACGTAATGGTATGGATAAAGGCAAGTAGACAGACTAACAAACATTAGTACTTAAATTACAAATCTTCTTTTCAGACGCCTCTGAAGATTATTAGAAATTGAAAAGGATAGTAAAATTAAAACTAGTGGACTGGAGTGGGAATAAAGTCCGACAGGAACAGATTGATATTTGATTCGCGCCGAATTAGCAACAACTAGGGCATTGGGGTCATTATGGATGATTATATTCTCTACAAAGTAAGGAGCATTGAAGATTTTACGAAGGATTTTGGAATGTAAGGATTGAATACGAGAAGAATTCGAAGGCTAAGTGGAGTCCCAAAGCTCTACTCCATAAGTCCAAATAGGTCCAATAGTAATGATGTATATAGTCTGTTGTAATTAATTGGGAGCTAAGTGCATTTGTCTTATAAGTGTTGAAGTAGCCCGTTTTAGATTTTACCTCCCTACCAATCTACGATGTTATTAATTATTATCTATTTCACAATTGTCTTGAAAAATTCTATTATCTAATTTTATATATTAATATCATTGATTATTTTAGAAATGCATTCTAGAACGATGTCAATACTACAAGTGCGTAATACATAAGATAGGCGTTGATTGAAAACACTCAATACTTTTTGAAAGGTGTTAATTTTTCTTTTTTAAAACAATATCGTAACAGTTTTGTAATATAGATATATTACTATCATAAAGTAATTTAACACTACGCTTGTAAACACACCTTCGCTTGCTTCGTGTATTCGAGGTAGAGAGCTCTAACTCTTGCCTTCATCGATCTTTCGGCTTCTCGTCTTAGCCAATCAGCTGCGGCGAATCATGCGATTCACTGAGTGTATCCTCTTCACACGTCTTTCTCAAGCAAAGTTATCCTGTCTATATGTTTATATATATATATATATATATATATATATATATATATACACAGATATATATACACAAAATTAACAAGTATTAGTAAAAGTACGGATATATTAAATATCGATAACTGAATGAATAATCGCAAAGTTGGATGGGATAAGAGGATGGCCCTTAATTAAAATATAATCCATATATATTAACCGAAGATATATTTTTAACATGAGAGTAAACGATAGTGTTTCGCTTCATAATGGAACCCAGAGACCTTTAAATCGAAGGGAAGGTCCTGCCATACCTGAGAACAAGGGTTAAGGATTGCCTCGTGAAGAGAAATCTAGAATGGGACAGAAGGGAATCAGTGGGAGATCGTAATCTGTCTAACCTCCATAGCTTAAATAAAAAGGAACCGAGGTTGTTCCTCTGCATCCTTCTGGATGTTGAAGTTTAGACTTAAAGGTTAAATTATATTAAATCCTTAGTCACAACTATTTTTTTTTTATTTCGGCCGCAACTAGGACTGTCTATCTCTTGATTTCCCATTAAATCAACATACAACAGACAAGAAAAATAATGTGGAGCTAGGTGCAGCAGAACATAAACCTGGTTTAGGATAAAGGATCCCTGGGGATGCCTAGGTTTGTCTATTATTCTTGTTATTATAAGTCTACTAAACTTTTTATAGAAATATCGGTACTTGTGATTTTGTAGATCGCCATTGACTGTTATCTGTCATTGTTTAAAACCTGAAAACTGACAATTCTCTGACTAATAATACTCATTTAGTTATTTATATTAATTTTCCTGTACCACTACAACTCGTGAAGGGTCTCGGGTTCAGTACATGGTAGAGAATGTATAGTTTCTTGGACAACGATTGTGCACGGAGGTGATTTGTTCTAGATCACGCTATAGTGCTATAGCGATAGCGATCTACCACTGAACCATTCCATTCTTTTACATAGTAAATATAAGTAAATACTAAATATGTACAGTAAATGGCAAAGTAATTTTACAAATTATTTTGGGGTTTTATATTAAATAAACAGACAGATCACCTTCCTGCAACACTCTTGTCCATTAAACACTACAGTGTCTACCATGTACTGAACCCCAGACCCGTTCAAGGGTTGTATTGGTACAGGTTTTTGTTTTTGATATTAACTAAATTATAGTTTATGCTTGATGTTAATTGTTGTAAATATTTAAATGACTGATAGTGGATTTAAAGCAAGGACTTTCGGTATGGGAACTCAGCGCTCTACCATTGAGCTGCTCCGCTGCCCATTTACATTAATGGAAAATTAAATGTACAAAATGTAGTAGTAAAATGCAGATTCTAGAGCCCTCTGGCCAGGTTTCTTTTTCTTATGGAAATCTTTTTCATACACTTTGGAATCATTCCGTACTTTTCGAAGTATTTCACAGCTTTTGCTTTCGGAGACGATAGATAAAACAAAAGATAAAACAAAATAAGGAGGTAGGTTTCATGGCGATCTGCTAAATCACAAGTACCGAAATATCATCATTTGTTTTAAACAGAGATTGAGGACAGACTTCCGTGCAGAGGTCCGCTGAAGAAGATAACTTAATTAGGTAAACGATTATCCTTCCAGGGTCATTAGCGGGGCGGAGAAAAGCTCTGACGAAAAAAGAGGGAGAAAGAGGAGGAAAAAGAGGGAAAAAAGACGGTTGGATGGAAAAGGTTCTCTTGGGCTAATGCCATTAGGAAATCCACGGCCTCCTTGATTAATGGACCGCCGCTAATCTTCTCCCTAGGAAAAACAAAAGCCTCCTCAATCTGAAAAGCCCAAGGCGACGAACAAGCGAAGGATATCCGGCAATTATAAGCCCCCCTTTTTCTTTTATTTCCTCCTAAGCCCTCACGGCTTACCTCGGGGGACTTCCAACTTCTCTTTCAGCTCCGTCCCAACCCTTTTTATAATCCACCCAAGGTTTTATACAGTTCTCCTCTTTTTTTCTTCCATTTTTTTTTTTTTGATAAATATAATAAGATAAAAAGACATTTTCGAAAAGAGCAGTTCCTTTGAAAAGAGACATCTCTTTCAAGGAGAATATTTTAATTTATTTTCTGTTTTTCTTAAGAAGTATTTTTTTATCTGAATTTCCTCATGTTTAAAGAAGTTCTTACGATCGCTTTTTACCTCTTTCGGACTGATTTCCTCTCGTAAAGGAGCTGTGAAACCCTTAACATAAATTTGTTCTTAAAAAAGGGATTCTTCTTTCATTAAATAATCTTATCAAAACATTTCACTAATTTCTCCTAAACAAAATGACAGATTCATATCTTAAATTAACTTTAAATTCAAAACCTTTACATGGCCTTTACTTATTACTTACTAGCTCATAATTAGAAAAAAAATCTGTTCAACAACCTTTAAACACAGTGCACCATGACTTCAGTTGAAACAGGTTCACATTATCTACTACTCATTGCATATATATATATATATATATATATATATATATATATATATATATATATATATATATACATATATATATATATATATATATATATATATATATATACACATTATATAAATACAATAGGTACCGTCTTAAATTGATCGACTTCGAAGCAAATGGATATTTGCTATTTTATATATTTAATAATATACACATATTCAGTACGTTATTTATATTAAGATATGTCACATATGGAATTATGGTAGCTCAGTTCGTGGAGGGCTGAAGATTTCGGGTCCAAATCCATAAAACATTAACTGTAAATTATTTAAACTGTTAACAGGAATATATGGAGTTAGTATCCTTAAATGGGGAGAAAATCTTGCGATTGAGGGTGGCCTCCCGGCGTACTCCCTACTGTTGACATAGAAACATTAGAGTCCTCACCATATTATGAAGCCTAGGTCTATGGTATTTAGTAATACAGTTTTGTTCTATTAAAGTGCTATAAGGGAATGAAATGGGCGATAACAGATAAGCCTGATCTCTACTTTTAGTAATACAATATATAGTGTTGGTTCATTTGACGTCACACATAATGTTGTTAAGGATAATCGGTAAATTAATATAATAAGATTTTTCACTCCCTTTAAAAAATCCTAACGCCACTTGCCGAGGTGGTGTATAGTAGGTTGTTAAGCTTACCAATACACCACTGGTGACCTTAATAATCCATTGTCTAAAAAGCTCTTGCGTATTATAAACTGAGTGGTTCACTTAGTGGATGTAGACCTTAAAGCGGAAGCATTTACTCTCACCTGCTCAACCCTAACCCCATCCTCGTACCCTCGCTCGAACCTATTTCGCCCCCCTCCCCTAGATAATAGATGAGGATGACGCAAGTGCTACAAGATCATCAAGAGAAGCGGAGAGGTACTCGACCGAGATGATTCAGAGACCCATCCAGGTGTGGCCGCGAACATCTGTTGCCTCCCCGGTCGGTAATAATGGTTGCAGATTACGGTTCACCCTCCGTCACGCCATATTTCTCCTCCCAACATTTTTCCGGATAAGTCCCTCCTCTTGTAAGTACCACCCCATACTTACATCCTCTTAGAGAAGATCCATATCCAACTGATATATCTTTATTCGAAGCTTCTGATCCACCTAATCTATGTCTGTGTCTAGTGCGTCTATTCTATTATCAACATCATATTTCAGCCTACAACAACCTGTGTGTGTGTGTTTACAGTCCCTGGCCATATTAATGTGACCACCAAGAAAGATTATTTTCTTTTTGTTTTTTCCTAATTTTTTTTATATACTTTCGCGTGTCTTAATAAATTGATGTTTTAAGTAATGGCAACTCTTGGTTATAAGTTCTTTAAAGTATTTTTTCTTTGTAATGGCAGCATTGGTTTTAGTACAGCCATTTTGTTTTACGAGTGACGGCATGCATAATTTGTGTTTGAAATTTTTGTGGATTAATCGTTTCGTTTTCATTAAATACAAGTCGGATTCGATAAGTTTATTATTGATTTATTATTTGTATCATATATTTTGATAGTTTTTTTTCATCAATATGTAAAATAGGGTGACACAACAAAATATTTAAAAAAAATAAAGATTTATTTTCGAAACTATTTTTTTCAATTTCATATTATAATCAGATAACTAACTTACCCATAAAACTAATATTTAAGCTCGATTTACATCATTACGCATACGAAAAGATAATGCAAACATGTAACAAGAACGAATCTATCCAGTGGTCACATTAATATGGCCAGGGGACTGTATATACATATAAATATATGTTAAGTCTAATTTTCTCCAAAATGAGTTTCTTGTACTTAAGTAAGAGAAATCGATAAAATCACTACGTTATTTTAGTAGTGAAGTAGTGAATAAGGGGCTAAGTAAGGCATTAGCTTGAAAAGGAGTTATTGCTTATATTACAACTCAATTTCAAGCCAAAAACTACGAGAATGATACTACGATTCCGGTTATCGGAAAGCACTTATTCACCACTATTATTATTATTGACCACTTATTCACTGGGGCAGTATATATATATATATATATATGTCATCATTCTTCGAATTTGGCCATCTATGGACCGCATATAACTTAAGATTTATGGTGTTTTCTTTTTATATGCATACACATAGGACAACCAGAAATATCAATGTTTAGATGATTAAAGAACATTATAGGAAAAAATCATATATATCCTACAAACGCTCCAACAACGCTATGTAATAATTGCTGTTGATGCTCTGGCTCTTTTCAAGCTAATCAATGAATATTATACCTTGCGTATCCCAGTATACTGATGCCATATTCTTGCAAACCAACCGTTGCTTATTATCACGCTTTGGATTCGGTTTATCGCGAGCAGTTCACTCGGGTGACTGTCGATTGGACTCTAGAGTGTAGTGATGAATCCGTATCATCAACATATCGACAGATTTTTTTATTTTTTTTTTGTGATACGGTTCACTATCGCTGAACATTGCACCCAGGAAACGACACGGTTGAAACTTTTGTTCGATTGTGAGCTCGTGTGGCAGCCACTTTACAGCTGTAGCATGTCAAAATATTTATGCATGATATGTTCAAAACGCTGTTTTGATATCTTCAGAGTCTCAGCAATCTCGATCAACTTGAATTTACGGTCATTTATAATTATTTTTTTAACTTTTTTCATGTTTTGTCAGATACACCATCTTTCGAACATCCTCAGTGTGTATCGTCTTTTTTTTAAATTTAATAAAAATTTAAATTTTTGTGAACCACTTTCAACTGTTGATTTTATTGGAGCAGACTCTGAGTTATGTTTATCAAGCCAAAAAACTGGCTTCAACAGTATTTTTTTCTTCCGGCATCTTTCAAATTTATACGCATATGTTTTGAAGGCTAGTGCTGACTAAAAATCATAAAGATTTAATTTTAGTAATACCAATTGTATGTCAGCCTACGAACTTTTCAGCCGACCTAATACTACATGTATAACTTTGTATAATTCTATTTTATCTTTTATACTTTAATTTATTTATATTTTTACACAAAAGGAAATATTAATATTTAAAGGATAACATAGAAACTTTAATAAAATAAAAAACTTATCAATCCTTATTAATATGGGGTATAATAGTTATATTATTTTTAATATAACTATAACGCTGTAAAAATTCTTTTCGGATTTCATTAGTAAATTTATTATCTTAATTTAAATATATTTAGTTATAAATAAACTATCTCATACCACTAATAAATTTGATGATGTAGGTATTAAAATACAGTTATTCATCATAAATAAATTGACCCAAAGAAAAAAAAAATACGAGTAGTTAGAATTTTTCACGTTAACATTTTTACATCAAGGGTAAGCAATACACCTTGTAATTTCATTTCCAGATTCATTTAATCTCGGATATATGTTTAATTAACATAAATAAACATAAAATTGATATACTATTTATGGGCTTACAGTTGTTTGGAGATGTTTTTTGAGCAAGTCCACCCTCTTTCATTTGAATAAATCTACCTGCGATATTATAGGAAATACTAAAAACGACATTTTATTCAATACTACTAATTATTAATTACTTCTTATTATTACTAGACTTCACAAGGTCAATAGTAATTATTATTATTATTTTATAATTTAAGGAACCCAATAGGCAAAATAGGTTTTAGTAGTATTTATTATATATTTTTAATTTATTGGTATTTATTTTTCAAAAAAATTCGGGGAGAAGGATGAGGAGTATGTAGGTATTTAAATAAGGCAACTAACAAAATCACCTAAAATCCTGAAACGGGGAAATATCTTGAGTATTGCGGTACTGTAGGTACTCGGCGCCGTTCTATGACTATTTAGGAAGATTTAATACAAACTTGTGTTGCAATCATCTTACGATATCATTGGTGAGACAGAGATGAAAAGGAAGCCATAATAGGTTTTTCTTACTTTTCTGAATTTAGAAAATTGACAACATATAATTACAGTAAATATTCTGATTAAGAATTTTACGTAACGAGTTGGTACTTAAATTGGCAAAATATTTACAGATTGTCTTGATTTCTCTTATTTTTGATGCATGGTGATTTTTTATTTAGTATTTTCCTTTAATTTCTTTAATATTTAAACATAATATTTAAAAAAAATTTAATTATTGCGTCGTTTCACATAAGCTGTTATTAATCCTCTGTTCTTCTGAAAATTTACTGTCACTATTAGTGAACGAACATTGCTTAGCATGCAATCAAATATGGAAACTGTTTTTTTTTATTACACCACTCGGCAGCCCATGCTTCAAGAAATACCACCATCGCATTCGGTGAAAGGTGCTACAACGAACGGATCATTCGGTTTTGTTTTGAGAAATTTTCAGCTGGTGATTAACTCGTAGATAATTCATTTCTCCTATCTACCTAGAGGACAAACCACCACAGTCACATCGTATTGCAGGTACATTGACATTATACAACAAAACCTAACCAAAAAACACATCTAATTTTTCACGACAGACGATGAAGAAACCAAACGAGCTGCTTTACGAAGTCCTCCTACACCTACCTTATCCTCCAGACTTATCTCCAATAGATTTCCTTTTGTTCAGAAATTGGGACAACTTCCTTAAGGGTAAAGTTTTTGAAAATGATTCTAAAACCAAAAACGCATTTCCAGGCTTTATTTAACCTCAAAACATTGATTGTTGGAAAAATGTTTAGAAAATGAGGGTAAATATTTTGATTTCATAAATTTATTTTACTAAATAGCGGGAAGAATATGGTCAGGGTGGACGTCAGATAAATAATTTCTTAAATAGGGTTGAACTATTTATTTGAAAGCCAACTTTTCAACCCACAATGAAGGTCTCCTTCAGGGCTGTAATGAGGTCAAAGAGAAAATGACGTTGGGTTTCAAATACATATTTGCTTGTTTATTAAACGTCATTTTATGCCGTTGTGGATAATCGGACGATGCTACAGTGGGTATACTCTTTTTGACTATCCAGGTTTTAATTAGGATAGACATTTTTAACGAGTATCTATCATCGTACAGGATCGAGACACCCGTTTAACGTCCCTTACGGAGGACGATATAACCAAGGATTTTTTGCTCCCTTTAAAAATCCTAGGGCCTCTTGCCGGGCTACGAATCCGCAATCTTGGCTTAGTAGATTGTTATGCTAACTACTACACCACAGGTTACCCCTTCAAATAAATAGTTAAACTCTATTTAAGAAATTAAGATCAGCCAAAATTATTCAAGAATTACTAAATACTAGCGACCCATCCCAGCTTTGCTCGGGTAAAGGCATGCTATGCCTACGGAATTTGCCTCTGTAATGTATTTTTTTTATCACGTACCGGCAACTAAGAATAACGCGAATATCATTTAACCGGCTTCTTTGGGCGTCTTGATTTTCTGTCTTCCCATCTCAGCTAATGTACTTAATTATATAGAAATTATAAAAATAAAACCAAGTATTTCTTTATACACGATTTTATTATCTAGCGCATTAAATAATTGCATAGCATTAGGCAGCGTCTTCGGAGAAACCCATCGATATTCCAACCCATTTACACAAAATCTCGACAAATTATATACCTAAACCTTCCTTGTGAACCACTCTATTGGTGAAAACTGGATGAAAATCCGTGCAGTAGTTATTGAGTTTACCGCGAACAAACGCGGCCGAGGACTTTGTTTTATAATATGTATAGATAGATATAGATATTCAATAGTTTCAATTTTATAAGGAATCAATTACGATTCATCTTTAATTTATTTAATAATGACACCTTCTTCTGTCATGAAACGTTTGAACTTTTGAACTCGTTCGCGAGCGACTTCTGCCGGGTGGTTCAGCTTAGGGACTGTAATGAGATAGTTTTGCCGGAGGAGCTTAAACAAGAGACGGAGCAAGTCAGGGACCTAATGGAAGAAGTTGGGCTAAGAGGATCGGAGACCTCGCTGGTTTGGCAAGTTTGCTAACCACGAGGCCCCAGCGGAAGCACTCAGCCCAACTTCCTCTGACTTAGTTCCTGCCCCTCCCCTCCATATCATAACCCCCAAGTGTCCCCCTCCCACTTCTCGCTTAATGTTTAAACAACCAACAGATCCGTCTTGGATTGTTTTATGATTCCTGGATGATTCAGTGTTCCAATTTAATTAAGGATTTAGCTCTTCTGCTAAATAAAATCTGCTTTCCAGACGATAGAAGATGTTTAACTTTAAGTTCAGAAGATTAGACTATTTTTCTTAACATTAATAGTGCAGCATTGATAAGCGAAGGCATTTAAATAAAAAAGATGCTGCATTAATAGTTGAACTACATTCTTCCAAATTAACACAAACAATAGACTATAATATCACAATCGTGTTAAACGTTCGCAAAACTTCTTCCCGTTTATTTTGATTGTCCACTCCGTTTCCGCCTCGATCTTAATCCACTTGCCTAGGGTTATGCCGCTGGCAGTTCTATCCTTAAGCATATGCAGAGTTCTATGACATACCTCCCTGCTTCTTTAAACCATTTTGGTTTACTTTTTTTAAATTCGAATTAATGACTGTTTTTATCAGTTTTAAAGTTCTCTTCATGCACTTGGGATATGGGGATATGACGAATGTACAGCATGTAGTCTAAACAATGACTTTTCTTCTAGCTGTTCAACACGAAAGAGGTCCCAGAAAACCCAAACTGCCCAAGGAGCCGGCGAGCCCCGGGGAAGCTGCCAAGGCGGCCCCCTTCACACCACCGGCCCCGATCAAGCCGAGCCCAGAGCATCCTCCAGTCTTCGTGCCCCACCAGCCTCCACCTCCTGGGCTGCTCCACATCTTGATGTCTGCAGAGAAGTGTCAGGTAAAGCCAACCTTTATTATTTATACAAACAGGATCTAAATTCCCAATTATAATAAAGTATGAGCGTATTAGTATCTAATAGTATAGCTTTTTTTCGGGTAGGGGGGTATACTAGGGTTTTCCTTCTTTTTTCCAGTTAGTGAATAGTAAGAGATTAGACAGATAGAAAGAAAGACAGCACAGAGGAGATGTTATGACAGAGTGTAGTTAGGGGTATAGATAAGATAGTTGTCTCTATGCTTTTTGATAAGGTATTATGTTAGTTCGTAGTTAATAGTCTATCTAGATAGTTCACATAAAAGTCTCTTAATATATATATATATATATATATATATATATATATATATATATATATATATATATGCTATATTACATTTCACAGTAAATATAATTCTTTATAAGAAGTCAATAACACCATTTGTTAACTGTTGGGATCTTCAATTAGTGAGGCAATGCTTTCCGTTAGGCGTTTTTGGCATTTCAGCAATAATACTTAAGTACAGGTTAAAAGATATTATAGCTCATTAAAACGTATAAATATAACATAATCCTCTTTTGATCCGTCACCTTGCAAAAATAAGAAAAAGCATCATTGGTCAGGACTCAAAAGGGAATGGTGTAAGCATAACCTGCTATGCCTATCGCGGTTCGCAGCCCAGCAGGTGGCCCTAGGAGTTTTTTAAAAGGATTAAAAAATAACTTTTAAAAAACTTCTAACGTAATAAATACCCGAGCCCTATTTTATTTATATTATACCTGAATTATATCTAATGCCAAATTTAGGACTCGCACTGTATCTTTGTCCGATAAGACATGGTAACATAAAGTGACATGTCAATGCCATATACTGAACCCTTCATGGGTACTAGTGGCATAGGTCTTTCTTTTTTTGAAGATATAGGATTATCTTTACGGTACATGGGAAGCAGGAGCATTCCGGGTTCGAATCCGGCTGTGACAGATAATTTATTTAATCTTTTTACAGTTGTGAATGGATCCTCTGGAGTATGACGACTATCCTGGGGCTCACCCTGCCTCTATAAAATGGATACCCATAATTGGAGGAAAAACCTGGCGGTTAAGATTGATAAACGAACTTCCTGCACAACCGTTGTACTAGAAACAGTACAGTCTACCGTACCCTAGACGTACAATTTTTTTTTACAAGAGAAGCAATACATTAACATCTCCGACAACTATTCTAACACTCTGAAAAACAAACTCAGTAAATGTGGCTCAAGTTTTGATATGTAAGTCTATTAATGCCTCTGTGGTTTCCTAAACATATTAGACCGAAACAAGCTCACCCTATCGCCTGAGGACCAGAGAGCAGGAAGAGGATGATGGGATGAGTCAGTGGCTAAGAGACCCTGGGGCTATCATTAGCAGCTGGCCGGGCTGGGGCCGTTCCCAGGCAGCGCCCTCTCGGCGCCCCACCGCCCTCACCTGCCGCCCCTCTCTGTTGCTTCGCCGCCTTCACACCTCGAGTACTACTGTCTAGGGCTAATCTCCGCTAAGGGGAGGCTAACATCGTCTGTTTTATGTAACTCTACTCTTATTATAATAAATATAAATAAATGATAAAGAATAGTTTGAAAAACTAAAAAAAATACTTTAATATGAAATAAAACTAAAAATTTGGAAATTTGCAATAAGCTGAAAATATATATCGGATATTGTGAGAAAAAGGATAATTTCATTTTATGGCCAGTTGTTGAGAAATAAACCTATTTAATTGACGAACCGGGTTTTTACGTATTTTAAAGAAAAGAAGACCAAACCTGCTGGTTCCAAAAGATGGAAAAAGAGTCACAGAAGATAGAGATTAGATATGAGGATGTTCTAGAAAGCAACCGTCTCAGGATGAAACTGGATACTTAAGTGATATTCAGGAAGAACCAAAGCTGAAAACGGAAAAGAAATGTATGGAAGAAAGAAGGGAACGGTACCGGCGACGAATGAAGAAGTACTGGGCTAATATCAAGGTGAAAAACAAAAATACAGTTAAAAAAGCGTGGTCCATAGTAGGAAAATACGAAAAAGGAAAAAAGGCTTAAAGTAAGTATAGAGTGATGAAAAAAAAAATCGCTTTGCTATAAAAAAGTGTTGTTAATTGTTCTACATTGATGTAAAAGTGAATATAATAATTTATATAATAGATAATATTAATATTTAGATTGTAATATTAAGAAAAAATGTAGTCAATGATTGAGGTGTTGCAACCCAGTCCAGTTCCCACATTCAATTTTTGTAGATGCTGACATGTGTAAAGAGTTAACAAATAGTAGAAGACTTGTAAGAAATATTTAAGCTTATTGAATTAATGAACAGATATGATAAGGATATACTAGAGACATTCTTATGAACTAACTAGGTGACTTATATCTATTGACTATCATAATATTGACTATAGACTACATCTAACTCAGAGACTACTCTCTTACAACTATAAACTATCTCTTACATCTCTCATCTCTTTCTATCCTAATCTTAAAGCAAAAATTGTTACATATAAAAGAAGAGGGAAGCTCAAGGAAGTTACATTGCTGACATCACGGAAGATATTTCATAACTTAGGGGTAAGAAGCCCGCAATTACATATACTATCCCGAGATCATAAAAATATAATGAGGAAACAAACGACATTTGTCATGTTTTGAGAAAAAAATGCACTCAATTGAAAAACTCGAACGGCTCCGACATAGTGCTGCAGCGGACATAGACTAGACTGATTCTGTTTATGCTGGCTAAAATTAACGTATCTAACGAGATAATTTTTTCCAATAAGGCAGGGTTTGAAGAATGGTACTTAAGGTGAGAAGTGTCCCGGTCGGAGCCGATGAAAGATGAATTCTGAAGGTCTTTCTTCTGAGTCATTTATACAGTAAGTATACTCTACAACACATGAAGAGTATTGGGGTGAGTACGTGGTAGATATTGTACTGTTTACAGGACAATGGCTGTGCAGAGAGTTAATTTTTTTTTGCGATCACACTCAACTCCATGGTTTTTCCCCAGTTTGAAAGAAGGTCTCCAAATGCCAAACGGTTCATTCCGTGCTGTTGATAAATTAAGTATCTGCCACACCGGAATTTGAACACGGCATCTTCAGTGAGGCAGCTTTTTACCAATGAGCTAACCATACCGCATTGAAGATAAAAACTAAACAATATCCAGAGTCGTCAAATCTGTGCAACTAATTTGTGTTAGCATATGTTGCTTTCTATTGAAGTATGACATGACCATCTCGAGGGGCTTCTGTGTTCGTTTTGGTTTGATTTCGTTCATGGTGTACCCATGAAACTCAGTGCAAAAATTATGGAAGCTTATACTAATCCGGAAACAGCTTATAACGTGATTCTCTTGTAATGTTATATATGCGAGTACATACCTATATATATATATATATATATATATATATATATGTGTGTGTGTGTGTGTGTGTGTGTGTGTGTGTGTGTGTATATATATGTTTTAATAAATATGATTTCTAGGAAGTCATGTGGAACAACAAAGTGGAGACAGGGCTGAATGCGCCACCAGGCAGTCCTTCAACTGCGATGCCACTGACGCTCAGTCCAAGCTGGGAAGCTCTTCAAGTACGTCCGTCCTAATATATACACACATATATATATATATATATATATATATATATATATATATATATATATACATATATATATATATATATATATATATATATATATATATATATATTAAGTGAAAACAAATTTTAAATATTTAAATAATCAAAAAGAACAATAAATAAATTTAAAAAATATATATATATAAAAATTAATTTACATACCTATGATTTAATTACAAGTTTCAAATTCAAATTCACCATGAAAAATTAATGCTACATTCTTTAATATTTTTAATTGACGCTATATTTTTTAATGATCACGTTCCTTTAATAACCTATACGAAAAAAATCTACTGACCTCAACTAGATATTTAAAATATATGTAAACAACCTTTCATCAAAAATTTCTTAAATATATAAACATACAGAACCTTATATTTTTTATATATTTTATAAAATATATACACTCCTTTTGTAAAGAGAGCGGAGTAACTCATTAGGTATAGCGATGAGTTGCTGTGCTAAAGATTCCCGTTTCAAATACACCTGAGGCAGATAAATTATTTAATCTGTTAACAACCAATAAATTAACTAATAAAAATAAATAAACGGATGGTGCCTGTGGAATCTGCAGACCCTCCTGTGGCACACCCAATCTCTATAAAGTGGTGACCCTTAATTGCGGGGGCTGGCTGTTTAGCATGATTTCGGAAACATCACCTACCTGAATAACCGTTGTCATTACAGTTTCTAACATGTATTGAAACCAAGATCCTTCATGGGTTGTAGTTGTGTAAACAGTTTTTTTTCATGTCATTTAAACATTGCTGTTCTTATGATCCCATTCACACCTTGAAGGAACGATCGATCAAGAAAAGATATGTATATATCTTGTAGGGTAAAAAATGATGATATATTTTAAAAATATATTAATATTTTTCAAAATACCTACGTATTGCGTCCTCTTCTTTATATGAAATTAAAGAAAATTTAATTAACATTTATGATTGTCCAAATAAGTACCGGAAATGTATACAACTATTATCTAAATTGTGTGTAAGGGAGATAGTTGGGCAGAGTACGTGCCAGCCGTTAAATCTAACGGCCTCGCTCTCCAAAATCGCCCTGAAGATGACCTACACTGTAGGTCGAAACGTCGGCACATAATATAAGTTCATTACTTATCCTGTGTTCTTATTGACTGCACCCCCCAACTATCTCCTTTACATTAGATCATCCAGTCAACTATTTTCATCTCATATTATCTAAATTGTATGAAAAATTAATATTTCTCATTAGATATTTTGATATATTTGATTGAGATATATTATTTTAGTAATAAAATTATTTCTACTGTTTTTTTTTATTATTTTAGTTTTATATCATTTTGTAACCGAGTAATTAGGTATTCGATCATGTTCGAAATATATTAATTATGTACAGGCTTAATTTTTAATAATATGGGCTTATGACGAGCGTTAAAATTACTCATTTCAGCATACTCAAATCTATTATGCTTCTTATTAGTGACCCAGTAACAATGTCTAATATTAAAGGAAGTGCTAATAATTTTTAGTGAATATATATTCATTTTTAAGTATTTTCACAACATACTAAGAAACATATCTTCCTGAAGAAGCAACATTTTAAACGACTTTGAGAACAGCCTGGCAAAAGTCAGACTAGTACAGTAAGCTAGTATTGAAGTCACTGTGGAGTAGTGACGCGCATGCGCGCCCCGCCCTTGGCTTTCTGACTTCTCTCATCTGATTGGTTCTGTTCCAGGAGACGACGGCACGCCTACTCTTCATGGCCGTCCGTTGGGTACGCTGCCTCGCCCCATTCCAAACTCTGTCCAGGAGGGATCAGGTAGGCACAGCCGATATCAATATTCTATATCTGCAGCCCCGGCGAATAAGTGGTTAAGTCGAATTCTCCAGATAGAGTATTACTATTTTGAGAGAAGTGGAATCATATCATTCTAGTAGTATTGGCTTTAAATATAGTTGTAATATAAGCAATAACTCATTTTCTAGTCGATGCCTGACTTCGCCCCTCATTCACCACGAAATTAACACCTTTCCAGTTCCCTAAGTACAAGAAACTTTTTTTGGGAAAAACTCGACTCAACCACATATTTCATGGGGGCTGTAGATAAAATTATATATGTAAAGGGCTAAGTCTTTAAGTTATATTTATCTATTCCGTTAATATTATATTTTAAACAAAATAGACTGATGATTTAATAAATGCAAAAAAAAAATAATATGTTTTTAATGATCAGATAAGACGTAACAATAAAAGAAACAAAATAAATGAAATGCGGCGTAATTATCATGACACATTATTGCTCTCTTGGGAATTAGAGATAACTAACTTCTTTCTATTCAACTAAAAACTGCGTTACCATTGGCCAACTGCAGGGGACAGCACAGCAACCTTTTTTGGCTGCTGCTCAAAATCAACCAAAATGCGATATTAAAGAGACGTTCAGGTCAGAGATATTTTCGTAATAAAATAGTGTTTCAGTAAATAATAAGAAATATTTTCTAAATAAATATAAAAATCTAAATATTTTTTATATAAATTTATAATAAAATTATATTTTAATGAAGTTCATTTATAAACTTTCACTTCGATATCGATGGTTATTCCATTAACGAATTCCCCTTTCAGCTGGAGTCAATAGCAGCAATAATTTTCAATTATACCAAATTAAAGCTTAAAATTTAAAAAGATATGACCAGGACCGGGACTCGAACCCGGGACTCCCACCTGTCCGTGGTTGTGCTTTTTAACCATCTCAGCCATCCTGGTTCGCTTTTCGGTCAGTCATATCCCTTCTTTTCACTGAACCTATATCTCCATGTTCTCGCAATTTGCGATGTATACACGGGGAGAATGTTAATTGAACATTACTTTTATTTTTGAATCTTTTTGACTTAAGTCATTAAATATTATTATAATTTATTTTATTGTTATATGAAATAATTTTTTAAATATTTGATTTGAAAAATTATATAAAAAATTATATCATACAACAATAAAATAAATTATAAAGCAGTAATAATTTGAACAAATACGAATTTTACAGTTGAATACAATGCACATAGTTACCATGAATTCCACTAAATTGCAATAGCAAGAAGCAGCCAATAATGAAGAAATAAGCCAATGAATGTTGTTTGCAAATTATTGTAATTATTTGAATGTTGGTTGTAATTATTCAAGAGCTCTTTTATATAAATAATATTACTGGAAATTTTATTGTTTTCTATCCACAACGGTATGCTCAATATAATGTATACTTTTAACAAAAAGCGAGAACTAGAAATGAAAATATAATTATAATTATTGGTCAATTTTTTTTATTTTTAAATATTTTTATTTTTAAAGAGAAAAGATAGGCCCTCGGCCGGGATTCGAACCCGGAACTGTCATGGAGAGACAAAGGTTCCGGGATCGAATCCCGGCCGAGGGTCTATCTTTTCTCTTTAAAAATGAAAATATAATTACTTCATCAATATTAATGGTTTAACTTATTTATCTAAAAATGGTTAATTAAAGACTTCTATTCCAGCTGCTGCTACTACAAGACTCCTGGAAGGAGCTGTTCCTGGTCCATCTGGCTCAATGGTCCATTCCTTGGGATCTGGGCCCGATTCTTGGAGGTCCCAAAGCTAGGGAACGGCTTCCCCAAGATGACCCGATGGTTTCTCTGGAAATAAACACCATTCAGGAGATCTTGGCCAGGTTCCGTCAGCTTTCACCTGATGGCAGTGAATGCGGCTGCATGAAGGCTGTCATACTCTTTACCCCAGGTATATTAATTAATTATTTAGTTCAGCGTGTAGAGGGACGAATAACTGAATCGTGAACTGCAGGCAACTTGTCTAACTTTTGAGAATTTTGTTTTTAAAACTTTTAACTTTTATCGGAGACAGAATGCATCGTATACTACAAAAAGGACTATTGTCCGCAGTCTTGAGAGCCCCATCAATATTTACACTGTAGATAGAAAACTATTCCAGGACAAGATCTCTTTTTTGTATCCCTTGTTTTGGACTTATTGTCTTTATGCAATTAGTACAGTTACTATTTAAATTATGCTAGTTGTCTTTATATATTTCAGTACAGTCTTTTTTGTTCTGATCCCAATACCATCGCGAATTGTGGTGGTTACTGGATTGATTTTCCAATCAAACAATTAAACTTATTATCCAGATATATTAATTTAATTAATTAAAATTAACCAAAATGTGTTGGGTATGTTCCACAGAGACACCAGGACTCGTAGACGTACAGCCAGTGGAGATGCTCCAGGATCAAGCGCAGTGCATCCTCGGAGACTACGTCCGCGGTAGATACCCCCGCCAGCCAACAAGGTTCGGGAGACTCCTCCTCATCATTCCCAGCTTGAGGTCAGTCAGGAGAGCTACAGTCGAACGACTCTTCTTCAGGGAAACCATAGGAGACATTCCGATCCAGCGTCTTCTAGGAGACATGTACCTCATGGAAAAGTCCTATACGTAGAAGTCAGAAATAGGGATAATTCCAAATTCGTCATAAACTTTATCTGTTTGACAAATTAGTTCCATTTTTATTAACTTGACGTAGGGTTTCTACATTGAAACATTCATTTTTCATACGAATAAATGTGCGTACAGATTTTCAAGTTCTTATACAGAATATTTTAACCACAATATTCAACTTGAGAAAGTCAATAGAATCAAAAGAAAAATCAAAAGAAAGGAAAATCTCAATATAAGAACATTAGAAGAAAGTAAGAACGTATTCTTACTTACGGAACAAAACAGTGAAGTTAAAAGTTGTCAAAGATGTTAAAAAAACAAAAAGTTTGATCAACATAATCGGTTCTAGTCCAGCATTTTCTAGTCAGTTTTATTTTACTTGTTCAATGAGAATTGTTGACCAAGAGGTGTTAACAAAGTCTGTGCAGTTGTTAAGCATAGCTTCCAACACTTTCTTATTGCTTCCAGAGCTAGGAATCATATGGGATTCCTGGTCAATATCTAATTAATGTTTGTGAAATGATCTATCAATAAAAATGTAGAAAAATAAATAAATGCAATAATTTACATAGAAGTTATGTGATACGTAAAATGGTTGAGGAGCCAAAAGACCTGCTATGAAAGATGAATATATTAATCAATTTTCTTCTTCTCATACTCTAATAAGATAAGATGAAGAATATGATGGGGCATTGTTAAATAGGAGATGAATAAATGGAGTTTAACCTAACCTAAGTTGTTAATACAAATATCTTTTCAAGAATACTCGTAGACAAATAATATGATAAAACAATTCAGTTGATATGATTTTTATATTTTTTTTTGGGGGAGGGGAGGTAATTATTTTATAAAATATGTTAAAAATCAATAAAAACAGTTAATAATGTAAAGCCTAACCATAATTCCTACTTGGGCTATCTTAGTCCTTCATTATTCCATAATTTTAGCAACCTATTTCACGTCTTCACGAATCTTGTACACCAACCTTTACTGCTAAGTCTAACTTATCGAGTAGTATTAGTTTCCAATGGACAAATAGCTATACAACTGTTGTAAATAAACAATACTCTAGGCTTATGTGTTACACTAAATTATCATCATGTGCATATATATTTCTTACAATAGCAGTTTTATAAATGTTATAGTTAATCTATCTGCGTTATATGCTGTCTTCACAATGTCGGTCCATTGTACAAATCGATTAATTATATATAGAAAATATTAGTTGAAAATGTGAATACAAGATTTATCCGATAGTGTGAATCACAGCTAAAATGCTTACATAGGTTATTTGGTATCATTGTAAACAAAAACATTTAAAAAAAATTTTTTTTTTAAATTCTAAATAGACCTTTTTCACAATGGTGTGCTAGTTGCATTAAAGTGTAAGTAGTTTAGAAAATTAAAAGATTGCAAAATTAAGTAGGACTTGTCAAATATAATGGATCTATACTATTTTCTGTTTTTGTAGATATCATTTCTTCTTTCTTCGTATTTTTAAAACTATTAGTGTATAAAGTGTAATTCGATGTATTATAAGAACTATAAAAAATGTCTGTGATAATATGATATTATGTGAATTCAGCAATGCCAAAGATGTAAATAACCTATATTTATAATTAATTATATAGAGAAGTAGAAACTAAATATTGTCACTATATGTATGTCTTACTGTTATGTGTTACTACTGTATCTAAATACATTAAACATTTTAACGAGGAAATTTACTTCTTCCACCCATTTAAAATCACTTCCTACATATTTACTTTTATTTATTTATTTTTTAAACAAAATCTTAGTTCTCCATTATCTTCGTGTATGTATTTAAAATAAACTAGTAGTAATCGATTAATTAGTTTTCATTATCGAATGAAACACCAATCATACAGTGTGTCTAGTTGAAAGGATAATCCGACATTCTCTAAACGTTCATAGCCCCTTCAAGCCACATGGAAGCATGAGATTGCTTGTCTTGAATATTTGACTTAAATATTCAACACAACGTTGGGACGACCGTTTAAGCATTGTTTGCAGGCATTTACCACTACAACCCGTTAAGGGTCTGGAGTTCAGTACATGGTAGAGACTGTACTGTTTCTTAGACAAGGGTTGTGTACGGAGGTGATTAGTCCTAGATTGCGCTCAACCGACAGGCAGTAATATTTTTTTCTGGGCGGTACAACGGGCAGACGAGCAAAAAAATCAACAATAACTTAGAAATAAACTTGTAGTATTTATAGAAAGGTTTAAAGGTTTATTAAAATATCTAAACAATAGTTTCACATATGTTAATTCTGTTATAACATCACATGATTTGCCTATAAGTATTTATTGTAATGGATTCTCCTCAGTAGACTGAAAACCGTCTGGGGGGCATGTGGCCCCGTGCCCCCCCCCCTGGATGCGCCTATGCTAACATTGATTAGAACAGGTTCCGAAGTGAACATTCGAGCCTCGGTATTTAAAGCTCGAAGGTTCAATCAACTGTTACACGATAGCATCCAATGTTGGAATGCATTCGTAAAAACTAAGACCTATAAAAAAAAAGAAGGCCTTTAGAGATTTGCTCGTTTTTGCTTAGTTTTAGAGAAAATCGCAAAAAAAGAAACAAAACAAGTTTTCATTTTTATACTTGTTTATTTACATTTATTTTTATGTTAAGTTCTTTTTAATGTAAATATTGCTCAAAATGTTGTCCTCTTGCCCCAATGCAAGCATTACATCTAGCACTCACTTGATAAATTGCAGCTAAACATTGTTCTGATGATATTTGGTGCACTGCATCTATGATTCGGTCTCTTAATTGCTCTCTCGAGTTGATTGACACCGAATAAACTTTCTGCTTCAAGGTTCCCCATATGAAGAAATCCGTGGGTGTCATATCAGGTGATCTGGGTGGCCCAGGTACTACTCCTCCACGTCCAATCCATCGTTGTGGATAATTTATATCCAGCCAAGCTCGAGCAACTCTGCTATAATGAGCTGGACATCCATCGAGTTGGAACCACATTTCAATCCGCTGTTGTAAGGGAATGTCATCTAAATAATTAGAAAAGTCGTTCTCCAAAAAATGTGTAAATGTGATACCATTCAATATTCCAGGTAAAAAATATGGTCCCACCAGTAATCCGTTCCAAATTCCAAGCCAAACGTTAATAGCAAATTCATGCTGAAACCTACTCTCTCTAATAGCTCTGGGATTTTCAAGAGCCCATACATGATAATTTCTTTGATTAACAATTCCTCCTCTTGTAAAGGTAGCTTCATCGGTCCATATAATTTTTAATAGAAATAAATTATCATCGCGAATTTTTTCAAGAAACCAGTTACTAAAATTCAATCTCTTGACATAATCTTGAGGTAATAAATTCTGAACTTTTTGAAGATGGTATGGGTAGCGATTATCACCTTTCAAAGTTCGCCATATTGCTTGCCGCGATATTGCTAATGCAGCAGATGCTCTTCGGATGCTAGTCTCAGGATTGTTATCGAAGTGGCGTTGGACACAATTTCTTCTCCGATAATCTGCTCTTACTGCTGCCTGGAATTGGTCGCCTTCATTACGTATTAAGAATGACCCAGTCTCTCGTAGTCTATTAAAAGTTACCGAAAAGACTCGTCGATTAGGCACTCTTCTATTTTTTTATATTATATTTTATATATTTTTTTATTTTATATTATTACGCACCGCTTCTAAAGCATTACCGTTACAGAAACCATACACAAAAATCATATCAGCGTATTCAACATTAGAATATGTATGCGGCATTGTGGCTGATGCTATTCACACAAAAATATCTGAGAAACTGACTGAAGACTGATTTAGGAATTATAATCCTAGAAGGAAGCCAAAATGTAAACAAATAAAAGAATGTAAAGGATAACATTAAGAGTTTACATATCTCACTGCCTAGCCTGACGAACTGTGAAAGGTGATAATCGCTACCTGTAACATTTTTGTTTTGTTTCTTTTTTTGCGATTTTCTCTAAAACTAAGCAAAAACGAGCAAATCTCTACAGGACTTTTTGTCTTAGTTTTTCGGTCCCCTATAAGTTCCTGAAGTTTTGCCATTTAAATTCGGGACACCCTGTACACTGTTATTACGTATTAATAAATTAATTTATAGTGTCGTAGTTATTTAGCAATTTAGTGAAAGTCTTTAAGTATTCGAAGAAGTATTTGCTCTAAGCAGGAAACTGGTGTTAGAAAACAGAAGCTCTTTGGATACCATCGATACCTTGTTTATCGACTTGGATGAAACATAAATAACCAGTTTTCGTTGAGGTTTGGTAGATTGTTTCCAGGCATCTATCTATCCTGCCTTATAAATTCTCGTAACATAAAGTTAGCTTCGTACATTTGTATGTTTTGTTGATTCGGGAGTCATTGCCTTTCATAGTTTCGACTACAAGATAATTACCTCCTTCAACAACGTAGAGTCCACGTGGTTTTGCTTTTCAAATTTTTAGTGCATTCAGGCGTCATGGGAAAGAAGTCTAAGCTTAGTGCTGATTTAGAAAACGATATTAGTGAAATAACCGAAAATGAACCAGCAGTTGTTAGCTATGAGGAGAGGTTAAAGAATCTTAATCCCATAGCTAAACCTCTAGCCGGCAGGAAACTGACCAAAAAAATCTATAAATTGATTAAAAAAGGTAAATAGCCTTATTTTCTACTACTCCTAGTTTTTTGTTAAATGTTTAAATAGTTTTCCTAATATTCTCATGAATTATATTGTTATTACAGCCTGCAAGGATAAGAGTAGTTTCATCGATGGCCTGAGACAAGTGCAACTGAAGCTTAGAAAAGGAGAAAAAGGGTATGTAGTCCATACATCTGTGGAATGAAGTTTTAATTATTTAGGCAGTCTTAGTTTTGTACACTTCACAAGTTGTCTTTTGATATTGTTCATTAACCCATAAGATAACAAATAAGTAGACCAATAGTCTACTTCTCGTAAACTAGCACAAATTGGCAGATGAGTCAAGACCGCATACTTTATGGTGTGTTCTCATGGTCTTAATGGATTAAAAAAAAATAAAAAAATAGGAATAAAATTCATTGTAAATACTACTATTCCTCTGCTTAAAACAAATTATGGTACTTGTGTGTTATAACGCAGCCACTGTTATTTTTGCCTACTTGTTCGCATGTGTGAGCAATTATATTTCTAACAGAAACCAATCCCAACCCCAATAAATAGATTTAAAAACGTTATGGAAGATAGATATTACAAAATATAACTGCACGCACAGGCGAACAAGTAGGAAAAAATAACTGTGGCTGCGTTAACACACAAGTACCCAAATTATTAATCAAATTCTTCGGTATAAATATTGCAGTAAGCCTGTAGAAATTTAGAGAAATTGAGATAGGAGTTAACTATAAATATTTGTGTTCATCTTTGTTTGCTCACCCCTAATATAAAATAAATTCTCTCTAAAATGAAAAAAGTAATTATTTAGTTACGGCCATTCTTGGCTGAGGCTATTTATCCAAAGAGAGTAGTCCACTGATAAAGCACAAATTACCTCTTTTTTTTTTTAATTAGAAAATTAGGTATCAGATCCTCGGGTTGTTATTTCGAGTTGAGTTACAAGTTTTAACTGTTTATTCATTTCATTTTTAATATTTTCCAAAAATACAAGTTATCGCGAGCTGTAGTATGAGAAAGAGAATGTAATGATGGGTAATGAGTTTCGGTAATCTTTTGATCAAGAAATAAAAGTATCGAGTGACATTTGGAAGTATGGATGTCCGTTAAAACGTTCATTTCTTGAAGAAATGATTACTGAAGTAAGTATACACCTCACTAATAATTACATTCTCTTTTCCCTACTAAAGCTCATGAAAACTTGTATTTTTGGAAAATAATAAAAGGGGAACAATTAAAAGGTTTGGGTTATAACATCATCTATACTTCAAAATGTTTCTTGAAATATTCATTTCTTGATTAAATAATAACTGAAATATACACATTTTCCATAATTACACTTCTTTTTCATACCAAAACTCATGATTATGTTTGTTTTTGAGAATATTTAAGAGGAAACAGATGAAAAAGTTAAAACTTGGTGTGGCTTAACTCGAGGCGACAACCTGCGGATGAACTGATACCACAATTAACTTTAATTTAGGTGGAAAACTTGTTCTAATTCATTTCTGTTTATTCTAGATTAGTTATATTTGCTGGAGATGTAAATCCAATTGATATAATGACACATCTTCCTGGAGTATGTGAAGATCAAGAAGTTCCTTACTGCTATGTGCCTTCAAGAAAAGATTTGGGAGCAGCTATGGGAGTTCATCGATCAGTTGTAACAGTTATGATAAAACAAAAAGATGACTATTCAGAATTATATGAAGAAGTGCTTAGTGAAATAAAGGTGCTGCCTGTTCCATACTAAATTTTTATTATACAAAGACGTAATTTAATGAAAATTTTTTTTTATATACAGCCTGTTAAAAATTACATAGCAACCAATCTATTGTAAATTTCAGATGCATTACTATGTTTAATTTTGAACTAGATTTAATTATTTTTTAATTAAACCGTCAGCAAAGTATGCTGATATAATTATAATCAGTGGTTATACACTGGTTTACTTTTATTCCTTGTAATTTAATAGTTTTCATTTAAATATGTTTTTCTTTTTAATATGAATATCATTTGTTATTATAGAAAATAAAATTCTATACTTTATAGTTGTAAATTGTTAGATTTTTAATTGATGAGTATTATGGCTTATCCAAGTTTGATTTTCCTACCTCCTTTTGATTTACGAGCTTATTATTTATTATTCAGCAAATTTTAATTTCAACTATAGTTAAATTAGAATACCTTTCGAATTGAACTGATCAGAAATAAAGAAGGTATTGGTTCAGCTTTGAGATAATTTATTTTTTCTATTATTTTCTATTCTTACATACATGCTCAATGACCCGGCTAACTGATGGCTCACGAGAGTTAGATATTTTAATTTAATTATATTTGATATGATATTTTAAGTAGATTAACAGTGCAACTAATTTGCTTAGAATTTTCTTAACGTTAAAAGATTGTTGTTAGTCTTTATTTCAATAAAGCATTTTTTAATATACTTCTGTAAAACCAACAGAAAATATGTTTTATCATAGAATTGGCTAGCTATTTAAAAGGTAGTTGTAAAAAAGTAAATATTTTAATTTTGATAATATTCTATATTCATTAAAAATTAATATACATATCAAAGATTTAAAATGTCAAGTATGCAAATACAATGATCATTCTGCAATTTTGAAGCTGGAATATTTCTAAAAGTCATAACTTTTGCCAACCCCACGTAACGCTTGAGGTACAACTTCTCTCGTAGAAATTAATAGTCGCACAAATAGAAAAACTAGTCCATTATATTGTTGCTGGAAGAAATGCTCTCACGAATTTTCGTAAAATTGCATGGAATCATTTACGTTGGTGCCAGAAATAATTGGTTATTACCAACAATTACTTGGTCGAACATAATATGACCTAAGGAACACATTATCAGATATCGGTTTTGAATTTTAATGTATTAATGCATACATTTTCACGATATATCCAAATCATTAAATAAAATAGACAAATTCAAAGTGGTACAGATTGAACTTTTAAAGTAAAACTTATTACTATAAAGTACCCGTTAAGGCCAGTTGCTGAGCCATGAGCTATGAGGATGTCTTCAGCTACTTAATAGATCCCATGGCAATAATACACCGAAACCAATCAGTGTGGCTACCCTCATTTGGTCTTGGACTAAACTAGTTGTGAGTTCATTATATTCTTGAACGAGTCTTATTCTAAAAATAAGCTTAGCCTCTGGGCCCAGCAAGCTGTCCTTAAATGACTAATTCTAATAATCTTTAATAGGAAACATAAACCGCACAAACATCATTTCCGGATTAACATATAAGATCATGAATTTTGTTTCCTTATTAAAAATCTGTAATAAAAACAAATCTAAGTTTTAAATTAATCCTACTAACAAATTAAAATAATTCATCAGTCAAGCCTTTGATGGTAAATATAGATAGATTAATTAAACGACACCAAATGGCATTATCTAACTCCATTGTTGCATTTCTGATAGGCAAATAAACTATTTTTGGTCCATTGTTTTTTGTTATTTTTTATACTGATGCAAAGAGAGAGGTCCTTTCTAAAGAAGAAAATTACTCAAATAAAATTTAAATCAACAGATTCTACCCTGCTTTCTAACTCTTCTTCTTCGTTTTGAGGTACTGGATTCGGTTTCGGATCTATAAGTTCAGATCTAGGAATGTCTAATTTAGACCAAGAACCAGGTCCTCGTTTACGCAGTTTGATTTCTATTTTTGAAGGAGTCATTGAAACAGAACTGTTTTCAACATCTACCACCTAAAAACAAAAAAAATAATCAAATTTAATTCAAGAAATAAAAAAAAAAATAGTACCACAACCAATGAAGGCATAGTATAGTGTTCAGTAAGAGCATGCAAAGAGATTGCTTTTATGATGCTGTTTCTAGGTCTACGATGATATAAAGTAACTGGTACATGTTTCCCTCGAAAACCGAAATTTTCTTGTATTAAGGATCCTCCGAAAAATATTTGGGCCAGTCTCTATTGAGGAAAGGTGGAGACAAAAAAAAACGAAGAAATTTATGATCTCTTTGGTGAGTCTAATGTGGTTAATGTTATTAAATGATCTCTACTAAGATGGGCTGGACAAGTGAATAGGATGAGCGAGGGGGAAGTTCCAAAACGTTTACTGACAAAGGTCATCCATGGACGGAGGAGAGTCGGGCGACCGCGACTGCAGTAGATTGATTGTGTGGTAGAAGATGGAACTTGGGAGTCCACAACTAGATGGCAGCAGCACTCAACAGGGACTACTGGCGGTTAATGATTGAAGAGGCCTGGACGCATCCACGTGTTGTTGCATCGAATTAATAATAATAATAATTTAACCTTTATAAAAAATTCTCATTAAAAAACACTGATATTTATAAAAAATAAATCATTTATCTGTTTTTATCATTTATTTTTATAACCCATTTGTATGAAATACTTTTCATTCATTGTAGAACAGTGGTTCCCATCCTCTTTTATACCATGCCCCCTTGTTCAAATGAAAGCCTTCCACACTTGTCTTCACGCTCCCCTGGGTGTCAGTTCCAGATTGGGAACCACTGTTCTAAAACAATGAATCATTCTAGATGAACTGACCATTTGTTTATTAATGGAATCTCCTCAAATGCATGGGCAAGTATCTTCTCAAATGATTATCATGACCAACTATATCATTATGTCAGTCATATTCTTGAATCAGATCATAATTATTATTTTGAAGAGATATGTACTACTATTCTTTTATGAGTAACAAGTGGGATTGATTCAATCTACTAAACAAATAATGCTGTAAGAAAGAGTTTGTATAAGAAAGTAATGGTAACTTACCCCCCATAATTCCAAATCTCTTGTGAAAACTCCATCCAGTTCAGGAAAATAAATGGACATTTTTAATCTAACTGGTGAAAGTTCTATCGACGACGAATCTGGATCACATTTTTTTCCAAAAACAGACACATAGACAAACGTGCCTGTTTGATGCCAATCCACTCTACATTTGACCTCTCCTTCTTTCAACTGAAAGTAAGCCAAGAAAAAAATATTGAAAATCAAAACACTGAACTGCTTGGTATTCAGAAATAATATAAACCTGTTTACCTTCTTTTTAAACCATGTATGTGTTCCACTAGTGCAGCCAACTTGTGCAAGGAAGGTTTCGAAATCTGTGGTTCTCTTCGTACAGCATGACCAAAATTTAAGGCCTTCATGGAATACAGGATATCCTGGATGATATGTACATGTTTCATTGGCTGACTGGATACCTTCATAGACCTGAAAAGCCCATTTTTATTGGATGAAAATAATATTTAAAGCAAGTACTTACAATGATATTAATTGGGCGGTGAGATGCAAAAGGAGATAAATCCAAATTTAATTTTTTTTCAGAAATCACAAGCATATGCATAATTTAGGTTATTATGAAATGATTATTTGAGACAATTATTTTTAGAAATTTTTTTTTATATCCTTTATTTTCCAGATCGGCTATTCCTAACCTTTTTTAATCCTTTTTTAAATAATGATTTTTAAAACTTTAACAAAATGTAAAAGTTATAAATTATAATGCAATTGGGAAAAACTACAATGCAAAGCCTTATGTTTCAAATTTCTCCAGTAATACACCCACTTACAGGTCGACGTTTCGCCTATTCAGGCATTATCAAGACACAAAAACAAAAAAAGGTTACGTGAATCACATCTCGAAGAAAAAGGTGCAATATATCCCAACGATCAACAGGCTCCAAACATGAGGCAGTACCCCATCACCAAGGCATTCAACATCCAGCTGCGTTTTTTTTTTGTGTCTTGATAATGCCTGAATAGGCGAAACGTCGACCGGTAAGTGGGTGTATTACTGGAGAAATTTGAAACATAAAGCTTTGCATTGTGGTTTTTCTCAATTGCATTATAATAAATAATAGTGTTTCTTTTGGAGTTTTTGGCTCTATTTTATTGAGAAGTTATAAATATATAATAGTTTTTTTTCATATAAAATAATTATAATCTTATAACAAACAGAACTATAGTACTATAAAACGGAAAACTATAAGGAAACAGGAATATATTACAATTTGTTAAAATGATTGGTCAGAAAGGTAATAGAGTATGCATCAGAATATCTTTCAAGAGTCTCGGTTTTAGTTTAGGGGGTGAAATAAGTTCGCCTATGTTGAATGCTACAGCTCCTTTGATTGCTGGTAATCTGGTCTTAAATCTGGTGTAACACTTTTAGAAAAATTAGATAAGGCTTTGACATGTTTTGAATGGTGAACCATGTAGCACCGTTGCGAGGACGCTAAATTTGTGAAAAACATTAGAAAAACTAAAAATTATAAAATATGGATTTATCCCTTTTTGCAACTCCACGCCTCAATTAACGTGTTAGATGCTGAATGTGAAAACTTTCTAATTCTCCGAACAATACTAATATCTTTTGATAACACATGTAGAATGGACTATTCAGTGTTGCCAACTTACTAGGTAACCAAGGATCTGTAGCAAATGTCCAATATCATTTTATTTCATCTTTATTTTAGGAAAAATACTTTTATTTAAATAATACTGAAATTCATAAGTATACAATATTGAACAGAACAAGACCTAAACCAAAGAAATGGTTTTTGTTACAAACTTGTTTCGAGATAATAAATACATTAAAATTAAGCAACAATAGCTGTTTTTTTATATAGAATAAATAATGCAAAGCCTATTAGGTATTTGCTAATATCAATATGATGAAATTTATTTACCAATCAAAAATAAGTTTTCAATCCTTTAATTGTATCTTAAAGGGCTGTAGAATGTACAATCATTAGAATTATGGGGAATAGAAGTTCATTATAACTTGAAAAATGCAATTACAAAAGGAAGAACAAAATATGTAATTTTGAAGAACACATAAAAACCTCATTTATAGATTACTGCTTGCTCTTTTTTTTTTTTTTTTTTTTTTTTTTTACCAACCTTAGGTCATTAACGCCAGTGGATAATGGTGTTGTTGATATGTGTACCTACAGTAAATATCTTATCGGAATTAATATTGATGTATTTATTTAATCCTTTATTTGCTTAATCTGATAGCATTTATTGGTTAAATATAAAAGCTATAAATATAAAGCTCCCTTCAACCTCCCAGGCCAATGGCCCCCACTGGACCAAAGGGGATATAGATTACTGCTTTATCATCTAGACATTAACACTTAAAATTGATAGTTTAAAAAAAAAATTGGTTTATTTTTGGAAATGTAAACATAGACAAATAAATAAACAAACATTTAAAATGAACATTTTAATAACAAATGTTATAACAATAACAACAATAAATAATAATATATAACAATAATAACTCACCGCTTTGCAAGAACTGTTTTTACAAGTAGTTCCTAATGGTATATTTTGGCTATTTTCCTTATCCTCGTCATTAGTTTCCAATTCCTTTGTGCTGCTACTTAAATTTGAAATAGCATCTCTGAGAGTTTGAGATACAACAGGTTTCAAAACTATCTAAAACACAAAACATTGTATTTTAAAAACTTTTACTACTAACAAATATTACCTAGTTATAGTAAAAAATGCCTTAAATAAATTATGCCCATAATTCATTCTAGGAGAATGTTGGTATATCTTCACAAAAGAAATCAGAGAACAACCTGTTTAGTTTCAAAGCCAGATAGTATCTGATTGCTTTACCAAAGTTTATCTAAATAAAAGTTTTCCAAATCTAAGCTCTGCCAAAATTAATTTCCCAGAATATTTAAATTATTATAATTTTAAATAATAAAAAAGTATCTAGTGTCATGGCCGCAACTGATGTTAACTCGTTAAATCGCTCTGTGCTTGTTACATTATTATAACAATAGTTCTTAAAATAAACTCTCAAAACTGTGTCAGAAGAAACCATAAGTACTTTAAGACATTTATTCAAGATCAGTGAGGTAAGCAACTGTATTTAACAGTTAAATTCAGTAAATACATTGGTGACCGGCTGCTGAAGGTAACAACGTGGCTAATAATCCCTTCACGAGACTTATAATATTTACCTCCTCATGTTTACAGTCAAGGCTTGGCAACCAGAATCTCCTCAATCGAATCCCGCATTTGTCAACTTTTTTTTTTCAACTTTCTATTATTTTTAAACATATATTTATTATTATTATTACTATTATTTAAATATGAAAAGTTTTTTAAAATTTATTTATTTTGTTTTAGTGACTCTGCTAGATTTAATTATTTATTTCTAATTATTTTAATCATATAATTAATCGATGTTCAACATGCAAGTGGAAAATTCGAGTAGTGAAGTGTCGGCGGCAGAGACTTCATTTTCGGAAATAAGCGATACCGATTAGCAATACTTAAAACGACGGACACTCCAAAAACGTCAGAGAAAGGCTGCTCCTGGCTCAGCAGGCAACTCATCAAACACAAAACAAATAAATCAGCTTTGTCAAAAAAGCCAGTGACAAAAAACATTAAAACACCGGGGCCTCCCATAACCCGCAGCAAAACTACTGCAGTCAATTTAAACAAATCTCCAATCGCCTCATCTAGCAGCAACCCTGGACCTACAGAAAGCAATCGTGACGAAAACCAGAAACACCGAGGGTTCATTGACCCTCCTGCTAATTTTGTCTCGAAGATAACAAATTTTTATAACTTCGCTCAAGAAATATCTGAACTTATAGGACAAACTAATTCTAAATACTTTTCTAGAGTAAAAGACATTAAAATAAATACATGGAACAAGGAATCATATCAAAAATTAATTAACCATCTTACAGTGAAGAACTATGATTTTCACTGTTACCAATTACAACAGGATAAATCGTACCGAGTTGTTTTAAGAGGACTGCACTCTTCAACACCCACAACAGCAATCAAAAGTGACCTTGAAGAAATAGGTCACAAAGTAAGAAATGTTTCGCCAGTGTTGCATCCCACTGAAAAGTACCACCTTCCATTGTTTTTTGTCGAATTTGAACCACCCAGAGATATTTCAAGTTTTAAGACTGGTATATTCAACAGTAAAATTTGAAGAACCTAGGCGTAAAAATGCTGTAGTCCGGTGTACTACCTGTCAAGCCTTAGGTCATACCAAGATGTATTGCCATCACAAAGCTATGTGCATCAACGCTGGACAACACTCATCTGACACTTGCCAGAAACCAAGAAATGAGCCTGCAAAATGTGCTCTTTGTGGTGAGAATCACCCAGCGAACTACAGAGGCTGTTCAGTCCATAAGAACTTTCAACGTCTTAGAACCAGAAACTATCAACTAAAAATTCAAGAGAAGAGCACAACGCAGGCTCCTGAAGTTGACAATACTGCCACCTTTCCTGAATTGCCTAGACCAACTGTATTACAACAATATTAGGGGAACCTCAAGCATTCAGCAGCAGCCTCGAGCTCAGACGCCTCAAACCTCCCAAATCAAATCTCAGCATTCCTTTACCAAACCCCAGACCTCCCCATCCAAGTCTCGTTGAAAGAATCCATAACCAAGCCCAAGGCAACCAATCCCAATCCTCAACCTCCATGTCAACAAATTCCTCCCCATCATGGATACATGGGTCAAATTACCGCCTCAACAACCAAATCCTCTCCCATCCAATCACAACATTCAAACGAATGCTGTAGCTTATCAAACAATGAATGAAAATCCAGCACCTCGGGTAAAACCCCCAGCCAATCCTCCTTTGCCCATTAATTATCCCTACCAAACTAAATTATCCATACAAAACCTGATCAACAGAAATTCTATCCTGTCATCTTTCCTGAAAGGCCTTCAAGAGACAATCAAGCCTCTCATCAACCTACTCACCAGAAACCTTACCGAAGTTCCACTTAATTACCTACGATGAGCATGAAGATGTTCCCCTTCCAAATGTTCTGTCCACCCAAAGCATTCCTTCCTACAGAAATATCCAACATTATTCACAGATTACCTTCCCACAAAGCTCCTGGGCACGACCTCATCACAATTCATATCTTAAAACACCTTCCTAGAAAAGCCATTCTATTCCTTACCTATATAAATAATGGGTCCAGACTTCTGGAAATTATCCATTGTAAAAATGATACCCAAACCTAAAAAAAAAACAGAATACCTATCCACTTACCGTCCTATCTCTCTTTTACCTTGCATGGGTAAAATCCTAGAAAAACTCATCCTCAAACGATTGTACTCCATCCTTGATGGAAATCACATAATACCAGATCACCAGTTTGGATTTCAAGCATCCCAATCCACTATTCAACAATGTCATCATGTGGTGGATGTAGTCTCCTCTACATTAGGACATAGATCATATTGTTTGGGCGTCTTTCTTGACGTGGAACAGGCTTTTGACCAAGTCTGGCATCCTGGCTTGCTCTACAAACTCCGTAAATTCCTATCCCCTACTACATACTTTCTCATCCTTCAATCCTATTTCACAAATAGAACTTTCCAAGTAAACAATCATAATGTCTATTCATCTATCTCTATTTTCCTAATCTGCTGGTGTTCCTCAAGGTAGTATCCTTGGTCCAATCCTTTATACAGTTAATACAGCTGGCATCCCAACTCATCCTAATACTATCCTTATCACGTATGCTGATGATACATGTGTATTATCAGTCAACACCAATCCAGTTATTGCATCCCAAAGCCTCCAATCCCATATCACTGATCTTGAAGAATGGTGTCGAAACTGGAGAATTAAAATAAATTCTCAAAAATCGCATCGAATCACTTTTCGATGACGTCATAAACCAATGACTTCCTGCCCTTCAGTATCCTTTAATAATATCCCACTGGTGCCAGTAGAACAGATCCGATACTTAGGGTTGCATCTCAAACGACAAACGATTAACCTGGAATCCTCATACAAGACTGAAAAGACAAGAAACCGCTTGACGTTTCAGGCTACTTCAACACTTACTAGACAAACGCTCTAAGATCCCAATTAATTACCAAAGACTCATCTACATGACCACCATACAACCTATTCGGACTTCAGTGTAGATCTTTGGATCTCCACTAAGCCATCGAATTCCTCTCGTATCTAATCCCTACAATTCAAAATCCTTCATAAAAACCACAATGCTCCTTATTTTGTTAAGAATAAAGTCATCCATAACGACCTTAATGTCCCATTTGTTGCTGATTTGGCCCGAACCTGGTATTTATCCTTTCATAACAAACTTCATTCCCACTCAAAACCTCTAGTTTCAAACCTAGCTTCCTCTTCAATTCCTGATAATCCTCCGAGGCGTCTGAAAAGAAGATGGCCACATGACCTTCTTAGTTGAACTTTGATTTGAGTACTATCAGTGGGTAGTATCTCTACTTGTCATTACCTCATGTCATGATGTATCACTTAGCCTATTTACTTGATGTGTTATTGTAATACAGTTGTAAATATCAATAAATAAATTTAAAAAATATATAATTAAAGTATAACTTAAAATTCTCTTACTAAGGGAGTTTTTTCAAAAGGAGGCCTTTTAACTTCATTAACTATTGGTGCAGGAGCCTTCACTTCTATCACTTCATCTGCCAAAGATTTATCTACAACAGGTTTTTCGGGTTCTGGTGGTTTAACATTGTTATGAGGAGAAACTGTACAACCCTGAAACACACACATTTCTAATTATCTGACTGTTGAAAAATATTTACATATGATCGTAAAAATACATACTTGCTAGTTACCTTTATGTTAAGAAATTCAGTGAAGTCTGTACATTTTTTTTTACAGCAAGACCAACCCTTGTATGCATCATGAAACACAGGATGACCACTATGGTGTCTACATGATTCTAGAAATAAAAAAGATTTTAAAGGGTAATTATATTTCAAAAGATAAATTTTGAAATGTCACACAGCCATTAATAGGGTTTATAAGGAATTAAGAATTGAGTTTATTTTTTCAATATACTATAACTTGAATCTAAAACCCAAATTAAGCAGCAGGAACGTGGTTAAATGCCTCAGGTTCTATTAATAGTGCCATAATCTACCATAATTTTGTGAATTAAATCAGATATCTGGGTAACTTGAAATTTTGTTTACTTTTTGATGGCGGGAAGTCCAAGTAGCATAGTATACTTGTTAGTTTGTTTATTCATTTAACGTCACTTTATGCTGCTAAGGCTAATCGGACGATGCTACATTGGGAGCTCTAAATTTTGCCTATACAGGTTTAATTAGGATAGGAATTTTTAACGAGTACCTTTTCTTGTTAGTTTTTTGGATAAGAATAGTGTAAGGCCAAGTAGATTATGCTAAAACATTAAAAGGGTGATATTATTCAGTTGGACAAAATTATGAAGGGATAAGATTACTACAAAATGTAATCACTTCTGTTAATGAAAGAGCAGAAGTCATTGCCAAGGTTATTAAGGCAACACCTTAGCAACTTCATTACTGTTGCAGTGCTAGTTCAAATACCGTCTGTGTGAATTGAAATTCATTTCATGGCGGACTCATGGAATAAATTCTGGCCTTCCCATGTTTGCAAACTGTCCTGCTTGCCTTAACTAAAATAGGAAACGAGTAATAATAAAGGAAATAACTTAAATATAGACCAGCGTTGATTATTCGATAACTTCTTTTATTAAAAAGAGAAAATAAGATGGGACATGTACATCCTATGACTCAATAAAGATTCCCCAAGTTCAGATTGAGAAATTGGGAGAAGCAAAGACCACAAAGATTGGATAACCTTAAATTCCTGAGTGCGAGTATAAGAAGGATTGCAAAGGCCAGTCTAAGTAGAAGAGAGCTTTTAAAGAGGTCAAGGCTCTCCAAATATGTTTCAACAAACTTACATCATCTATACTTCAAAATGTTAGTTGAAACTTTTATTTCTAGATGAAATGAGTATAGAATTATACACATTTTCCATTATTACATTCTCTTTTTCATACTGAAGCTCATGATAACTTGTATTATTGAAAAAATGAATCGAAAAAACAGTTAAAACTTGTAACTCAACTCGAAGCGACAACCTGCGGAACAGATACCTTACAAAGTAATATAATACCTCTGATCAAGATTATACTTTATTTAAGCAACACATTGAAAAAACACAATACATACATTTTTGTAACAAATGCAAATTACTGTGTAGTCACAACCATAATTGATCTGAATAAATTACTTATTAGGATTTTTCGTAGGTTTACTATTCAAACAGAATCATTTCAACAGTCAGATTTTCACAACAAAAATATAAATATTTCAGGGCAGATAATAACTATGGGTCAAGTTAGTGTGAAAAAATACTTTATAAAACTTTTTAAAGTTATTAAAACATTGTTTTTATAAATCCTCCTTTACTTGAACAATTCAGTTTTTTTCTTGTGGCATGGGAGCAATATGTTATGGCTTGTAGGATTATATAATTTCTGGCAACTGAGATTCCTCATGGAATAACAAGAAATTCACCACACAATTTAGTGGAACTCATCAGTAATAAAATTAATTATAGAGCCATTGATTCAAGTATATTATTTCCTTTATGTGTCTTTTTTACAGTAAGCATTTAAATCATTTATCCATAAATATAGAAACATCATTCACAGCAGACCAGGAAATATTTCTTATAAGAAGCAGGCATTCATTATAAGAAATAATTACCCTCAGTATTTTTCGAAGGATCGAATTTCTGACCACAACCACGATTGTAGCACAGTAACAATTCCGACATTTATATATGTTAATGTACTTTAACGAAACAAAAAATCCACGTAATTAAAAAAAGTTAAAATAAAAATCTTAATTTCAAACACTGTTAACCAAGAACTAGGTATTAACAGGTCACGTTAGAGGCTCTTCAAACGTGATGTATAAAACTGAAGCAGAGAGGTAACAATTGGGTTTCGTAAAGGTCTAGAACATTCTAATGTTAAATTCTAGACAATATATTTGAAATTATTTATGAGCATTTTAAACTTTATCTAGGGTTTTTTTTTGTTTGAAAACGTTGATTACTATAACCCCAGCTCAGTAATAGGGCCCTGAGCAAAACCATACTTCGGGGCCTCTGTTGGTTAAGAGCGGAGGGCCTGCAAGCGATTCTGAAGGATGAAAAATTAATGAATAAAATTGGGCGTTGGTGACGATATAAATATCGGAGCATTTTCAGGTCACAAAAAAATTTTTGCATTAAAAGTTCAGGACACCGCACTGGTACTATCTACCAAAATTCACGGTAACTAAAGGTTTTTGTATTCAACTGTATAGTAGGTATTAATTGAAATTGTTAAAACGATAACTGATTCCATTTGATATAACCTCAAATTCTTGTTGCTGCCGACTACAGCTCCTTTAAACATGTCAAATCCCCGAGAGATCCTTTACAGTTGAGTTATGCCAAAATCAACTTTGAAATTATTACTGCTTAAGATACAATATCCCCAGAGCAGCGGAAGTAGATAAATCAAAGCAGTAGAATTTCAATGAATATGAATTTTATGGTTCAATAAAAAGCAGTCAATAGCCTTAGATATCACTAGTGTGGTCAGTAAAGATCAATATCTGAATTTTATTCTCATTGACATACTCAAATTATAAAAAAAAAATGTGTTATGGGAAAAGTTATTCTTTATAAATTGACCTATAAAGAGGCATGAACATTGACAATTCTAATTAATAACACTGCCATAAAATACTTGCAATATACAATTGAGACAGCTCTGAATGAATCAGTTGTTATTTCTATGGCATGGAATCTACTCAGGTTGTGTAAGTTTTTTAAAGACAGACACATTTCATAATCTATAAGCTGCTGATTTGGCATTTTTTCCCCTAAAACTAGTGAAATTCCTTACCTTCAATATCCCTTCATAGTCTTCTGTAACCAAACAAGAAAAAGAATCCATCATCCCTCTTTTTTTCTCTTAAAATTAGTATGCTTATTTTTGGTTTTGTTTTAAATAGGTATTCCATTTATGTCAGGTCAATCCTTGGAACTTCAAATTACCAGTATTTTCGTTCTAAAATATCGACTGGCTTGAGATTTCATAAGTCCATAGCATCTCAGCCCTATATTCATATGGAGGAAAAATATAAAATGGTATAGAACTCTTGTATATTGTTTTATTATTTTTTTAAACACACAATTTTTTAGAATTAATAAACCATAACATGTAATAATAATTGGCTGTTTTTTCTATAAACATTCAATTAATTTTGGAGTAACTTCGTATGAAATAACATTGATATAAGCGGATGACGACCTCATTGCCCAGTTAGTACCACATATCACTGGTCCTTCAGGTTGGGGAAACAATAACCCTGCCTATCAAATGGCGAATTATATACTGTACACTAAATGCATCTCACACCTACATACAAATGGTAAAATACAATACACATCCTAGGGTCACCTTCGCTAGCTGTGGATGGGGAAGCAAGTCAGGTGGCTCTGATCCATCTGACACGGGGTATTAGGTTAATACCCCATTCCAACCAAAACAATAAATATTGAAACAAAAAACTAATAGAGTTAGATTGATTTTACAAAACATCACAGGTTATGACTCAAGAAAGAGGAAAAGGCACCTAGTCTAGAAGTAAACCGGAAGAGGGGACCAATATCTTATGTTGTGGATTCTTATATTATGAACTCAAAACAGTGGAGAAAAACCTAATTTTTGTTTTGTTTTAATTGAAACCATAATAGCTGCATTACCATAATATTCAACATTTCACAATTATAACAAACAACATTTATTGAGGTTAAAAAGATAAAAAATGGTGGTAATTGTGTCTTAATGCATCCCTGGTTACTTTTCCCTGCTTGTTCCCATGCGCGAGCAGTTACATTTCTAACAGTTACCTTCTATTTATTGAGGTTGAAAAATGATGAGCAATTACAAATCAAAAGAATTTATTGACAAATGGAAAATAATAATAATAAATTATGAACAATTAAGAAAAAAAGTCATGAAAAATCGCAATAATGAACAATTATGTACAAAAAATAATTTCAAACAATTAAGAATTAAGAAATAAAAGTAATGAAAAATTATGTAAACAAAAATTGAAAAATGTAATATATGATGAACAACTAATTAAAGAAGAATGAACAGTTACAAAATACAAATAATAAAATTTTAATCGCATTTAGGTGGAAAATGTGTCGAAATAGACTTCAATATAGATTCAAAACAGTCTGTATTTTGTTTTGACTGATGCTGTCGCCATACAAACTCGCATAAATATGATTCATTTCCAAAAAAAATCTTTCACCACAATACAATTTCATTTGATGGGATTTGCTACATTTTCTTTGTTTTGGTAAATATTACGCTCCTGCAAAAAATGTATAGCTTGTTCTTCTGTTGAAGGCAAATCCCAAATACGCATCATTTTACACTAATTAAATAACTAACTAAAATAATAACAAAAAATCTATAACAAACTAGCAAACGAACAAGAAAAAATAACAAACATTAAACAACAAATAACAAACAATAAATCAGAATAATTAAAACTCAGTAAGCAAGAAGAAACATAGAATAAATCAGCTGTTAGAAATGTAACTGTTTAAAATTTAACTGCTCGCGCATGCGAACAAGCAGGGAAAAGTAACCAGGGCTGCGTTAAGACACAAGTACCAAAATGGTATTGAGTTCTACAGTTTTCAGTTTAAAACTCCACCATAACAACCCATTAATATAAATTTCTAAAAAAACAAATTAAAAAATACTACTGCTATACACATAAACCAAGATATATTCTGTATGTTTTTTGTTCTTGAGGTCTAGCATTTCTAAATATTTCATCCAGCAAAAAGTAGGTATTTTCTTGCCTCAGCATTTTTCTCCTCAATACTCCAATTTTATCCCTGTAACAAAAAAATGATTGCCATCATAAACTTGCAGATGGAAGAGGACAGTCGGATGAAGCTTTCCTTACAGGTGTGAAGTAGGAGCAGGCGTTGTCCGAAAACAGTAGTTGCTCTGCTGAAGTTTACGTAAGGTTTTGGCTTCAGCTTCTTTTTTCTTTTTAATTAGCCAATTCTTAAACTTTATCTCGTTCTCTCTTTGTTTGAGCCTTTCTTCCTCCCATTTCTTTTCTTTTTCTATTCTCAAAGCTTTAGACAATTCATATTTTTTCCTGAAAAGTGAAATAGATCAACATATAACAACCTAACGAAGACAGTTTTAATTTTTATTGAAAAGCATCTTTGAAAAAGAATAGTATCGGTTGTTTTTTTTTTTACTCTATATTTTATTTCAATATATTACATTACATTTTATTTTCCAGCAATTCTTAATAATAATAATTGTTTATATAATTGCATAAATTAAAAATCTGAAATGAATTTCAAGCGACTTTTTTAAAACATTAAATACAAATGTTTATTTTTCTTTAAAAATAAAAGCATACCCATAAACAAATATTATCTCTTAATGTATTAATTAAAGTTGTTTGTGACAGTCATTTGACTAAAAACTTTTTTAAAAAAATATTATTTTGTTAAGAAGTTCCTGTAAATTTATGATAACATTAAATTGAAAATTGAATTCTATTCAGCCCACATCTTCCTTTTCTTATAGTACTATTAAATACATGATAATAATGGTAAGGCTTAGCGAACCCAAGGGCAAGGGTTCTTCTTGGGCCATAAAATTATGAGTATCAACCATTTCTTTTCTGGTGAAAACGGATAAAGCAAGGTGATAAATTATGTAAGTATTTACGAACAGAACTGTTTTATAAAAATTATATAATATTGCTAAGATATAAAAAAAATGTTATGCTCTTGCCTAATTCAACCTGATAATTTAATAGGCCTGATCAGGGAGTAGCCAAGGATAAGAAGGACAGAAAGACATTTTTAAGTAAATCTTAATGTATACTTATACTTATATATATCTACCACACCTTACCATCATTATTTTATATTGTTTTACTCTATTTATCGTTGTTTATTAGTTCCTTTTTATTTGAAATTCTTTCTTATATAATTCCTCTTTTAGTATTGCATAGTCATCTCTTTTTGCTATTATTTAATTTTAAAAAATTATTGTGAACCTGTTATTATTAATAATTATTAGTGTTTGTTTTATTCTGTATTGTCTTGTTCATTTGCCTCCATGAAATAAATAAAATCAGCCGTCATGCATAAAATAATAATAGTTTTTTTTTTACTATTTGAGAATTTTCTTTAATTACCATCGAGACCATCTTATCCACCATATTTTTAATTTTATTTTATAACTTGAAAAACTCGACAACATACTAAAGTATTTATGGATTCTATTGATTTTACCACAAGTTTCTTTGACCTTCTTCAACCAGCTATTTCCTAAATATATTCTATACTGGAGGACAAAGACTGATCAGCACAGAATAAGATACCTTTGAATTACTGGGTAATTGAACAAAAATGCACCGAGCTTGGAACTAAATATTTTTAAATTACATATTCAGCTGGCAGTATCTAATTTTTTAAAAAGAAAAAAATATTATAAGGTATTAGTAGAAAAAAAATATACCAGTGGTTTACTATATTCAATAGAACCAATTTGACATCACAAATCACTTAAAATGTACATATTTTAGGAATACAAATTAATATAAAACCCTACTTCTCTCTTTCAAGCAGTTGCTCTTTGCTGAGTCCATACTCTGATCTCAGACCGTTATAGGCCGGTAATTTTGTGAGGACACCTGTTTTACAGCAAATTCTTTTTGCAGGTGCAGTAGAAGGGCGAGGATCATTAGCAGTATTTCTTTTTTTGACAGTATTTGATCTCGATGGCAACTTGGAGCCTGAAAATTCTGATTTAATAACTTTGATTACAGATACAGGTTGTCTTTTACTAGATTCAGAAGAGCTCAGTTGATTAGTTAACTGTTCACTTGAGACAAAGTTTTCTATTGAATCATTTTTTTCCAAAACATCAACGACCTCTTGGTCTGAATCATTTGTTTTATCAAATGATTCACTATCGTTTATGTTTTTTAAATTATCTAAAGGAACTGAATTAATTAATTCATTTTCAGTATTCAAATTAATTGATTTTGTGAAACTGTCACTTAACTCACTTTCCTCTGTTTCACTCCGACACATAACTGTTTCCAAAGAGGAAGTTAACGTTTCTTCGGTCAGAGGTAACGTATTATCTTCTACTTCCTCTTCAGATTCAGAAAACTTGGCAACACTAGATTCTTGGTTACTTCGGCTCCTCCTGAAATCATCGGCATTTAAGTCTAAGTCATCTTCATAATCATCATCAGTCAGAATTTCTTCAGACTCAATGGAATATGCAGTTGGTAGAGTCACAAGAAGTATTTTGGAAGGCTTACTTTCATGTTCTACAGCTGTCGATTTTTTTGATTTCCCTTCACCTGGAAAATAAAGTAACTGTTTCAAAAGACAATGTTCAAGAAGTATCACATTATTAATATTATAAGAATACTATAGAAACTAATATTTGTAGCTTACTTAAAAATTGTATTGTGCAGGAGTGACAAAAAAGGATTTAGAGATAATAAAATAAAAATTAAGGTGTAGCAACCACTTCAGTTGTTTACACCAACCTTATAATTAGTTTAGAAATAATGGTAAATGGACAAATGTTTTTATCAATTAGGACTTAGCAAAGAGTGATGTTTAAAACCCTATTTACCTTTTTAACTCAACTGTGAAATAATAAGTATTTAAACCATTTTAAAGAATAAACAATTTTTTTTAGATCCAATTGGACTTTTCAAACATAACAAACAGCTCTTTCTCAGTAGAATTTTTAAAATAAAAACACTTTCTATCTTTTATTCACTTTAAGTGGGTAAAATAAGATAATTTAGAAATAAAAGTAGCCACCAGCAAGGAATACAGAAGCAAAAATTTGTTTTAAACCTTAAGATCCTCCTCATTATTTTGTAGTTTCACATTAAAACAGTGCTCTGCAAGAGTCTTATGGTCATTCAATAGCACCCCTACTATATCTTGCACTCCTCTCTTCATCCATTTAAATATATCTTACTATTAAAATTGGGAGTGACGCAGATTTTTAATTTTTAGTTCTTATTAACACACTGTTCTGGCAACAGCCAACTTGTACCAAACTACTAATTTATAGATGATATACAATAAAGATGTCATTGAACTTCAAACTCAGGCCTGTTACTTCAAGGATGGTTTCTGAATCTATAATGAATCAATAAACTAAAAATTGTTAACTACTACTGATGAATTATCTATACTTTTTGTGAGAATGTGAGAGCAATGAAAATCACCTATATTGAACTAAATATCAATAATAAGGTAATTAAAAACAGTTTTGCCTTATTCCATTAGCCTGCTTGTTTCAAGTTGGGAACATTAATTTAAATTCAGTAGAACATGTTTGGACTAAATGATTATTTAGAAAAAAAAAAAAAAAAGAAGAAAGATATTAAATTAAATAGGCAATATATAACTCAGTATGCTTTTGGATTATGTGATAATCTCAAAATGTTCATAATCCCTGTTTTCCAAAAGAAAGAGATAATATGTTATTATCTATTGAAATTGTTATCTATATAAAATCGTTCTGACTAATATCTTTCATGTAAGATGAGAAGATATTAGTCACTGTGTCATTGTCTAAGATTACTTTTTCAAACATAGCGTTCATTTTAAAGAACAAACTATATCACAACTCAATTAGTAAATAACTTATTCCCTACAGTTTTGCCAAACTCGACAATATGTAAATCGTCTGATGAGCTTGAAATAACACTATCACTGAATATAAATCATTGCTGTGCCAAAAAAATCATGAAAAGGAGCCTGATCTATGATTTTCTAAGGACTAAATTCATTTCTTGGTGAGAATTTGAGACCACAAGATGCATATTACTTTAAAATTAACATAATACAAATGTCTATGTGTTTGCCACAATATTGGACAAAAAAATTAAGGATCATACCTAGGACCACTTCACCTTCCTCCAAAGGTTGTGAATCAGCAAACCGAACTTTGGGAGTTCTTGGTGGCGTAGCAGCCTTCTTTTTTTCTTCTTCTAATTGTTGATTAGCCTTTTTTATTCTGTCGGACATGTTATAAGGATTTGGTGAAGGCATCAGAACTGAACCACCAGGACTAATAGGTACTGGAAGAAAAAGGAAATATATAGTTTCCAATAATTAACATGAACATAACACAAAATAAACTAGAACAGTACTTCCAAAGTCATCATCCTCATCTTCAACCTCGTCACCATAATCACATTTGTGAGGGATCTTTTCTTTATTTTCAATTTTGACATTTTTCGGCTTTTTTTTATTCATCGCATAAAGCAGCAGCTTCTCCCCTTTTATAATAAAAAAAAATTATTTAAAAATTGCTTATTTCAAACCGATGCTAAAAACGAAACATTCAATAGCCTTCAAGTCTTACTAATAATTTTTTTGTAAGAAAACAATAGTATTATAAGACACTAAAATAATGACGGTTGCCAACGGATGTGATTAAACTTTGAGCATAGCAACATTGTTCCTTCTGCATACTGTTATATAAATATGGGAATTGTAATCCCTTATTTGTAAATTCTCAAGAAATCAACAACCATATCTTTCTTAAAGCGTAAACAGTATTTGGTTTTCTAGATTTTTTTTTAATAACCTCTATATTTCAAAACTATTTTTTGCAACAAATGTTTTCAGCTGTAATTTTGTCTTCTATATTAAATTAATTTTGGGGAAAGAAGAAAGTTTTATCCAAAAACCAAAGAATTCAAAGTTGTAAACAGTAGCATAACAATTAGTCCAGTAGCTCATGCAAAAATTCATGTATCAGAAGAAAATTTTACCCATTTGTTGAAAGACAAGAGCCTGCCAGTCAGATCATGCAAAGATTACGGTAAATTTAAAATGGTTTTACAAATGTTTTACTTTATATGCGATTTATTTTGGATAATTGGAATAACAAGAAATTGCTTATTCAAGTTGGCTGAAAACGCTAGCTTTTTTTTTTAAACAATAGAGACTACCCATACGATTACAAATCAGCATTGCGCCATTTTTTGAAAAACCCAGATGGAATCTCTTCAAGTCAGATTGCTAAATAGCAGAGAGATGGGGAAATTGGTGAGTTCGAGAGATTACTACAATATATATTATTATACTCGATGGAAGCAGGATTTGATGCTGTAAATTTTTCTCTTAGAGTATTCTATTCCAAGCAGCAGATATATTACTCTGTTCTTGAAAGACATTGCCTTATTTGGACGCGGTTTGCGACCATTCCACTTTAATAAATAGTTATGTAAAGTCACTCGTTTGACGCAGAACTCTATAATTTAAATTTTTCAATCTACCGATTTGGAATTGAAAAGAAGAAACCAGAAACATCCTAAGTTGCTATAAATGTCTTTCTTTATATTATGACCATTTTTTAAATACATATTCTTGAACTAAGAACGACCTTGAATAATAACACTGAAAGGACTGGAATAATAACTTTTAAGATGTCCAATAAGTATATGGGAAGCGAAAACAGAGGGGAAAAAGACCTCGTGGAAAGCCAAGAAATAAATGGGATGACCTGATAGCGGAACTGGCTAGAAAGAGGGGACTCTCCCTGGGGGAAGTCAAGAAACTTTCCACAGATAGGGAAGTATTTAGGAGATCGACACCGTAAGGTATAAGAGAAGGACAAAGAAGAAAAAGATGTTCAATAAGTTCATGAATTAATTTTAATAAATTGCTAAGCTACAGAGCATATATGTATGATCAAATTTTCTTTGTAACCTTATTTATTTTCTGGAACTCACGATATTACTTTTTCTTAAGAAAGTGAAAAAAAATCTCGCTTCCATACTTGTGACCCACATTACATGCTCTGAAGAAAACTTGCAATGTGGTTCGAATCGTCGGTTTCTTATAAATAGTTGATTATGATTTCTTTGACCTCCATCTGGACCATTTTCTTTCCTGAAAAAGTAGCAATTTATTTTTTCATTGGTCAATGTAGAAAAACATGTTTTCTATTTTGATCAATTGTTTGTCCTTAGACAAATAGCATAAACATGCTACCTTTATAAAGCGAATTAATTAAAACTACTTCGATCGTTGATTTTTAAATCACATTTCAGAACACCTCTGGAGGAACGATGCCCATTGGAAAGTTGCATATGTTACTTATATTGGTGAAAGGTGCGAGAATTGTGAAAAACATTTGGAAAAACAGTTGCATATAACTTTTGCTCTTGTGGTGTCGATATGTAGTCAGTTACTCTGTATAATTGTTGAGTAGTCGAGTGTGATTTTCGAAAACCGAATTGATGGTGAGGGGTTATATTTTTGTCAGTCAGTAACATTAATAAGCGGGGATAAAGTATTTTTTTCAAAAGTTTAGAACAAATAGGGAGTTAGCTAATAAGTCAGTTGGAGAAAGAGTTGGTAATGTCTCTATCCTGTTTTTTGATTATTGAATTAATAGAGTATTTCCACTGTATAGGGAATTTCGTAGTTCTAAGTATTGAGTTGTAGATTGTCGTAAGAAGCACTAGAGCTTCCCTAGGCATTTGCTGGAGCACCTCGGCATTTATTAAGTCATAGCCCGGAGCTTTTCTTTTTGGTAAATGTCTAATTAGTTCTGCTACTTCTGTTGGAGCGAATGAAGGCGGTTGTAATGTTAGTTGCAATGGAGCTTCAAGTGTGTTATTTACAGTTATTTCGTGTTCTGTGTTAATGAAGTCAGAATGTGGTGTAAATACGGAAGAAAGATGGTCGGCAAAAAGTTGAGATTTTTCCTCGTCCGACACAGCCCAAGGCCCGTCTTCTTTTCTAAGAGGTGCCGACATCTCTCGGTGCTATAAGAGTCTTTTGACATGCTTCCATAAACTTCCATAGTCTGTCGAGAATTTAATGTAATTATCATGGTTTGACCTGTTAAACTTGCTAATTTGACGTTTCAGTTTGTTAAATGTCCGTCTATCTGATGGTTGTCTGTTAGTTTGCCATATTTTACGAGCTCTTCTCTTGGCTCGGATCAGATCTCTAATATAGTGCGAGTAGCTTGGTAAATTATCTGCTTTTCTGTCCCTGGGTTTCGATGACAACCACGCTGCTTCTTGCATAGCTGTGGTGAATAAATATATTTAAAAAATCCAAAACATATTCTCTAAACCAAGGGTTGCGAAGGACACAGATATACTAGAAGTGAAAACGTTTATTTATTATTAAAGTTTTTATGTGGCTGTTTTTCTGTTGCCCGATCCATGTCTGTTTTCATGGTTTCTAGTCTTAGCTATGTTATAATTAGAGTTCATTACAAGAATAAATATTGATAAATAAAAAAAAATAGAGTTTACTAAGAAGAAATCAAATTTATCGTTACTGTAATTTTTTCGCTTGAACCCTAAGTATTAATGCAAATGCTACTTTGTCCTTACTTTCTACTTACAAAACCTCCTAAATACTTAGTTTGAGTTTATATCATCAAATTTCAACAAAAATGCTAGTTTTCCTGAAAGTGATCTATCAGATCGCCGCGAATAATCTGATGCCTTTTAGTGCCACGATTAATGGAAACTTAAGAAGATAGTTGTCAGCCTCTGCACTACAAATTTAGGGAGGATTTCCCTATTGAAATATATGGACATTATAATTTGAAAATTAAAACTACATTAACAGAAGGATTTAATATAGATCAATGATTTATAAAGAAAATTATTATATTAATCCCTCTTCTAACCTAATATTTTCATTGCCAGGGGTGCTTCTCCCGATCATGAGTTGTGATACGAAAGATTACAATGGCAATACTACTTTATAATTAAATTTGAAATTATTTATCAATCATAAAATCTATGAATATTTTATATTTTATTAAAACAATATTATGACATCACCGAAAACTTATCAACAAGCTAGAGGGAGAACCGTTAATCAGCTGTCAGCTGTTTATGATGGCTTCTGTTAAGTTTTGGAATGTTTATTTGAATATAATGTTAAGTTTTGTTTAGGTTTAGTTTTTTGTGAATAAATTATATTATCCAATGTATTTATGTTATGGCGGATAAAAGGTTAACAAATAGTTTCAAGAGCTATGTGGGGCTAGAAGACGATGTATGTGATTTTTCATTAATCGAGATAAATTATATTACATTAGATGAAATATTTATTTCAAGTATATTTGTTATTGTATTGCTGTTGTATTTAGGTAATTATTCTGCAGGTTATTTATTTGGGTCGAGTTACAACAAGTTTTAACTTTTCATTGGTTTCTCTTTTAATATTTTCCAAAAAATACAAGTTATCACGAGCTTTAGTACTGAAAAGAGAATTTAATTATGGGAAATGTATATACTTCGCTGATCATTTAATCTAGAAAGGAACATTTTGACAAACATCATCTATACTTGGAAATGTTAGTTGAAACTTCTATTTTTTAATGAAGTGATTACCTCAAAATCTACTCATTATCTTTGATAACATTCTCTTTTCTAAAGAAGCTCTCAATAACTTTTATTTTTGGAAAATATAAAAAATGAAGTGAATAAACAATTAAAACTTGTAACTCTACTCGAGGCGACAACCTGCGGAACAGATACCTGTTTGTATTAAAAAATTTCAAAGATATCATTCATTAGTTACAGTTAATCTAATGTAGATGTTTTGGAGCTATACTTTGTCCTATAGAAACATTTAATTTCATTGTCAAAGCAGTAATATGAATGTTGTTTATAGTATTTGAACACCAGCAATGAAGATTCATTTTCAGATCAGCTGACTGTTCGACTTTTACCTGGTAAATTATTTTTAAAAAGTTTATATGAGTTTTTGTGGCGTTGAATTATTGTAATTGTATTTGATGGCAGGAGAATCGCTTGTTTCTGAAGCGCAGAATGTTCTCATGTTCGCACAAGTACAAGAAAGAAAGCAAGGAAAATCTGGGTTACTATGTGTTACTAACTTCAAGCTCTCTTTCATTACAACTGATGAAAAGTCGAAAGAGGTATGCCATAATTCTTCTGTTTTTTCCAATGATGTTTTTATAATTATTATTTTTTCTTAAATCTATAATGTAAATATGAAAATGTATAGGATTCTGTGATTTTTTAAATTTAATGTACATCTTCTTATCAATTCCGTCAGTAAAAGTTTACCTATTTCTCTCTCTTTTAATAGGTAGTGGCTTTTCAAGATGTTCTGCACTTAGGCGAAAATGATGTCTGCTTGTCAAATATTGATGCTCTTTATTTGTTTGGAGAAAAAAAGAGGAAACTTATGCCCGATAGCCGAAACTTAACTGAAAAAGTTAAGGGTCTTCATATAATATGCAAGGTAATTCTATTCTTCTGTGTTTATTTGGTTTCTTAATTCCTAAATTTAGTATCTACTATGAAACCCCTTGAGAGTCATTAATGCATGCATTTAAAATCTTATTTTTAATATATTAACTTATGTATGTTATTGTTTTTGGTATGAAGAACATGAGAATGCTGTCATTCAGTTTCAAATTTTCACCAGTGGGACATGGAAAAACTTTTACTGTTGCTCTTTTGCACCACGCATTTCCCAAGAGGCATCAACTACTGTTTGGTTATGATTATAGGTATCGTATTTTTATATCAATTTATTAAATTAAATTAACCTCAACTGAAAAGGATCTATTAAGGGGTCTGTACATCTTTTAAAAATGAGGGCTCTACGCGAAAGTCGACAGCTGTAATATAATTAAAGTTGTGCTAATTCAACAATCCCATTTAATACAAAATTTTAACATCAGGACGTGAATTGAAACCTTGATAATATTTTTATTGTATAAGGATCTTGTAATCAAAGTTTAATGTTTAACTTTGTAACATATTTTAGCACCAAAACAGGAATTAAAAGTCTAGACTACAATGCTCTTTCACAAAAAAATTGAATAATATTTTTTTGTGAAAGGGAATGCTAAATTTTAATTTTTTACAATGTATCATAAGTTTGAACAAGAACCTAGGAATTATCATTGTGAGTTTATGAGTGTAATAGTAATTGCGATGTTTATATAATGGTGCCAAAGGAGTCCCCATTGATGATAAAAACGAAGTTAAAATGCTCCTATTAGCCGACGATATAGTACTATTAAATACTTCATGGCATGATACTCATAGAAACCTAGAATTAATGGAATTATATAGCGTTCAAAATTCTTTAATTTTAAATCCTGAAAAATCTAAAACATTAGTGTTGCATAAATCCCCCAAAATAAAAAAACTAAAGCCACTATTTTGGAATGCTAAAATACTGGAATATTCAAAATATTACACCTATTTAGGAGTCCCATTTTCATCCTCCGGAAGGTTCTTTCTGGCATCTGAGTATTTTATTGAAAAATCTAACGTAGCAGGTGCGAAAGTGAGAGACATTCTCAGAAGAGGTAAAAGTGGTGCATGGGAGACAAAACTGACACTCTTTGATTCTATGGTACCCTCAACGCTCCTTTATGCTGCAGAAATTTGGAGTTTAAACTATTATACAAACATAGAAGTAGCTCAATTAAAATTCTTAAAATACCTATATTATTGGCCGAAATGCACTCCAAATTATATTGTACGTCTAGAAACAGGTCGTAACCCACTTATCGTAACAATCCTTAAGAAAATTGTTAACTTCTGTCTAAAAATACTGTCTATCCCTGATTATAGATTACCCCATAAATGTTTCGATAGACTTGTGGAGCTAGATAAGAAAAAACAGGACTTGACTTTTAACTGGATCTCACAACTTAAAATGGTAGCTACAACCCATCATATTGAAGAATATTTTGCAGATTTTCATAACCCCAATGTTTTATTAGCTAATAAACATACTATTCTTGAAAAAGTAACAAATCATTTACTGTCGAAGGATATTGATAGAGCTCTTAACTCAAATTACAATCCAATATACAGAACTATTTGCACCTATACCAACCCTGAACCTGAAAGCTATTTAAAATTCAAGATAAACATAGAAAAATTAAGAACCGTGAGTCAAATAAGAATTTCAAACCCTGAATGCCTGAAAATATTTTATAGGAACAACACCTATGCTCTCAGAACTGATGAAAAATGTCAGTGGTGCCATGGGACCATATTCAATAGTTTGAAGCATATAATATTGCATTGTAAATTTTTTGTTAACACACGGAAACAATTTCTGCAAAATATATTGTCCAGCATGAGGATGAATTATCACTTCAAAATGTACTCACTATGGACAGCGTGGAAAAATTAAACAACATTTTTTTCTATCTTCAGTTTATATGTAAAAATTCGGAATCCGGGCATTAATTGTGGTTTATGGTTTAGGGTATTTCTACAATACCTTGATTGTAATGTATAGAAAGAATAAGATAACTGTTACAATAAAGTATCAGCGGTTTAGTACCTAAATACTTTAATTCCATTGTATTTTATTTATCTATTTCCTTAGGTATATGCCTTATTTGTTTGGAATATTGTTATTCTTTTGTTATAATTGATACAAATATTTGCTATTTGTTATAATGTTCTGTTCTGACTAAAAATTTTGTTTATTTATTTATTAAACGAGTGTTGATTATTTAATTATTGTAAAATATTTACATATTGTAATTAAGTGACGATATACTAATTACTAAAAATTAACACTAAGTGGGCCAGACTCAATGGCTACAATGTTATACATTAAAGCCTATAAAGAATTTATTATTAGTAATTGCGATGCTAGTCGAGTCGAGTAATAGTAATAGTACAGTAAGTTTGTAATAGTAATAGTACAGTAAGTACCTTGTATAGGTATTAAAAATGCAATATTAAAGTCTAAGAATAAAAAATTTCATTATTTTCATATTGTTACGGGCGCCGGCAGGAAGGCGGAAGCGGGGGATTAGCGGCTTAACTCCGTCAGCGGGAGACGTTTAAATAGGATTAGGACGGTTCTAGATCGTCTTCTTTTGTCGGCAAAGGATTAAGAATATTCCAGAATTATCTGGCCCCTTCGAGTTCTAGAATGTTCGGCTTTGCCTATAAAAAGACTTCCGTCACCTCGAGTCAGTCAGTCTTAGCCTGAGAGTAGACTATGCAACATCTGTGATAAGTGAGTGTCAGTGTGATAAGCTAGTCAGTGTTGAACCGGCCAGTGTAATAAGTGTATCAGTGAACTGTGACAGTCTCGCGAGTGTAATAAACTGTTTCGGTTTGTTACTGTGTGTCAGTTTGTGATACTTGGAGAATCTTACGGTCGGTGGACTAGTGAACTGTAAGTGTTAATTATTAGTTATAAATTGTAGTGTAATATATTCATAGAAACTATTGTAACTAGTTAAGCTATCTAGAATTAATAATATCTAATATTATTGTAATAATTAAATAGGAGTTAGGCCTAGATTATAATCTTTAGAATATTGTTATTATAAATTTATATTAGTTTAATAATTTAATTAATAATAGTTTAATTGTATCTTTTTAATCACTTTTGTTAATAAATATTAGTATCTTTAATTAAGGAATTGTTTAATTCATTTTAATACCCAGTAGCCCGTAACAAATTGGTGTCAGAAGTGGGATTATTGTGTAATTGCTATTATTTTGCATTTTGTAATTATTGGGCTACTGTATGAAGAATGGCTTCTAAAAGTGTTAAGTTAATTGATTTAAAAGTTGCGGATTTGAAACGTGAATTGGAGGAACGTGATCTTGATTGTTCCGGAACTAAAAGTGTGTTGCAACAGCGCTTGCGTCAATTTTTTGTAGATTTAGGGGAAAATCCAGATGACGTTCTGTTTGAAACCGATTTAAGCAAGTTGTCTGCAACTTTTAAAAATGAGTTAAGAAATGTAGAAAATAAGCTAGGTAGTGAGTTAAGCAATGTAGAAAATAAACTAGGTAATGTACAGAATGAATTAGGTACTGTTAAAAATGAGTTAAGCAATGTTAAAAATGAGCTAGGTAATGATTTAGGTACTGTGAAAAGTGATTTATTGGATACATTAGAGTCTAAGTTAGGCATATTAGAGAATAAGTTAATGGAAAATGTTGAGAATAAGTTAGCTAATGTAGATAATAAGTTAGCCGATGTAAATAATGAAGTAGCTAATTTTGGTAATAAGTTAGCCGATGTAAATAATAAAGTGGCTAATGTAGAATCCAGGTTAGGGGAAGAACTGAACTCAATTAAAGACGAACTTAGGCTAAGAGTCGAGGCTCTCGAGGGACGTATGAGCAACCCACCGAAGAACGACACTGACCTTTCCTCCGAGGGCAGCCTTCATAAAACCATTATGCCCGCCAATTCAGGGACGCCACCAACTCACAACACCATTCCAGTGTTCGACGGAAAGACCCCGTGGGAGGACTACATGACTCTCTTTGAGACTGCGGCTTCGATCCACCGGTGGTCGAAAGAGACCCAAGCTTCAGCTTTGTGCCTGGCCTTGCGGGGAGACGCCTTGGGAGTACTGCAGGGGATGCCACTGTCGGAGCGGTCTAACTACGGGGAGCTGGTTAGAAGACTGGAGATGCGTTTCGGCCACCGCCACATGGACCAGCTATATCGCTCACAGCTGAGAAGCAGGATCCAGAAGACCAACGAGACTCTACAGGAATTTGAAGCAGACATTGCACGGCTGGTGAGGAATGCTTACCCATCGGTCACCGATGATGTCTACGAGAGCCTGGCTGTCGACAAATTCCTGGATGGACTTCGGGACCCCGAGACGCAACAAGCAGTGAAGCTCGCCCGGCCAAAAACATTGGGAGACACATTATCTCAGGCCATGGAGTTCGAGGCTGTCAGGCAGTCAGTACGGGGCCACGCACGTGTTCGAGCAGCAGAAGCGGAGCCTAATGTGGTCCCTAGCGTCGAAGACATAGTGGGAAAGGTTTTGGAGGCCCTCAGGACTCGTAAGAAGGAGATACGTTGTTGGAGCTGCGGCCAACTTGGACACCCTAGAAGCAAGTGTCCATCCAAGGAGCAAGAAAAGCCACAGGAAAACTAAGTAGGGTTGATGGGAGGGGGCAACTGTCAACCCGTAACATCAAAGGCCCTGGGAAGACCATAAGAGTTGCGTCATTAGGGAGCAGAACGAACAGCTTCTACGTTGATGGGATGGTGAACGGGCAACTGCGAAGTCTGTTACTGGATACCGGCGCAACCATGACAATCTTGAACTCAAGGACAGTTCCCGCTGAGAAGATCTTGCCAACGACTTGGACATTACGGACTGCCACAGGAGAGCCAGCCAAGGTCTACGGGGAGACAGTTGCCGACTTCATCATCGGGGATCAACATCTGAAGCACCGCGCTCTCGTGGCAGATATTGATGAAGATGTCATATTGGGCACGGACTTGATGATTGCGTATGGGATCAAGCTGGATATGGCGAGAGGTGTTATGACGCTGGGAGATGAAGAAGTCATCTTTCGGCAAGGGAAGGACATCTATGCACGAGTGCGCTTACTGGAAGACACCACTTTACCTGCACGGAGCCAAATCATAACGCATGGGACGATCGAAGGACATCTACCTGAGGGTCAATGTATGCTACTTGAACCTGGAAGGCAAGAAGAACAGGAGATCGGACGTGGCGTAATGGTTGCAAGGTCCCTCATCAAGGTCGGACGTACCACTCCGATTCGGCTAATGAACCTGAACAGCTTCCCAGTAACGCTGAACAAAGGAACACCGGTAGGGGAATGTACAACCGCTACCTCAGTGGTACGTCAGCTGCAAACTCAACCCACCGAGCTGCGAAGATTGCCGGCAGAACTAACAGGATTTGTGGACGAATCATGCCGGGAACTCTCGCCTGAACAGAGCGAGGAAGTGAAGAAGATGATTACCCGATGGCAGGACGTTTTCGAGATCAGCCCAGGGCCACGGGGTAGAACGGATATCGTCCAGCACAGGATTGACACCGGGGATGCTAAGCCCATCCGACAGGTCCCGAGGAGGCTGCCGTTAGCCAAACGGGAGGACGCCGAGAAGATCATCAAGGATATGGCGACTGATGGTGTCATTGAGCCTTCGAGTAGCCCCTGGATGTCTCCTGTTGTATTGGTGAAGAAGAAGGACGGCACGACGAGATTCTGCGTAGACTACCGCCTTCTGAACAACGTCACCAAGAAAGACAGTTATCCGCTCCCCAGGATTGATGATACGCTGGACACCCTAGAGGGGTGTGAACTTTTCTCTACCTTGGATCTCCGCAGTGGATATTGGCAGGTTGGATTGAAACCTGAAGATAAAGAAAAGACAGCGTTCTCGATTGGGACTGGACTCTGGCAATTTACGGTAATGCCATTCGGGCTTTGCAATGCTCCTGCAACATTTGAGAGGCTGATGGAAAGCGTGTTAAGAGGTCTCTCTTGGGAAATTTGCCTGGTATACTTAGATGACATCATTGTGCTGGGAAAGTCCTTCGCTCACCATCTGAAGAATCTGGAGAAGGTCTTCGAACGACTGCGTGCAGCGAACCTTAAATTGAACCCGAAGAAGTGTCATCTCTTCCGAAGGCAAGTCAACTATCTGGGGCATGTTGTGTCGGACAATGGAGTTGCCGTTGACCCAGAGAAGATTGCAGCGATCACCGACTGGCCAGTACCTCGAGATAAGCACCAAGTAAGAAGTTTTCTCGGCCTCTGCACCTACTACAGGAGGTACGTGAAAGGATTTGCGAACATTGCAAAACCTCTTACCAGGCTCACCGAGGAAAAACGGACTTTTCTTTGGGATCACGAATGTCAGGCATCCTTTGAAGAGTTGAAGAAAAAGTTGAGTAGTGCTCCTATTCTGAGCTATCCACGTCCCGAGGGCAAGTTCATACTTGACACAGACGCTAGCAACACCGCTATTGGAAGCGTCCTCTCTCAGCTCCAAGATGGAGAAGAAAGGGTCATTGGATATTTCAGTAAAGCGCTCTCAGCTCCGGAACGCAACTACTGTGTCACAAGGAAGGAGCTTCTGGCAGTGGTGAAATCTATAGAGCATTTTCACAAATATCTATACGGCAGAAGATTCCTCCTGAGAACGGACCACGCGGCTCTAATGTGGCTGCTACGATTCAAGTCACCAGAAGGACAAGTGGCGAGGTGGATAGAGCGCCTTCAAGAATATGACTTTGAATCTGCTCATCGCGCTGGAACGAGTCACAGAAATGCGGATGCGCTCTCTAGGAGACCTTGTGACGAAAAATGCGGGCATTGTTCTCGACAAGAAGAGAAGCAGGCAGCAGTGTTGAGGACAACGGTGGTCATGGACAGTTGGCAGGATGCAGAGGTGTCAAAGGAGCAGGACAGGGACCCGGACTTGAAACAAATGAAGCAGTGGAAACTATCAGGGCAAGGAAGACCAACCTGGCAGGATGTTGCTCCAATGTCGAAGAATGTAAAGACTTACTGGGCCCAATGGGACTCCATTCTAGTGGACAACGGGCTGCTGAAACGGGCATTGGAGAACACGGAAGGAGATCAGCGCAGACTTCAGCTCATCGTTCCAAAGAGTAAAGTGCCCGAAGTACTCAGGGAACTTCATGACGGAGTATCTGGCGGCCACCTTGGAGTTCACCGTACATTGGAAAAGGTACGTAAACGCTTTTACTGGGCGAATCTCAAGGACGATGTGTTGGACTGGTGCAGGCGTTGTGCGACTTGTGCGGCTTCTAACGGACCCATAAGAAGAAAGAAGGCCCCAATGAGGAAGTACAACGTGGGAGCACCGTTTGAGAGAATAGCAATCGACATCGCTGGCCCTTTCCCTGTGACGGATGAAGGTAACCGGTACATTCTCGTGGCCATGGACTACTTTTCCAAGTGGGTGGAAGCTTACGCCCTTCCGAATCAGGAGGCAGTCACGGTTGCGGACGTACTGGTGAAGCAGCTCGTCAGTAGGTTTGGAGTACCCATGGAACTTCACTCTGACCAGGGACGAAACTTCGAGTCTGCAGTCTTCTCCGGGATGTGCGAAGCGGAAGACCAGGACGACACCTCTTCACCCTCAATCCGATGGCATGGTGGAGCGCATGAACAGGACTATGGGTCGATATTTGTCCAAAGTAGTCTCCGACCATCAGCGAGACTGGGACCAGTATCTTCACCTGTTCCTGCTGGCCTACCGCAGTTCAGTCAGTGAGGCAACGGGGCAGACTCCCGCAAATGTGGTATTCGGCAGAGAACTTCGGTTGCCTTGTGATCTGAAATTCGGTTTCAAGCCTGATGAGGAAATTGCCGGAGAGGAGTACGTCTCGGATCTACGGAAGCGAATGGATAATATCCACGAGAAGGTTCGCACAAACATCCAGGGAGCCAGTGACAGAATGAAGGAGCGTTACGACATCAGGGCTGAGAAGGGTGGCTACCAACCTGGAGACTTGGTCTGGCTACATGATCCTCGAAGAAGGCGAGGCTACTCACCTAAACTTCAGAACTCCTGGGACGGCCCGTATGAGATCGTCAAGAGGATCAATGACGTCATATATAGGATCAGGAAGCAGCCGAAAGGAAAACCCAAGGTAGTCCATTTCAATAGACTGGCCCCGTACAAAGGAGACCACGGCCCGAAAGAAGACCAGCAGGTCAGGTACCTAAACAACGTTAAGACAAATAACTCAGTTGCTCATACTAAAGTACCAGGGACCCGTGGAGTAACTCAGGTAATCTACAGAGATATCTTCTCGTTACCAGTGGAGTATTCTCTGGCCCATTGCGTTGCCGAAGATCTGAGGACTTCTCGAGGGATTGCAACGGTCTTCAGGAAGAAGTTCGGCGGAACTGAGGAGCTGGAACGCCAAGGACCAAGTGTCGGGAAGGCACTCCACCAGCCGCACGAAGGACGACACCTGTTTTACTTGGTTACCAAGCGTGCCTCTGATCAGAAGCCGACATATGACGCACTGCGGCGAAGCCTCGATGACCTTCGGAGTAAGCTTCTGAGACTGCGTGTCACTAAGCTCGCTATTCCGAAGTTGGGCTGTGGATACGACGGCTTGGAATGGAGGATTGTCAGGGACATGATCGAGCAGACATTCGCCAACTCTGGAGTTGCCATATTGGTGTGCACGTTCAACCCCTGGAAAGAAGGTGCGTCTCCATCAGTAGAAGCTCATAAATGCCCGATTTCTCCGGACTTGCTCTGAGGCAGAGCACTTTTAAGGAGGGGGCAGTGTTACGGGCGCCGGCAGGAAGGCGGAAGCGGGGGATTAGCGGCTTAACTCCGTCAGCGGGAGACGTTTAAATAGGATTAGGACGGTTCTAGATCGTCTTCTTTTGTCGGCAAAGGATTAAGAATATTCCAGAATTATCTGGCCCCTTCGAGTTCTAGAATGTTCGGCTTTGCCTATAAAAAGACTTCCGTCACCTCGAGTCAGTCAGTCTTAGCCTGAGAGTAGACTATGCAACATCTGTGATAAGTGAGTGTCAGTGTGATAAGCTAGTCAGTGTTGAACCGGCCAGTGTAATAAGTGTATCAGTGAACTGTGACAGTCTCGCGAGTGTAATAAACTGTTTCGGTTTGTTACTGTGTGTCAGTTTGTGATACTTGGAGAATCTTACGGTCGGTGGACTAGTGAACTGTAAGTGTTAATTATTAGTTATAAATTGTAGTGTAATATATTCATAGAAACTATTGTAACTAGTTAAGCTATCTAGAATTAATAATATCTAATATTATTGTAATAATTAAATAGGAGTTAGGCCTAGATTATAATCTTTAGAATATTGTTATTATAAATTTATATTAGTTTAATAATTTAATTAATAATAGTTTAATTGTATCTTTTTAATCACTTTTGTTAATAAATATTAATATCTTTAATTAAGGAATTGTTTAATTCATTTTAATACCCAGTAGCCCGTAACAATATAAAAAATTTTCATTATTATATGAAACTAATTTAGTCATTTTCCATAATAATGCTCTGAGAGTTCTAAGTTATGAGAATGCTATTTTTCATTTGATAGTGAGCCACAGTATCCCTGTACTTCTGATACAGTGATGTTCCGTGATGCTGGAGATTGGGGTAAAGAACTAGCAAGAACTCAAGCCCAAGGTTGGAGGTTATCCGCTGCCAATCATGATTTCCAGATGTTTTCCAGGTGAGATAGGTAGTATCTGTGTACCTTATCCATTAGTTTATTATTTCTGCAGAAAATGATATTATTTTAGTGAGGTTAGAAACTAGTTCTTTTTATAAAAATCTTCAGTTCTGTACGAATTATTTCAATTAAATGGAAGGGGCTATGAATCATGGGCCCCTCCCTGTTAAATTTTTGCATAACAACATTTCATGTTTTAATTTTAGTTCATTTAGGATAATGATGTATTTAAAATAAATTTCAAATTTGAGTATAGTTTACCTCGGTGGTTAGTGGTGCCATCTAGAGTTCTTGATTGGCAGCTGGGTGAAGCTGGACGGTATTTCAATTCTGGCCGTCCACCAATTTGGTCTTGGAGTTCACCCTATGGAGCTGCTCTGGTGAGGATGGCTGACATCGCACCAACAATTACAGACAGGTATGATTATTGGGTTTTATTATTAACTTTTTATCGGTTTTATTATTATCATTGGTATTACTTGAAAAAGTTTGAATATTATATGAAAAAAAATATTATCCATCATTTCAAAACTGGGTTACATTTATTAATTTGTTTATTTATTTTGACTCCACATTCAGAATAAGCTTTCAGAATCGATTTCAGTAAGAAGTTGGGGATTGTTCAAAATTTATACACATCAGTTAGAGAATAATTGGTTGACTGTAACTTCTAATGTAAGGAAGAAATAGTTGGGGGTGCAGTCAATAAAAACACCTAAATAAGTGTATACTTATTAATTGTGTGCCGACGTTTTGGCCTACAATGTAGGCCATCTTCAGGGCAAATATACCAAGCGGCGGCGAGTAGTACATGTTTGAGTACCTCAAAATTCTGTTTAGGTTCTTTCTTGATCAATGGATATTAATTTAATTACTGTATAAGTCTGATTGAAAATTATTTAATTATTCCAGGGTGCAAGAGAACATAATGCTTGAGTGCGTGAGAAAAACCCATCCTAGACTGGCTCCTCCGATTGTACTTGACCTTACTAAAGATCTACCTTCATGTCGAGAACTGCACCATAGTTATCTTAAACTTCGAGAACTATGTACACCAGGTGTGTATTTATTGCATTGGTGTAAACTATAATGTCAAAACATTCGATAAAATGGTGTCTAAACTGTGTCTTCCGTATTTTTATCTAAAATAATCATTCTATTTCAATTATTATGAGATTTATTTAATTTTAAAATTAAAATTTAATTTTAGCTATTCAAATACTTACCATAACTGTTGTGTTAAAGTTGAAATGTATAAGTGTGGAAACTAATTGCAACTGTTAATAACACATATTTTTAATATTATTTGTAAAATCGGTGAATGTTTTCTGTTTTATTTCTTTGTTCCTTAAGTAGACATTCTGTATTGTTGATGAAGATAAATCTATTTATGTGGTTATTCTTATTTTTCTGTTCAAAGGTACTATATTTAGTAGATATATTTATATCAACCAATAGTTAATACATAATTGACTGTAATTGATGAATTAAAAAAATTGGGATGCTAATTGTCTGACATAACTTATAGTGGTTTTTCTGTTGGTTTATTCCAAAAGTGTATTTCAATTTTTAAAATTTAACTCAGTATTAGTTACTCAAACTGGGAAATTTTTAATAAATGTTTTTAATAAAAGTTTTTACTTATCAATATTAGTTTTTAATATGTAAACATGTTAGTATGAACTGTTTTCATGCTAATGTCCAGTCTATAGGATATCACCGGTATTCTTATAAACGTGCCTATCCTCTTTGGATGCTGGCGAATACTACAACCAATCTTATTTTACTGACTGTTGTGTGAAGCAGGTCTATTAGAAATATGAATATATGAAAGACATGACCATTGCCTCAGGTTTTTCTACTACGATTGAGGCCTGTGAACTGGACTGGAGCTCTCTTGTGTTCATGCCCAGTATGTTTAGTTGCAGAAGATGGTGCTTATCATTTTAAATAACATGATCACAGTATGACAATTTATTTTTTGTGATTTTTTTTTAGAGGGTTTTCTCTAATTGTTTGAGTATGGTTTCTAAAGGTGACTCATTTATGTTCTTTAACTTAGTTTAATGGAGACTAAGTTTAAGTAACTTAGTCTATACCTCATTGTAATAAAAATGCTTAGATAAAAGTGCGATCTATTAATTTGATAATATTTGTGTTATTTTATTTTTTTTGCAGAGGACATTAAACAATTCTGGGTTCAAGATCAGCATTTTCTTTCTCTGTTGGAGTCCTCAAAATGGCTTTACTATGTTTCTGCTTGTCTCTCTAAATCAGTTTATGCTGCTGATATCTTGATGAAAAATATGACAGTTGTCCTGCAAGGTTGTTCTATATATTATGTAATATATTATTGTTATATGTGTTACTTAAGTTTGAGTTTTAAAATTATTTATCAATTTACTTTTATATTAGTCTTTATGAAGCCTACTTTAGTTTATTTTATTAATTATCTCATTTCATCTTGGTATTTTTAGTTGAATGTTTTGTGTTGATGATTTATTTTTCTCCTTTGATTAAGGTTTATAACTTTAAAGACCCAACTAATATTGATTTTAGTTGGGCTATTATTTAATATAATTCATAACTTATATTAATATTGTATCTGTGGTGATCACATAACTGTATTATTATGGATGAGTTATGTATTATTTAAATTTAAATTTAAATATTATATACAATGTTTTCATTTTATGTAATAGAGTTTATTATATTTAGAATTTTATGCCTAGTGGATAGAATTAAGTATTTGCCAATTGTATATTAACACGGATTCGACTTTAACCTAGGATGTATATATGAGATGAAAATAGTTGACTGGATGATCTAATGTAAAGGAGATAGTTAGGGGGTACAGTCAATACGTACACAGAATAAGTGATGAACTTATATTATGTGCCGACGTTTCGACCTACAGTGTAGGTCATCTTCAGGGCGAATATGGATAGCGTGGCCGTTGGATTTGACAAAAGGTTAAATCCAACGGCCACGCTATCCATATTCGCCCTGAAGATGACCTACACTGTAGGTCGAAACGTCGGCACATAATATAAGTTCATCACTTATTCTGTGTACTTATTGACTGCACCCCCCAACTATCTCCTTTACATAGGATGTATATATTTTTGTATTTGCGAAGTTATGTTTAAATGCCATTTCATTGGCTCACGAAAGAAAGTGGGAGGTAAAGGAGTGGTAGTGGGGAGGACGTAAGCCGGTAGTGGCATAAGAATTTGTCAGGGACTCTCATCTGAACTGTTGCCTGGTGATCATCCCCGCTACTTCTCTCTCCATACAAGGCTTGGAATATTGTATAATTATGATTGATAATGAATAAGTATTGCATGTTATAGTTCTATGTATATATATAATTTAAGGAAGAAATAGTTGGGGGTGCAGTCAAACAAAACACCAAAATAAGCATAACTTATATATATATATATATATATATATATAATAATTTTAGAATATATGTTATTTTGGGTTCCCCGTTTTGTAATTGGCCTTCTTTTTCTCCTGCTTTTTCGGTCCACGGACATTATTGAGTATATTTATAACATTCAGGGAGAAGGTTCATTGCATATCTATGATGTTTAGTTAAATTTTTTTTTTTTACAAAATAAGGTGAATTGATTGCTCTTTAGGCCACTTTTGTTTCATTTTTTGACCTAAGTGTTAGGAGCAATGGTTGTACTACCAAAGGAGTAAACTGTGATTGACAGAATAAAATAAAAGTGAAATGAATGTATATTTTAAACTTTTACAAACAACATAAGGTGTGTTACTAACAAAATTATGAATGCTATTTTAGAAAATGATGGCAGAGACACATGCTGTGTAGTGACCTGCCTAACACAGCTTTTACTCGATCCTCATTTCCGTACCATTCATGGATTTCAGTCTTTGGTGCAACGGGAATGGGTAATTATGGGGCACCCATTTTGTACTCGTCTGGCGCACGTCTATCAGCCAGATGTATCCAATCAGGTTTGTGCTATTAAGTTGTATTATCTATTGTATATTAAGTTATTTTATTATTATAAAAATAATAAAACTGACTATAGTGGACTTGAGCGGTTTTGCACAATCTTATATTTATACCAACAATTATAAAAGCTTTACCATTTGAATATTCTTTTAAAAATATGTATTGAGTTCAGAAATCAATTTTAAAATATGTAAGTAATAAATAAATTCACAATTTATGTAATTAATTATCTCATAAAAATTAATCTTTTCAGTCACCGATGTTTCTTCTATTCTTGGACTGTTGTTGGCAACTGTTGCAACAATTTCCAACACATTTTCAGTTCACTGAGACTTACTTGACTGTGTTATGGGAATCTGCTCTGCTTTCTATATTCGATACTTTCTTATTTGATTGTGAGCGTGACAGGATGGCTGCCAGCGCTGTAAGTCATGTTTTTTTTATTATTTTTATATTCTGTATTCCTTGATAATATAGCTTGCTCATAAAATATTTTGTAAACCGAGGACATATATATGCTATACTAAGGTAAAACTAACTTTTTATTATTTTTTTCCTTGCCTCCTGTTTCAATTTACAAAATATTTACTTATATTACAAGATGATAATTTAGCCTTGTAACGTAAACTATATTAGTTTCAATTAAGTGCTGCACTAGTTTCCCTTCAGTTTGCTCAAATCTTTTGTGGGCAAGCTATACTATCAAGGCTTTTAAAGAACGAAACATTTTAAATTAAATATATTTTATATTATTTTTAATATTGATGTCAGAAACATATGTTAATTAATAGCACTTAATCATCCAGGGCCGATAATGTGAGGGATGAAGATAAATGGGCTATCAATTTTTAGGGATATCAGTTTTTCTTTTTACTTGTTCAAATACCGTTTAGTTTTTTTTGCTTTTTTATTTCAACAAAATTCATAAAAATAATTCATTTTTAGAGATAAAACATTAGTCTTTCATTTTTCCAATATTTTCTAGGAGAATGATTCAAATTGTTGGCAATCACTAGTAAGATGTTAAGATGTAAACCATTAGAAGAAAGTTTTCATAGATTTTTATAAGTAAACATTTGAAGGAGTATTCTACACAGTCTTGCCCTCTGGAAGTTATAAATACTTCTCTAAAATTATAATAATTCATTTATTTCATTCATTCTGAACTTACTTTTAGATTATTAAAAAAAAAAAAAAAAAAAAAAAAAAAACCTGTACCACTACAATCCATCTCGGATCTGGGGTAGAGACTGTACTGTTTCTTGGACAGTGGTTGTACAAGGAGGTGATTTGTCCTAGATCACCCTCAATAGCCAGATCTTTCTCCCTTAATTTTAGGTACCCAATTTATAGAGGCTGGGTGACCCCCAGGATGGTCGTATATCCCATAGGATTCAGCAGTATTAACATAAATATCTGCCAGCAAGTGGGATTTGAACTCAGGAAGGCATGTAGCATCTTCAGCAAGGCAACTCAGACCTCAACCAATAGCTACTCTACTCCCTAACGTAAATAATGCTAGGTTATAACATAACATTCAAATACATAGCTGCATAGTAAATAAATAAAAGTAAGTTAATCGAGAGTATCCGGATAATCAAATTTCTATTGTATTGTACTTAAAGCTTAGAGAAAGTGTTTTATAAATAGTATTACATATATGCTAATAAGTGTTTATGCATTTGTATATAAAAAGGATATGTATTCATCAGATTTTAATTACATGTTATTTATTTATAGGAGCCTAATGATCCTCTGACTTTGAGGAGTGTTTGGGATGATCTGGTCAACTCACGTGATGCTGCTCTTTTCGTCAATCCTCTTTATATCCCATCGGATGAGAAGATTGATCCCATGTCTTTTAAACCTTCTCTTCCGAATATGGAGCTCTGGCTCCAGGCCTACTGTCGGCATATCCCTATCCTAGAAATTAGTGGAGGTGGTCCACCACAGGTAATTTATAATTCTATTTAATTTTTTAAGTGAAAAAACTTCTTTTGCTGGATATAGTGACTTTTGGTAGGGGATAAACTTGTAGTTTCACGTCAGCAACCTGTTTGAGACTGGCGACACCTATTGGCCAGTTTATGAGTTATACAATGTCTTTTAATCAACTGTAGTTTAAATGTTAGAATTTCATTGATAAAATTTTTAAGGGGAAACGAAAATTGTTTTTCTTTCTGTTTTCTCCGAAATTCAATTTTCTCTGAAAAATGCTAGTTTGTCCTTTTATTTTTATAAAATGATTGAAAGTACAAATGATCTACATATTGTTGAACTTAACGATGACAATAATTCAAAAAATGAAAATAAAATCTATGTAAATACAAATAAAAGATATACAGTAAAACCTCTATTATCCCTCACTCTATTTACCGTTACTCTCTGTTAACCGTCACCTCAGTTTGAGAACAAAATAGAAAAGAAAAAAGATGTGTATATTGTTTGGTTGCTAAAGTCATAGACGGTGCCTAAGAGTCAATCGTTGTGTCTTGACAACTTTGTTTTCTAGAATCTGTTGTTTACTCATATACATCATTTAATGATTATTAAGAAAGGGCATACTAAGTTTGTGCACGAGGAAAGAGCAAAACTCTACCTTTAAATTGATATTAATTTCTCAAGAGGGAAAAATTGAACATACTTCATTGTGCTTTTAGCCATCGATGTATGTAATTATTATTATTTTTTAGAAATATTTTTACTACATATGTATACGTTATTAGTATGTAAATAAGTTACGAGTACATAAATAATGTGGAATGTTTGAAATATATTGTTCAATTTATGTGTATATATATCTATATATATATATATGAGACATATGACTCACTCCCATATCTGTCTATTTCCCAAATCTGTCAACATCTTCGTCCCATACCCTGACAGATAATCGAGGTTCTACTGTAATTATATACTAATTATTATTTCAATTGAATTAATGATATTCTGTATTGAGCTTGTGCAGCCCCTCATATGTTTTCATTAATAAATAAACTATTTGAAAATGTATATAATTATTGTTCAGAGTGTAAATATATGTGAAAACCAAACTAATTTTAATAATTTAGATTTACAAATTTGAAATTTTGATAATTCAGACTATAATTGATTTAGAAATTCAAAAAAGAACAAAGTTAGTCCTCATGACTGCCTGTTTAAATTTTTTTTTTCTTATTGCCACTTTTGGAGCATGTTTCAACGATATTTTCTTTTCTTCTGCTGTAGTTTTCTTTGTGTCCAATATTCTTTTATGCGCGTTCAACTTTTTTTAATATTGTATTAATTTTTAAAGTATGTTAAGGATTTTTTTTTTTTTTCAGATTGACTTGACTACTCGAATGCTGACTGGGCAGGTGGAAGGTGGCTTCGAAGGCCCTCCTCCTAAAGTTGGTTCCTTTTTCCCCTTTTCGCCCCCTCATTCTTCCGCCCCTCCTCCAGCGTTATTACTGAGCTCGCTCTCCTTGAACACCAGCTTCCACTCTTCAGAAATGATGTTGGATTCTCAGTCTATTCTGAACGCTCCAGATTAGATTTGTTCATTGTTTTCACGAGACGAAAAAAAGGGTACAAATGCAAGGAAATGTCTAGTTACCACTGTGAAAGTGTTTCCTTTTTCAAAGAAACCTTACTATCAATTTATATTAAGGTATCTTTTTTCTTATCCTCAGCAGTTCGTGCTGTTTTACTACGATAAAAACAAATTTAAGAAATTGTACAGGTGAGAAATGTGATTGTATATTTTTATTTTGTTTGATAATATTGTTATTTATATATGATACTGTTGCGTGGTCCTGTTATGGAATTTTAAGAGGTTTATTTTTAATAAGTAACCCTTAATATTGTTGAATGCTTTGATTTTTGGGTATTGTAATAAATTTATAAAATGTTTACCAAGCCCTATCTCATTTATGCAGTAAAGCTTCCAATTACTAAAGTTACCGAGGGGAGCAGACAATAGAAAGGGGCCGAGTATTATAATTTAAAGAAATCAAAACGGTACAAGTAAGCCCTAATCTTTTTATCTTACACAAGTGCCTTGATTATTGTTTTACACTTGATGTTAGGAATTTTCAGGGGCTGGTACCAGTTTTAGTCTTCCATCCCCTAAGTTGATTCATGTCCAATTGAAGAAAATATAATTTCTTATTATCAGCCATGTTAGATCAATATCACATTAATGATTTACTTGAAAGTTGATTTTTTAACATTTTTTCTCACTTTAATAATTCCCTCGGATTGATAATAGCTATATTAATTGATATCAAATGACTTTATCTGCCCCCTCGTTGAAAATTATTTCATCAATCAATTTCCCATTCCCTCTCTTTTGAATGACCAGTTGATGAATTGGAAACAAGGCCCATCCATCATCGGGTAATTGAGGTTTTACTGTACCCTGGATTAGAGAAAAAAATTCAAATAATTAAATATTAAACTTATTAATTTAATATAATTATAGTAAATGTAATATTTATTGAGTATAAAGATGTTATAGATTTATGTAATGTTAATGTTACTCTTTTTATGTACTAAAAGATAACTTTCACATGAAAAGCCGGTGGGAGAAATGGAGAGATGTATTTTGATCCTTCAAATTACATTTAAAAATTTGTAAACATTGGAGCTCCTAAATTTTTCTATATATAGGTGTTCTTCAAATGCTTTTAACAAACTTACCATCCGACTGTTTCTTTTTATCATCTTCTTCTACTGAATAATAAACTATTTTAAATTGTAATTTAACTATATTTAAAATCATAAAAGAAATATAAATAAATATGGTAACAGAGGGTACCGATAGAATTTCACTCTGGGTGGGAAGATTGAACCACTATTTTAAAACCTGTCAATATATCTAAAAAGTTGAATATTGAAAAAATATTCTAAAACACTATTTTCATTATCTCTTTCAATTCATTATAATTGTTTACGCTTGTATATAACTATCTCTATTAAGTTATCAAAAAGAGAATCTACATTCAAAAGTTTTTAAAAGTGGCTGTGCCCAATTCACATGAGCGGAGAAGTTCGAGTTTCATGTTATAAAATTCGGATTTAGGTTCAAGTTATAGTGGTGGATATGGAGTTAGGAAAAATTGAAATGTATAATTCGGAAAAAATTGTTTTTACTCCTTTCTCCCATGGACTCTTCATATAAATTTTCATAATGATATCAATAATACACATATGTGATGGAATATTAATCATTTCTTCATAAATAAGCATTTATAAGTGATAAAATGTCCTATCTTATTAAATTATAGTAAAATACCTTTAGTGGTTTACTCAGTACTACATATACAAAATTATATTTTCTTCATGAATATTAAAAATTATTTTTTATAAAATATAAAACAATTTTTCTCAAATTTTTAGGCTTTCCTTGTTTTGAATTTATTCATTATATACTAATAATATAAAGTTGATGTTTTCTATAATGAAAAATTTAGTAGGATATTGGTTTTATGGACTAATTGAGGTAGAGATTATTTTATGCTATTTGATTGTGTCACATACATGTTGTTTTTTTTGGAATTACAACAATATTTTCGAAATAAATTTTACTATACCATTCAAAATTTCATATATCAAATAAGCTGTGATTCTGAAAGAAATCAAACTCTAACTCTCGACATAAAATCAGCTATTTATGAATTGACATATTACTGTTATAACTTTTAAATTGAGTTATAACGATCGGTAAAAAACATCAAAGTTATTTTTTATACGTTAAATTTTAAATGCACTACCTGTTTTTATAAAAAAAAAAAATGTAATGTTTCATTGTAAGTACTTTTTTGAATGAATATTTATAAATTTATATCTATAGTAATATTTTCCTGAAAAAACTTTTAAAGGAACTTTTCCTGAATAAATATTTTTAAATATAATTTATTTACCAAATTATTATTTAAATTTTCAATCTATTTCTTATCAAGTTAATCAAAATAGTAAATTACTGATACTAATCTATCCGATCTATGTACAGGAAAATTATCTAAATTTTTTTTTTAACACTGTCTACTTTACTTTTTTTAAACTTCATAATCAGTTGTTCTAATGATATATTGATATTTCAATTTATCATTCTATGTATTACATGATTATTTAAATATGTATCCTGCATTTGTAATTAATTAATGTAATTAATTTTTAATGAATTTTAAATATCGGAACTTATTACTATTAAAACAGGGTAATTAATTGTTTAAAAGAGTATAAATTAAAAATATATTTGTGAACTGTAAATAGCCTAGCCTCAGTTTTATTATACATATTTTAGAAAGATAGGTTTAGACGTGATGTGCTCAATCACAGAAGGTACTTCATCCAAAGTAGTGATTTTCAGAAAGCTTTGTTTGTTATTTTCCTTTATTATTTAAGACAATTTTTATTTCTTTTAATTTAACAGGGTTGTTTCATGTCTTGGTTCGAAAAGAAAAAATTAGTACATTTTTGAAATATCATTTTGTATCTCTTTTATCTGTTTCCTGTAGGATTGGCTGGTATATTGCTTTAAAAAAAATTGGCATTATTTGTTAATTTTACTTTCTTACATGTTACATTTGACAAATTGATTTGAGAAATTAGTTGTCTTCCAAGTCGGTATTGTCATTGTTATCTGAGGAATGATCAGCTTAGCCCTGAGTTACAGTTTATTGCCCAATATACTGGAAAGTTATTGTGAATGATGACCTTTCTGCAATCAATATATGTATATAATATCTAGACCTGATATCACAGGTAATTTAGAACGTTTATGTTCTCAAAGGTACTTCAAACTAAGGTGATAGTTTTCTATCTTAACGCATTCTTTGTGCTAAATTCACTAATCTCCCTATGTATTGGTTCCCCATTTGTAAAAGTTCAAGTAAATCCTCTCTTATACCGCTGAGATCATGTCACAATATCCACTCTATCAAAGCAACCTTCTAACTGTTTACTAACAAGATAAAGACTGTTGCAATTCTAAATCCTTTATGATTTTTCTTGAGTATTTTCTTCAAGAATCTTGTTTCGGATTGCTTCCTCTACTTCTTCCGATCAAATTGAGATTCAGTTTAAATGTTTCTCATTTCTTGGGTTTGTCCTTCCCGGGTTTTGGGTTATTACAAGCCCATCGAGAAGGTGAAAGATTGCTATTATTTATTAATGACATTGTAAATTATTATAATTATTTTTTAAATATATTCTATTTAATATACTTTTTTTATGAGCATAGAATAGGAAAGCACACTCGTTATGAGATTGAAAAAAGATAGTGTTATTATCTTTGTAATGTTTATTTTAAATAAATCTTATTTTTGAGGAATAACTTAATGATGAATAGGAAAGGAAAAAGTTATTAGATAGTTTAAATTTATTACTTTGAAGATAATTTTGGGGTTTAGGATCAATGAAAAATCTATGGACTAGTAAGTACTGCTTATTATTTATTGTGTATATAATCTTACACCCATTACTTGTACTTAATAGTTTGTTGATTTTTTTGTTGACCATATTCCCTACCAATGTCTTCATGATTATAATATATACAGAGAATCGTTTCTACATCAAGTTACAATTAATTTTAATAAAATTAAAACATTTCATTGATAATTCACGTATTGCTATTTATTGAAACTTTTTTTGACTTATAATATTTCCTCTATGATTAAAAAAAAAAAATATGTACATTAACTAAAGAAAAAGATACTTTCTCCCGTTATATTATGGGCTGAGTTATGTTTTAATTAATTTGTATTAAGATTATTTTTTACCTTATTTATTTATTATCAAATTAGCACTTTTTAGTTTATTAGAAATTTAATTTGTTAAAAAAAAAAAAATATTCTGTTTGCATTTTTATTTGCTCTGAAAGTTTCCGACCTAATTAGAAGTATTGACCCCTTAAGTTGTATACATGCACTTACGAGATCCCAGAAACTTAATTCTGTTTGTAAATGTATGTTTGTATCAAGATGAAGTAATACATGTTGTTCTGTTTGTTTCAATCTTTAGTTTATATTCTAATTTAGCATTTAAAGGTGCATTCATTTTAACTGTGATAGATTTTGTTTATATAAAGTAGATTTAACACTGTTTTCTTGTTAAATATTTTAATAAATTGTTGTTTTTTCTCTTTATTTTTTAATTATTTTTTTTTAATTCAAGAAACATGAAAGGTTGTATTTATTTTGTATTAAAGTTATGTTCTAATTTATATTTTGTTTAGTTTAATTATAAATTAATTTATATTTATATTTTGTTTACTAATTTCTGTATATAGTGTTTCTTTTGTTTATCTTATTTTCTGTAAAATAATAATAAAGTAAAATATATGATTTATAATATTGAACATTATTTTTTTCTTACTGTGGCTCACCATATTTTGAAGGAAACAAGACCAGAAATGAGAGTTTAACCAAATTTGTTGGTTGTTTAAAAAAGTTTATCATCAGTTGTTTAACAAGATGACGCCTTTATTCAATATGTATTATTTCAAGATTTTCTCATAGATATTATGTTATTTTTTGATTTACAATTTAATTCAGAGGAATAACTGGATTTGCATAATTCTAGATTGTAATTTTCTCGTAATCATTCATTTTATTCATGTATAGTTATTTAATATTAAACATTTTTATCATGTTATATAGCATATAGCATAGAGGATCATGTTATTTCAAAATATTTAAAGAGATATAACTGCTTATATTCTCTTTTTAAAGAGGTCATTCCTAAGTTTGGCTGGCATCCACCATTAATTTATCTATTTACTAGCTGTGTCCGCGACTTCGTCCGCGTGGAATAGTGAATTTGGGTAGAATTTTTAATTTTTTAGGCTAATTATTTTTCAAATGAAATACATTTATTAAAATAAGGGTTTTACTGCAAAAATCTTATTACATTACAGAAGCACATAAGTACATTTTTATAAACAAAGTTTTTGTCTTGGCGAGTCAAGATTTCTCATTAATAGGACTTGAACACCAACTTCCGGCCTCAACGTATGGGAACGCACTCCTGATAGTTATCAAAGTTATTAGAGTTCTTAAGAGTTGAGAAACTGTATAGGGTATAATGTGACTTGTTCAGTGTCCATAGCATGTCTACTGAGAGATATTCCACAACATCCCCGTTTATTTGGTTAACTATCTCATTAGTTGGTGCCAGAATTGCCCATTCACACAGCCATTCTCGATTGCCCATATTTATTTGAAGATCAAAATAGACATTATTTTTTAGATCATCTGCGTTATCGGCAATTTGACAGAACTCACTCCTCAGTGTAATCATGTCGTTACTGTCTGTTGGTATACAATCTTCTCCGATTTTATAAGAGCTGCTGCATTGCTGTTGCCCTGCTTGAGAATCATTGTGAAGTTTTACTCGTACATTTTTAGTGAGACAAAACTTTTTTACGTATGGGTACATGTTACCCATAGTACAGATGCTTTCAAACAGGCATTTATTTCATCTATCGGCATACCTGTAATAATAACCGGGAGAGTCTGTCTAAAGTGAGCAGCATCGTTTCTTTAATTCCACAATTCTTTGTGGTCTGCTCTTTCCAAAATCGGATAAATTTTTTTCGGTAATAGTAATCACTTGGTCTTCAACCTTTGTTAGCGTGTCATTGTAAATTAAATCATTGTATGAAACATTCGGATTCAGTTCTTTTAACATGTGTAAAATATCATCCGCCATGTCATTTTTATACTTTTCCCACAATTCTTGAGGGTTTGAAAGTCCACACGTCGCTATTAATATAGCGAAAAGCTCTCTCACCTTGGGCGCAGATTTGCATTATGCAGCCTCTTTCAGAGTTGTATCCCAATGATTAGCCTTTCCTAATAACCTAGTTGCCTCACATGCCTCTAGAAATGTTGAAAATTCTTGATTATTGAGCTTTTTGAGATCTTAGAAAGAGGTAGGCCCACGCACATGGTGTAAATACATTAAAACATATGTTTATAATTTATTTCAAATTAAATTAATTATATTAAATCCCTTTTATCGCATTAAAAAGTAGCCTATGTCCTTTCTCAAGCTCTTGACTATCTCTGTACGAAATTTGATCACAATCGGCCCAGCGGTTTGGCCGTGATATCGTCTGAGATAGACGGACAGAGTTACTTTCGCATTTATAATATTAGTATGGATTATATAACTATTTGCTAACATAATTAGCAGCTAGTATTATTACTATTGTTAGACTATATATCGTTGCTATCAAAACAATACCGCCTATGTACACTTAGGGCGATTTTAAAGTAGAGAAAAAAAACCGCGCCGAATTTAGCCTTGGCGATTATTTTCAGAGCTATTGAAGCGAAGTATCAATAAATCATACTCTATCATATTGCTGACCTAAATACGTGCCTTCCTTAGTGAGTAATTCAACCTGTAGAATGCGTTACCGTTACTAACTCATTTTCATAAAAAGTTGTAGATAGGTGGTATTGCTTTGTCAGCAACCTTATACATATATACTCATATTCTAAAATAAATTGAAAAAATATATATTTGATCTTCGAGATTTTGAAATTAAATAAAATAAAAAACAATATCTTGAAAAACAGCAACATGTTAAAAAAAACTAATTGTAATATAATAAAAATAGAAAAAATTAAATTACAATAACTCTCCTTTCTCAACGGAAGGGTTCATTAGGGTTTTGTTTATCTTGTGAGTGATTGTTAGTCGGAAGCGTTATAAAACCCCCAACAGGTTATTTTCAGTTGAGGTATTGCACTTAATTTAATTTTTATTACTTTAGGTATAATTTCTCCAGTCCATTGGAATATGACATAAATTATAATTTTAAATATTTTAAAAATTAAAGTAATCATTTTTATAACGTAATAATATGTTTTAACCCCACTCGGACCATTTTCTTCCCCATATATACAAAGTTCAACTAATATTATTCAAGAAAAATATTTGTTATAGTTCCAATGAATAGAGATTTGAATGTCGACAACAAAACAGTTAATTATCATGAATTACGCTAGATACCATTGATTTGATTAGTTTGGAGTTGTTCCTGGAACACGGAATAATTGATACCATATTGAATTAATTAATATTGTGCAATTCCAAGAAAGGCTATTGTTTTCAATACCGTATTTTCAGTTATAGACTAGGTGATCTTGAGAGTTTGGGTTTAAGTCGGAGCTCGAGGATGAAAGCGAAGGAGCGATGGGTAGTATCGGCATTGAACCTTTGGCTTCTGATAGACCTATTATTCAGAAATATATTATTATTCATTATATGAAACCACATAGTTGGAGGAATTATACAAATCATCTGTTATGGAAGGAATTGCAACATGCAATGCACCAACTTCAACCTACAAGATTGAAACATCCATAGCATGAAAATTCTTTATTAATCTTTATAAGATAAATATACTTCAGTTATGAAAATATGAGAAGCCTGAATAGTTTGAATTTATGAATCTTATTAAAGCAATAAATAAATAGCTTTCGATTTCGTGTTTTTAGCAATGAATATTAATCTTGTGAGTTTGGATTTGGGTTGTTCGTGTATGGAAGTTTGCCATCGGCGATTGGTAGTGTCGGCATCGAACCTTGAGGTTCAGTAAGCTTTTTATTATCACTATTTATTTACGTTATGTTTTGTATATCGAGTACCACTAGTAATGTTATCAAAGAACTTGGTACCAATAAGTTGATTTATTTGTCACTTTTAAAAAAGAAATCGATCGCGAGACCTTTTTCTTACTAAACAACCCATACAAATATAGTTTGATTCAATCCTTTTTTTTATAATCATTACAAAACTGATTTTATTGTAAATCATTACCTAGGTTAGAAGGAGAGTGAAGTGACTTAATTTCTTATCGAGCGATTTAGTGAGCTGGCGTGAGCAGTGCCTTATTAATTAGGTGTTTGTATAATGTTAGCGCTGGCTGTCTGGTAAAACGCCAGTCCAGGCACACCATGTCGACATGCACTTCCTCTTCTCGGTAATTACTTAATTATCCTTAATAAAAACTTACATCTCACGGCTTCCTCAAACTGTCTACTCTCTTAATTTTAATATTTTATTATACTATAACTCAATATTATTTATTTATAATCTATAGAGATAAGTACGACCGTGTTGTTCGTACTTTATAGAAATTAATTAATTCATGAAATTATGATTTATTGACTGCCACCATTATTTTTTATTTGTTTATTTGGTAGATCTTATATATCCTTTGTGCAGTGATTTCCATCCTCAATTTGTAGGAATATGAAGATTTTATAAAGAAGTAGTGGTTACTAAGCAGGTCTCTAGGTCATTGTTGAGGCATGAGATGTAATGAATAGGAGGAAAGAGGAAGAACAAGAGGATTATGATGATATATTGACACGTGAATTGTGGTGTATTTGGCACGAATGTAAAATTTTACATTTTGAATGTTCATGTCGGTGTGTATAGTGCGATTCTTAATAAACCAAAGAGCATGTTTATTAATTCATTAATCGTCACTTTATGCTGCTATGGCGTCATTATAAGGCTAATCGAATACTGCTACAGGGGGAGTTCTAAATTTTGACTATCCAGGTTTGATTAGAACGGGATCTTCAACGAGTACCTGACATCGCACAGGCTCAGAACCTCTTTTTTGCCCCTCTTCCGAAAGGCAACCTGCCGGGCCACGAACTCGCGATCTTGGTAATAAATTTGGTAGTTCATACATATCCTTTGTGCAGCGATTTCCATCCTAAATTTGCAGGAATATGAAGATATGATAATTAAGTAATGGTTACTAAGCAGGTCCATTGTCCATTGTCTTTCCTTATCTTATTATCAGTAGTCTATGCAGCAGATGTAAATAGATAGAGAGTGGACAAGAGGATTCCGCGTGATGTGCTGAGTGAATTGTGGTGTATTAGACTGAATTTAAAATTCTACAGTTAGAATATTTATGTCGTTGTCTATAGTGTAATTCGTTATAAACTAAGAAACATTTGCAATTTGTCTTCGTCTTTGGGTTTATAAATAAAAAAATAAACCCTTTAAAATACCTTGATTATGCCATCCTTCAGAGGGCACGTAAAATGGCTGCTCCGAGTCTGTTCTGTGCCAGGTAAAGATACAGGCTAAATTTAGGAGTCGTCATTCGATTAGCCATAGTAGCATAAAACACACACGTTAAATAAATAAATTTTTAAATGTATTAATAATTTATGGAAGGTTTTCAACCATTAACAAAACACCATCAGTGTACAGCAATTGCAGCATATCAATAAACTCGAATGGTGAACATAATCTGGATCCCCATTTCTTTCCTTTCATTCAATTTTCCCGATTTCCTGCTCAGCTGCCTTAAGCACCGTACTTTATCCTAATGATAATATTCTGATATTTCTTTGTTCGTTTACTTCCCTTGCTTTTGTAGGTGAGATTTTTTTTTTTTTTTGAAGGGGGTTGCGACAACAGGGAATACTTATTACTTTTTCCATTATTTCTTTTATTATTCAATAAAAATTTAAACGATTCTAGATGTAAGATTATCGAGAACTTTAGAGTATCCAGAAGGTGGTAAAGGAAGTCTCACGGGAGCTAAATACATAAATGACTATTATGTGAGTCGTGTCCATTTGTCAACGAGTGGTCATTATAGATTGTGTGGCCAAGTAGTTTTTCTTGAGTAATATTCATTAGTATGTTGATCAATCGTTGGTATTTCTACTGTTGTCAGTAAGTTAAGTTTTGTTAATGACTTACTATGATGCTTTTCAGATAAGTTTAAGTATTTTATTTTGAAAAGTTTGTAGTCGTTTTCTGTAAGTCTGATTAGCAATTCCGTAAATTTGTAAAACATATGTCCAAACTGGCTTTAGTAAGTAAGCATACCAGTTTAATTTTTGTCTCGTTTCTGATTTGTCACGTTTTTATTCAACACGTTTTTTCTTAACATGAGGACCCCCCATGCCGTTCTCCTATCAAACGTCAGTCTAAGATATTGTACATTGTCTGTAGGATGGATGAGATGAAAGAGAATGTTTCACGTCTAAGTAAATGATATTTTTTGTGACTTTACGTGGTTCAGTCTCATCTTCCATAGGTAGCACCAAACATTGTTCAAGTTTAATTTGTTTTGATTCTCCAATACCAACATCCCACTATTGAATAACTTACTATTACTCTATTCGGGACACAGAACCTGACACATGTTGTATGACAGTATTCACATGTTATATGAAGTATCATGAAACTATGGCTGCTATCATAATGGATGATTATATGCTGACCAATTATACCAAATTGGAGTTCTGGTAGTGACCAGCTTCTCCACTTATGTCTTGATTGTCTGCGGCAGGGAAGGAGGCGCTGGGATTTCCTGTGGTCCCGCTCTGCCCACATGTGGAGGGTTGAACTAGGCTCGAAGATCACAATCTATATAAATTGTGTGCTCTTAGATCTCTTATACTTATTGCCCTTAAGCGTGGCAGATATTATTATACTGCTATCTCATTAAGATTGAACTAAAAAAAAATAAATAAAAATAATAATCATCATCATCATCATAATCCTTTAATCTTCTACCGCTGTGTGGCTCTTACACCACAGCTTCAGGATCTTGTCAAAAGAGCCTTGACCAATTACCTTTTTCCTGAGGCAACTCTCTCCTTTGTTTCCAGCCCATTCCTCTCCTCCTGAAAGCCTCCCTTACGCTGTCCTCCCAGATGATGCGAGGCCTTCCTCTGGGCCTTTTTCTCTCCGCACCCCGTGATAAAAAACTAACTACTTCATAAACTTAGAATGTTGGAGTGACTGAGCGTTAACGAATCTTTCGCATAAGTGGCTCTCCCTGAACCGGTTGAGTACACTATTCGGGAAAGATATACGCAAATCCCATTACCCCCCTGGTCAGTTTTTCCTTTCTTTTCATTTTTATTAATAAACCTGTTTTAGTATTTTGATGTGGGGGAGTAATATAATCAAAATAAATAAATTAGGAATTGATATTGCTAGTGATACATATCCTAAAAATAGTCAGTTATCGCCATACGATTGAATAAATTCGATTTAGAAATTATGTTTATATCTATTTGCGCTAGAGTTTATGAACTATAACCGATTGGTAACCACCCTCTCCAATCATCCTGAATATTCATAAGTAAATTACAAAATTGACAATGCATTAGGAGACAATGGCAGGGCACAATACCTCCATGGTTGGGAACCGTATTTCAATGAAACGATTATCGCCGTGTCACCTGCAGTTAATAAATCATAGAGATACTGATTTCCTGTCAATACCCGTCCCGCTACATATCTATCTCCTATGTTTCAGATAAAATTTAAATAATACGGGGAGAGGGTATGAGAATCTTTTAAACATCTATAATTGTTTTTAACCTTTTAAAATCTACTTTATTCTGCATCTCTCTATATATCGCTCTCTTTCACTCACACTATCTCACACTCAATGCTTCTTACACACACACAAACACACACACACATAACTAGCCACAGGGGTTCTCAAAAGACTGAGAGAGGAAGAAAGGACTAAGAGAGAAAATAAGAAGTAGAAGACTGGTACCTTCTCGAAGAAGAAGAATTTAGAACAAGAAGCTACAAGATGGAAATGGCCATGAGGAGGCACACAGCCATTCCCCTCCACGAAGTAATGCCTAACGGCGGTCCCGTGGAGTATGGAAAATAGGTGTAGGGAGGTGGTTTTAGTGGGTAAAAATCCCACAAACGGATAGGTACGGGCCTATCCGCGTCTTTTGAAGATATCCACCTGCCTACATAAAAAAAAAAACAGCACACAAACAAACACACACACACAAACTTACTCACTACTGTGACACATTTTTAAACATTTGTAACTTAACCTTTAAAATCTACTTTAATTTACTTGTAATATTATTACAGTTGTAAATATCAATAAATTAATATAAAAATCAAAAATCGACTTTGCTACCTCTCTTTCTTACTCTTTTCTAACTATTTTTTTCTCTCACACAGTCACTCAAATTTTTTTAAACATTAGTAATTTATTTTTTTAACCTTTAAAGTCGGCTTAATCCTCTCTCACTTTTTCTTTCTCACACACGCTTACGCACATTTTTTTAAACATCAATAACTAAATTTTTTAACCTTTACAATATAATTTATTCTCTCTCTCTCTCTCTCTCTCTCTCAGGCAGTCAGACGAACTAGTAAAACGGTGTTCTAGAGTAATAAGTAATAAGCACTTTAAAAGCCTGAAGGTGTGTTTAATGTTATTGTGGACACTTAGTGGTAATTAGCTCCAACTAGAAAATTAAGGTACGCTTTCTTCAGAATATTAGTTTGAAGAAATAGCTTTTATGGTTTTCTATTAGGTCGTTCCATATGAAATATCTTTTTTCATTTGTTTTAAAAAAAAAACTACACTACTACATTTTCCCCTACGTGTTAATTAACTTTTCAATCGCAGAATTGAAGAGTTCAGGGTTTTGTGATGAAATAATTTTACTCTTAAGAAATTTTCTAAATTGCTGAACAGTTGGAAATAAGTTAGGCGAATAAGATGGATGTGAGAGGACTTTATAACCCAGCTCGTTTGGTTTCTTGACTGTCTGTCGACTCTCTGTCGTAAAAAACTCATTAAAAAAAAGGAAAAAAGTAAATCACGTGTTTCCATGGTTCACTGATTTTACTAACAATTTTATTAATAATAAAAATGGATTTCATACGAAACGACACAATACAACACATAAATATTTTATTAAATGTCTTCGAGTGAGAAAGGTTGCTGTGTGGTTGATGAGTTTGTTTGGTCTGTTGATTTGAAACGTGCTGAATTTGGTCTTAATTGGTGTGATTTTTTTTTTATATCCCGACGATGAATGGATTGGCGAAACATTGGTTAGTTTAGTTATTTTCCAACATTCTAGAGAATATTTTTTTTATTTTGCCTTCCAATTGCATTCTAATATGCAGATCTTTAGTATCAATCCGGATTACCTCGGTCGTAATAGGCTTAGGTATTTCTATTAAGGCCCTGGAATCACCTGTGATCCCTAGGGACGAGGACGCCCCCAACAAGGACGCCCCCAACAAGGACGCCCCCAACAAGGACTCCCCCCCTCCCAGCAAGGAGATAGGAGAGACGTACGACACTAGCTGGGACAGATAAAGGCCCTTCATGTATCGAGCAAGTCGTTAAGGCCAGATTGCGACTTTTGTCCTTTACTGCCTCCGACCGACAGGGATTGAAATCCAGGATTAGGCTCAGTAACAACTGTCTTTCTCGCCTTTAGTAAATCCCAACGATTTATATCTCTGCGTGTATGTGTATATTTGTAATTATTGTAGTGTATAAATTAATGTTATTTACGAGTGTACGAAAAGTCATATGGTCCAGGCCTTTTTTATATTTGGACGTTTCGTATGTCCATTTTTATTTCTTTTCTTTTTTTTTAAATTTATTTATTGAAATTAACAACTGTATAATAATAATAATAATACACCAAGTAAATATAATGTCATGAATAAAACATAATGTCATGGATAAAGGCAAGTGGTAGAACTGAAATAACAAATTTAACTTAGAAGGCCATCTAAGACGCCTCGGAGGATTATCAGGAATCGAAGAAGTAGCTAGATTTGAAATTATTGGATTTGAGCGGGTATAAAGTCTGTTATGAAAATATTGATATCGGATTCGGGCCAAATCAGTAACAAATAGTATATTAAGGTCATTATGGATGACTTTGTTCGTAACAAAGTAAGGAGCATTGAGCATTTTACAAAGAATTTTGGATTGCAAGGATTGGATACGAGAGGGATTCGAACTGTGGAGCCCCATAGCTCTACTCTACCAAAGTCCAGATGGGTCTTATGAATGCCTTGTATATGAGTTTTTTGTAATTGATCTGGAGCCTAGTGCGTTTGTCTAGTTTGTGTTGTAGAAGTCTGAAACGTTGAACAGTTTCTTCTACCTTCAGTCTAGTATGAGGATTCCAAGCTCAACGTTTGTTAAGGTGTAGTCTTATGTTTTACAGGAGTCCGTGAGATATAATTAAAGGATACTGGAGGACAGGAAGTCATAGATTTCCGACGAAGGGTAAAGGGTATTTGCGAGAATTTATTTTTCTTCTCCAGTTTTTCCACCATTCTTCAAGATCAGTCATATGGGATTGAAGAGCATGGACTATAATAACTGGATTAGTGTTGTCTGACATCAAATATGAACCTGGAAACACGCAATTTTCATGTAATTTTTTTTTATGAATTCAAATTTGTTCAATTGGTAGTCAAAGCTGCTAGAAAAATTACCACCGCGTTCGGGGAAGAGTGTTGTAACGAACAGACCAGTCGCTGTTGGCTTGGCAGAAATATTTACCTGGTTACATAGTATAATTAATAAATTATTAATTAACTCATAAATTAATCAATTCTCTTATATAAAGTTATTTATATTATTATAGTTATTAGGTTAATATCTAGTTTTATGTATGAGAAGAACTTTTTTTTGTACAATTTTCAATTTTAATAAATTTTTCCATGTAATTTGCTCCCCTTTTAGGTTGGTTCAAATTTATTCAATTTATCATTAGCATATAGATTGTGATTCGGATAGCATACTTCAGAAGCGAGTGACTTTCTGATTAGGCCAAATGGACTCTAAAAAGATAATTTGACTTATATATCTCAAGCCATTATTGAAAAGGTTTTAGCAAATTAATATTTGAAATGAATTAAAGTGACTGGATGAGCCTAACCTTGACCTATCGACTGGGGAGAGGAGATAATCGAGATTGGGAGGGCGTGGCATTGACACCTACTTGATCGGGGGCGCTAATAGAATGGAAATGCCTTTGGATCTTGCCGATGAATGAGCCCTCATTCGCGAATGCATAATTCCTTCGGATAACAGTTAACTGGATTGCTCCAACATTTACATCTCAAATCGCCCCTCCCTACCCCTTCTATCAGGACCCTTTTCCGATTTTATCATAACTTTAAATGCCTTTTGGAAGATAAAATTGCCCTACTGAAGTCGAACGATGATGAGAACCCAAGCCACAGGTCAGAAAGTGGAAACGTAAGGCTTCACGACAAAGCGTAGAGTAATAATACCACATATGGCTTCTAGGATCTGTAATATATAGAATAAACAAAATGGATTGACCTGTGCTCTAGTGGTTAGCATAACAACCTACTATGGTCAAGATCTCGGATTTACTTCCCGCCGGGGTTTTTCGGACTTATTAAAGGGAGTAAAAGTCTTGAGCTATGCAGTCCTTCGGAAGTAGCGAAATATGGGGTCCCTGAGCCTATACTGCCAGTTACTCATTAATCATTATTTGGTGATTAAAGCAGTTGGAACAGATAAAATAAGTTTTAATGAAAATCTTTAGTTGTGAATATCTTCTAAACAAAGTGTTTGCGGACAAAACTTTAGAGGAAAGTTTGCTCTTGTTTTGATGCCCTTAGTTCAAATTTCAGTTTGGTTGCTTAACCCTGCATATAGGCAAGATTTTACTAATTTAATTAAGCAGACTTTTTTTTCTTTAAAGGTTTAACCTAATTGCTTGTATCGTTCCATATCGCGTTTCAGATAACGTGTGGGCCCATTGGGTAGAGGCGCGTCAGGGAGAAGAAGAAAAAAAAGCGATAAAAAACAAAACAGTTATTTGTGTAATAGGTTATTGATTGGCTGGAAGTAGATTGTTATCAGATAATTGGAAACGGCGCTGAATCAATGGACGATCAAAGGGGAGAAGGAAATCATTCTAGCGGCTCAGAGATAAGCGACATAGTGCTCTTTACGACTCCAGTAAATTACCCCAACACCCTTCCCCCCTCTACACCCCTCCCCCCCACACACACAGTTCGGGGGTTAATACGTGTTGTGGCTCAGGATCCGGCGAATATCTTCTCCTATATGAAAGCCTTGCATTCGCCTCTGGCCATATTGGTTTTTTTTTTATTCTTCTTTCCCGTTCTGATGTCTAGAAGAACCCGTTCCTTTCATATTGTGTGCCCTCCGAGGAATCAATAACTGCCCTTCGACCGTCCTAACGTTTTCTTCATAAGTGTATAAATCTGTTTCCCGAAACGTAATAACGTCGGTTTTAGGGAATTTCTTTTTTCAAATCGACAACCTTTTCCAACATTGATAGCAAGGCTTGAAGTAATGTTTAATATAATGTATTATCTAAATTTATAAAATATAATTAGTACACCTTGCATTCGAAAGTATAAATCATTAGGTTGTTTTTGTAAAGCATGCAGGGATATTTATTCAAGAAGTAATTAATTATTGAAAAACAATCATAGATTTAAATTCGGCTATGCCGTATTTTATTTAATCTGTTAAAAGCTGAGGATGGATCCATTTGGATCTGAGAGCCTATCAAGGACTCAGACGTTGGTACCCAAAATAAGGAGAAAAACTTAGCCTTTGAGCGTGATCCAGGACACATAATCTTCTTGCACAACCGTTGTCCCAGAAACAATAGAGTCTCTACCGCATACTGAATCCATGACGGGTTTTAGTTGTATTGGCTATAGACCATGTGGATTTTAGGACGAACATTATGATCATCTTTCAGACATAGCTCCTTTTGAAGAAATTGGAATAAGCATAAATGTAAAGTTATTGGATATTATGTGTAGGTTATTGAAATAGAGCGTTAGTGAGAAGAGTCCTTCAAATCAGGTCATCTTCGGTCCTGTCTGAACTTCAAGTTTTCTTTTTTATTAGTCTATTGTTGGTGTTTAATGCCTTTCTATTTTCCTGTAAAGGCAAACAGGGCGGAAGAACTGTACCGTTCAGAAGTTATAAAAGAAAAGCAAGAAAAATCTCTGATTTACGGTAATCTTTACGCTCCATTGGGAACGGAGTGACTCAGTGGTAGGGCGCTGAGTTGCAATGCCGAAGGTCCTGGATTCAAATCCCGCAGCTTGGCAGACTTTTATTTAATCTGATAAAATCAGGAGATGGGTACTATGGGAGCTAGGATCCTCCCAACTCCACAACTGCACGAAAAGTGGCAGGGAACATTGAATTCAGCAAATCAACTGTCGATGACCATCTCAACAAGATTGAGAAGGTGAAAAATTTTGTAAGTTGGCGGAACTTAAAGGCTAAAGTCTCCCTCTCGAGATCTCTGGAAACACCGTTGAACAGTGCACCCACTTATACTGCTTTCGCCAAGACTACATTGATATTTTTGGCCATTTGGGTCCCGTTCCGGCCGATTTTAAACTCGTATAACAATATTATCCGAAAATCACGCTTTGACATCTTAGTGTAAAGAGTAATTATTTCCATGTAGTAGAATAGGTAAACAAACGTTTTTATTTGAAAGAGGATAAAGAATTGTTCATGAAGAAGAAGAATTTAGACCAAGAAGTTAAAAGATGGAAATGGCCATTATGCGGCACACAGCCATTCCCCTCCACGAAGTAATGCCTAGCGGCAGTCCCGTGGAGTGTGGAAAACAGGTGTAGGGAGGTGGTTTTAGTGGGTAAAAATCCCACACACGGATAGGTACGGGCCCATCCGCATCTTTTGAAGATTTCCACCTGCCCACGTAAAAAAAAAAAAGATATATAGAAAAGCATTTGGTGATTTCGTCATTTCCAAAACAAAGCTGCATTCGTGTCACCGACGTGAATTCAAAATTTAGCCAAGGCGATGAAGGGAATGATGTTATAAACGATTAAAAATAAAATTTTAGGAATGAGAGGGACAGGAGCAAAGGTTAGGGGACAGGAGCTGTGCTAATATCCAAGGAGCTCTGTTTTCACTCGTAATACTTAACTGTACACAAGCTCTACAAATGTTTACATTCAACTTCTCCCGTCCCCCAAATCATCTGACTCTTTTTATGTTTATCCTCCTTTATTTTTCTCCGTCTTGTTTTTCCTGTTGTGTTTAAAAGATTATATATATTATAGATTATATGTTTATATTAATTATACTTTACGTATGAATGTATAGTTAACCCTGTACTATATTCTGAATACGGTAATGGAGAACAGGTCCGTTTTCGGGGTAAATCCGTAAGTTTGCTTGCAAATCTATATTATAAAATTAAGAATAAACAGTAATTTATCACAAATTAACTACGAATTTGTTTACTTGTTGATTTTGTTGGCTGTTTGTACTCCTGTGATTCATGTTTCTTTACTACTATACTCGTAAATATTATTATACACGTTACAGACTTTTTTATTAGACCACGTAAAGCATTCATGACTACTTGTTCTTCCTGTTCTTCTAATACTCCACCATTCGTTCAGCAGAGGCTATCATTCTTTCTTAGATCCATTTTGGTCTTAGGACTGTCTTCTCTGAAATTACTACTTAATTGTATGTCTTATGTCAAAAGACGCTTTTGCCTTTGATATCCTCTGAGTCTATTTCACCTGGACTTTTTACAGATCAATTTAGACTTGTGTCATACAGGGTTTAGCACTCGTAGTTTCAAGCAACTATAAGAATCCTCATAGTGAGTCTGGTCTGTGAGAGTCTGCTGATGTGGTGGTTAAATTTAGACGCCTCTTTCTGATGTCTGCTGCGAGTTTGGACAACTTCTCTGGAACTGGACAACTCGTGGGATGCCTCTAGCCTTCTTCAGGGTGTTTACTTATTACTCAATTATTATATTGGGTCGCTTCATATGAAATGCCCATTTTCATAGGAAAGGTTATTTAGTAAAACAACTTTATGAATTTGAAACAATTTCACTGAAAATACGACAATGTACGCAAGAACTCCTGAACTCGTTCAACTGGGAAGTTTTTCCTCATCCCCCTACAGTTCTGATCATGCTCAAAGTGATTTTCACTTGTTCCCGAAAATGAAGACCTGGCTAGCAACACAGCGTTTTGACGACGATGAGGAGCTCCAGGTACGCGTCACTAAGTGGCTGAGATCACACAAAGACAGAATTCTATGACACAACAATTTCAAAGCTTGTCCACCGCTATGATAAGTGCCTGAATTCGAATGGTCATTATGTTGAAAAGTAGTATTTAATCCCTCTTTCACATGCATATAATAAAATGTTTTTCTTGCTTTTGGTTTTTTAAAATTCCAGAACGTTCCTTACTTTCTGAATATCCCTCGTAATTACACACATTTTCTACACGTTTAAATATTTTTATCAACGTGTTATCAAATTTCCAATCCCAAAACTGAAACACTTTTGATTGGATTTTGAGATGCAATAAAGTAGAAAAATCCGTTTTTGTCTTAAGAATCATTTAAAAAATTTTACATTTAAAGAAGTGGTCAAAATTTCGGGTGGAAAATATATTGCGGGCTTAGAATTTGGTTGGGTATGATGTGATGTTTTTAATTTTGTATAGATTTTCTCTTCTTCTTCTTTATAAATAGATAAAGAAAAACAATTTCTGATTCATTTCTTTTAACCAGCCTTGTCGCCCGAACTATCCTGGAGATGCTATATATTAAGGGGAAGCTGTCGTCTTAATATTAATAATTTCAAAAAATATTTAAAATTTATGTCAGGTACTATCAATTACACCTCTAATCTCTACTCTCCTATCTTCTCTCTTCTGTTCCTGACCTTAGAGCCGATGTAAATACATGTAAAAGAAGAGTTACCATTGCTGACAACATTTACTTCAGAGCTTTGCATAACATAACTGTACAAAACGACCACCTATATACGACCATCTCCTCAAAAAAAATTAAAAATTTCCTTCAGATAGAATAAATATTTTCGAAAATAGCCTAAATAGCGTCGTAACTTCCTTCAGACGCGGTAGATATTTATTGGAATCCTGCCAGGGTGAGGGTGATTTGGCCGAATCGGTAAAATTGGCTGTTAATGAGAGCGACACGCCCAGAGGGGACTGAATAGAAGAGCTCGGCGGGGAATGACTCATTATTGAACAGGCGTTATTTATCCCCGGCCCCTGGGGGGGCCTCCTCGCTCATCCCCTAAATTGAATTGGGGGCCAATTGCAATGCCGCGCTCCCGAATCTGAATCTGATCTCGCTGTCTGCCTTTTTTAAGTCAACAAGCCTGAATAGATACCGAGCTTCGATTAGTGATTGATGGTATGCCCCGATTTAATTTTGTAATGAATTTAATTTTTCCGAAATCTATACTCCTTTTAAATATAAGGTGATTGGTTTCAAAACCGGTTCATCAATTTTCAGGACTGATCAAAAAAGATTCAATTTTTAAAAATAATTCATTTAACGAATTGCGTTTATTATTTTTCGTTAATATGCTATCAATTCACATCATACAATAATTACTGACAATTTTTTACGATATTCTCTTTTTTTAAATCTCATTTGATATAAAAAATATGTTGGATATATGTATACCTGATTTTTATCAGAAAATATCGATAGCTTGTTAGCTTATGGTTGATAAAAATAGATCAATAAATAGAATACACATTTTTAAGATCACTTTAATCAATATAATTAAACATTATTAAGGGTATTAAGGGGCACTACTTCATCTCTAAAAATCACGGTGTGATAACTTTCAGCTCAATTTATGGCCATAAAATTTTCACATAAACACCCAACACACCCGACACACTCAACAAACCCAACAACCCGACACACTCAACACCCCCAACACACTCTATACACCCGACACACACAACACACCCGAAACACCCGATACACTTAACATACCCAACAACCCGACACACTCAACACACTCAATATACGATACCTCATTTATGGAAAAAAATGGATGTACCTGATTTCGAAACCAAACGCCTCATATGATACCCATACTAGAATTCTTCTTATCATAACTGTATCAACCCGCCATTCGCTTGTATCACCTAATAATCGAAGGTAAGATTTTTATTCATTTGTTAGATAGAGTATTAGGTCGCTACCTCATCTCTAAGACTGACGGTATGATAACTTAAAACCCAATTAATGCCCATAAAATAGGTATAATAATTATTCAAACATAATAAAACATAGTAATGCACCGGACTCTGCTAGGCTGTGCTGGGCTTCGCTAAGTTCTGTTGGAATCCTCTATGCTCCGCTTAGGTCCGACGGGCACCGCTAAGCTTCCAACACACCCAATATACTCAACACACCCAAAACACACGAACACTTTACAACGAAGTAATCCATAATGACATTAATGTACCATTTGTTGCTGATTTAGCCCTAATCCGATGTCAATCTTTTCATGACAAACTTTATTTCCTCTCAAACCCACTAATTTCAAACCTACCAACATCTTCAATCCCTGATAATCCACTGAGGCGTATGAAAATGGCCTCGTGACCTAAGTTGATTTTTTTATTTGAGGACTACCACTAGGTAGTTTCTCTACTTGCCTTTATCTATGCCAATATGTACCATTCATTTTATTTACTAGTTGTATTAGTAAAATACAGTTGCAAATTTACATGAAATGGTTCCTTGGTTTATGGAATGGATTATAAAATAAGTAGAAGTAAAATAAATTGCTGTTATTAGTTAATATAAAAGACTTTTATTAGTTTTTAAACATATCATTTAAAAGAAATATTCATGATTAGTTTACTTACGTCTATGACCGGAAAAAATACTGTTTGAAATAAAAAGGATGAAATGACGAACTGAGATTAATGTATTATTCTATCTTACCGACCTTGAACAATCGTATCTCGAAGGAATATTTTATTTAATTTTTTTTCTACTTCGAAAGGATTCAGATTTAATTTTCATCCCGGCCGAGATGGAAAATTAATTTGCATAACGAAAGGTGAGGAAAGTGAAGTTTTTGACCGAGCTCCAATTAAAGTCGGCCCAAGAAGTGGCCTCACAAAACTTTGCCTTTATTTATACATTTTTGAGAAGGCTAAAAAGAACGTTCTGTTAAAAAGTATTGCCAGAGTATTCAAGATACTTATTTACTGTTAGCCTCACCGAGATTTCTTTCCTTTTATTTACACCTGTAGCTCCTTCGTAATTCTTTACAATTTATGGTAGGACTCTTTTTGGTGGTATTTAACGGATAAAAGAAATAAACCTTTGATGAGATTTATTCAATCAGTATCACAATCGACGATAACGTTAAATAAAGAAAAAGCCTTTCCCTATAATTTTTAGTGTATGAATGAATGAAAATAGCCTTTATTTATGCGTGACTTTTACAAATACTATACAAAAAAATTTACAAACAACATAAAAACAGTTCTTTACGATATAAAAAACAATTCTTTACTATATAAATATTTATACACATTTTTTCTTGCATAAGCCTTCCTTTAGGAGTAATAGTCTTTATCACTTCCCTGGGTGACTAGCCATACTGAGATGCGATTTTTAATGTATAGTTTTAGTTATTATATATTTTTCTCAGTCTTAAAAAACACAACATTTAATTGGAAATTCTTCTTTCGTAAACGTTATGATATATTTTGATATACTTTTGATATTATTTCTCCTCTTTTAATTGCTGTTAACATATTGCGTACTGCTCGCTCAACACGCTTTCAATACCTGCACATGTTTAGACATACCAGAGAAAATTTATACCATACATATGCCCATTTTTAATTCTTATTAGGTATTACATTCATGTAATGATATATTTTTTTAAATTGCGCCGGATATTCCGATTCCCTTTTTTTCCATCAAATTTGTATTATGTAGCAAGATAAGTGAATTTTGTGTGATGAGCTCAAACTTTGTTAATATATATATTTGATAATATCATTCGCATCTGATAAAAATAGCTAGTCATAAGATACATTTAATTATTTATTATTAATTATATTGCCACCACCATCATCATCATCATAGTCCAACCTCTCTACCACCACTCATGCAGTGTAAGGTTACCTCACTCAGTACCTCAGTACAGCCCGGACCACACCGTACGGTCCTCTACCATTTCTGTTCTTCTATTCGATTCCAGGTTTCTCTTCGCAAAGTTTTCCTTAATACATTTTTCAAGGTATGACGGGGTCTTTCTCTGGACTTTCTTCCAATAACCTTAGCCTCGTATGCTATCTTGGCATGCGTAGTTGTTTTCCATCCTTAGAACATGTCTAAACCATCTTAGACTGTTTTCCACAATGACTTTTTCTGCGGGCTCCACTCTGAGGTTTGAGCTAATGATCGAGTTGGAAATTCGGTCACGCCTTGTTTTACCTTTTATTTTCTCGAAGCTTGGATCCTACTTTTATGTCCAATGTCGAAGATTCGGAAGAGTAAGTCGATACGGGGAGAAAGGTGGATTTATAAACACTCAACTTTGTGTCGTTGGATACTTATATTGCATATTATATTATATTGAATCATACTTTATCTGTTAAGAGCTATGGATCGACCCTCCTGAGGTTCACACAGCCCCATTAAGTAGATACTTTTTACCTGGCGGTTGCGCGTGATCACAGAAAAATCAATTTTCAAATCAGAAAAATCAACTACGTTGTCCTAGCAAAAGTACAGACTGAACCCAAGTCTCTTCATGGGAGTAGTTATAGTGATACAGTTTTATTTTATTATTTTTTTTTGTTGAATTATGAAAAGCTATTTATTAATACAAAGCTAAATCCTGTTGTGGGAAGTAAATTTATGAATAAAGTTAATCAGAAGAAGCTGATGCACCTTACAGGATCGAAATTAATGAACCGCTTAGCCCTAAACTCTCAACAAATGAGTTTCATAAGCTAAAGAGACGGAAATAATAGTCACCATTGTCACAGGTTGAAGTGAAATATCAAAAGATTGCTTGGTCGAGTTGAGTTGACTTGAGTTGGTGAATAGAGTTGACTCCTAAGTCTCCGAGAGAAGAAGTATACCAGTCCTCCCTTCGTAATATCCTTCTACCATTTGTTCCCAACATTTTTATCAACGGGTAAAGTATTACACTGTTTTTGAGATGTCTGGTCATTTTATTCCCTGATATACCGTATAATAGTCAGGATAGAGAAAACGAGTTGTATATTATGCCTTACATTGCTGTTTCGAGAGCTCAGTTGTAATTATATATAATTCTTAAGTTCATGTTTAATAATTTTTTATGTTCAATTATTTTAATAATTTTACAAATTTTAATATCAATAAAAAAAAATAAATTTCGATATAAAATAAATCACGCTAGGATTGGTAAATAACAAATGAATGGCGACTTTTGCTAAAAAAAAAATAACAAAAGACATGTACAGCTGTTTCCGCCTACTTCAGTATTACAAAATAAAAAAGTATAACCTAGCGTGATATAATATTAATTATTTTATATTGAAATTAAAATATGCAAAGCCATTGAAATATTTTAACATCAGAAATTATTAAACATGAACTTAAGAATTATTTATAATGACAATTGAGTGGCCGAAGCAGCAATGTCACTAGAGATATTACTATAGATAGATCCCACAGGGCTCACCTATGGCTATATACTGATTAAATGATTTATCTGTCGCATGCGGATTTGAACCCGAAACCTCTACACACTGTGCTACCCCCCCCGGGAGCAGGGTACGTGAAATAATTTACGGGAAATAAATATTTGAAGTTTTGATTAATTTTCTATTAATTTCCCACAGTGTTTTTCGATTACAGATAAGGAGCTTATTACTAGACACATTGACGATTAAACACATTTGGTAGGCTATATTATATTACATTGTTATAACATCTAACATTTAGTAAGACATTTATTTATAAAAATATATTTGATTCCATGATATCTCTTTGCTTCATGTAGGGCAGAGGTCCCCAGTCTTTTTTTCTCATAGACCACTTTCAAAATTCAGCTGGTTCCAGTATCTCGACAAAAAAATGTGAAGATTAGATCTAGCTATGGAAATTAAGCGATTCCATCTAACTTTAATTTTTTGACATCTACTCCACAGAACAAGGAACCAATTAATTATCAATTATTACATTTATATATGTATATGTATATATATGTGTAAAATACTAACACCAAACGTTTTTCATTTTACGGTTGCCGTGGTAACCGGGGAGGTTATTCTGAGTTGTATTCTTTTATTGAACAGTTTGAAGAAAATAGTGTGAAATATTAACTTTAAATGTCGTTTCCTATTTTACAGGCAAAATAATATTGTATAAGGTATAATATTGTTATGATAAAAATAAATTTTCTTATTTTACAGATAAACTCAACTTTATTCCGACACACCACATTTAGTGTTTGATTCTATAAATATTATTTATATACATATATTTTTTTATTTCGGGAAGACTCAAGAATATCTTCAGATAAGTACCTATATGTCAAGGTAAAACTACAATATATATGTTTTTTAATAATGTTGATTATGGCACGTTTATAGAGGAGGCTTCATTACTGAACATGACTTATATTAAGAAGCAGGTGTTTGCTTAGCTAAACCAATCCGTAACTAGAAGAGCGAACTTATAGAGAATGATCAAAGTAGTAGTAGACAGCCCTAGGACATATCGCTCCTACCATATCTCAAGGGCTCTCTTAGAAATAAGGATGGTCATTATATATATATATATATTCTATTCCTTATCTAAGGATATGAGTGTATTTTCGACCACAAACAACTCGCATACCGCTTTTCAAAAGAAAAACGACATACTCAAAAATTGCATTTAAAACATGAAGAAAGACGATAATTACCTAGAACACAAAATTATTTGCAAAAATTCAGAATAAATTTCCAGAAACAAAAGTAGTAATATATATATATGAACCAAAATATGTGTCGAAAATGAACCAGGAGCTCACTGTTCCACATGTTTACGGCGGAATGTGATACCCTACCCGCCAAACTTTCCTGACTTGTGAGTGTATTAAACTGAAAATACACAATAAGATTATTTCAGTAACTTCTTGAGATGAGCAACCTGAAAATATCATTAGCATCGTCCGGGTGGAGGTGAAAATTAAATATTTAAATAGTTAGTCTGTTCAGTTTCTTGTATCTGTTCATAACCCATTCCTAATACTCTCCAAATTTCCTATTCCTGTATCACCCCCAATCCTTCTTTATACGGGGAACAGTAATCCTGGAACACCTTTCGTCCAATTCTAACCGATAAAATTGACCTCAGATTCCCACTAAAAACCCCCAAATTCCAAGACGATCTTGCCCACCTCTTTACTATCCTAATTTAGCTAACTGACCGGATCCTCATCCCACAATATTCCAAAGAAACCAAAAGAAAAATCCTCTTCCACAACACTTCCTAGACCTCATACCAACTAAGCATAAATACAGAACATTATGGCATAACACGATATGTGTCCCTTGCCGCTTCTACAATTGTTATTGTAAAACAGCCCAAAACAAATTTGCTGCTTTAAGATCCCATATATTCAATTCCTATTTCTCTTACCTTTCTATTCATGGTAACTTTCTCTGGGACTCAACGAAAAAATCCTGAAACCGAAACACATTTTACACTCTTCGACGAGACGACGGCTCTTGGGCTGCATCTAAAAAAGAAAAAACTGAACTAGATTCCAACCAAACAGCAACATTTGAAGTATTCCAATCTTCACCGATTCCTCTAACCTTGCAACTCAAAGCCCCTTTTTTGCCCCCCCCCCTCCGATTTAATCGTCTCAGAATGTTGAAGCGGCAATATTCTAGAAACCTATTGTAATTCTGCAAATGGAGTTCTGGCAGTGGCAAGCTCCTCCACTCATGTCATGAGCATCTGCGGCTCTTGTGCTCTTATTCTGTCTCCACTGTTCTCAACAGTGATTCTTTTTTTTTCTTTCTTATTCTGTTATCTCTTCTACCTTCCAGTGTAGAGATTTTTGCACAAGGGGTACCACCTGACCCTGTCTAAGGATACTGTCCTATATTCCGCCCATCCAATCACTTTTCCTTTCAGGATATTTTGGAGATTATTCTTGTAGGTCACACTCGGCTTTCCCCTGGGTCTTGTTGTTTTTTGTTCATTTAACGTCACTTTATGCTGCTATGGCTAATCGGACGATGCTACATTGGGAGCTCTAAATTTTGCCTATCCAGGTTTAATTAGGATAGGGATTTTTAACGAGTACCTGACATCGTACAGGCTCGGGATCCCCGTTTAACGTCCCTTCCGAAGGACGGCGTAACTAAGGATTTTTTACTCCCTTTAAAAAATCCTAGGGCCACCTGCCGGGCTACGAACCCGCGATCTTGGGCTTAGTAGTTTGTTACGCTAACCACTAGACCACAGGTCGCCCCCTCCCCTAGGTCTGTTTCCTGTTGGTTTAGCCTCCATAGCTTTTTTCGCTGAACGGTAGTCATCCATCCTCATTACATGGCCAAATAATCGAAGCTATCCTTTCTCAATTATCTGATTGAGGGGTTCGATTTTGAGTGCAGTCCGTATCGTCTTGTTTTTTCCGTATTCGGTCCCTTGGTCTTTCCCTCGATTTTCCTCAGATACTTCATTTCCATGCTTTGTAGCCGGCTGCGATCACAGAGTTTTAGGGTCCAGGATTCACTTTCATAAATGAGAATAGGAACGTATATTGAGCGATAAACAGCCAAATTAGTTTCTTTTGCAACTTGAAACTTTAACGATAAACTTGACGCTCTGATCTCCACTCGTGGAGGGTGGAGTTGGGCTGGGAGATCCTTAGTGTAGTGTGTAAATATTGCAATATTAACGGATATCTATATATTAACGGATAACGTTTTCATAGATCACTAATACTTGTTGCCTTTACAGATTGAACTTATCGCTATCCAATAAAAATATTCAAAACACAAGTTAGCAACGAATAAATTGATAATTGACAGTTAAAATAGTTTTTCATGATATAGTAATTTATTTTTTACCTCCGGCCAGACCATTTTCTCCTCCAGTTACATGTCCTCACAACAATTTAAATTGTTATCTATAGCTAATAAACTGCCGAAGTTTCATAAACCCATATGGTCATTTTAAAGCCGTTCTCAATGGAACATTTGGACCGTTATGAAAAGTGATTTATCGTCAACAATTCAGCTTTCGGGATTAGGTTTCTAGTTATTAGAAATTTCTTGGACCCCTATAGAATAGGTAGTAACAATTATAGCCTCTCCTATTTAGGGAAAATGTCCGATAACTTATTTCTTCCAGGAACAATGGACTCGGGGCTCAGGTTAAACTCGTGAAACTTTAAAACGGATTGAGGAAATTATAAGTTGGCCTATGTGAAGGAAAAGGTACGTCTTAATTAAGCTGTCTTCAATAGATGGCGCTGTGGAAGGGCGGCATCCTTTTGAAACTAAGTTTAAATTTAATTTCTTAGGGTTTATTATTACAACAAAGAGGGACGGTCCGGAAGTTGGCAAGTCCCATTGTAGTCGCCCATTCAATTCTGCGAAAATGAGATTTGGATGTAGCTGTTTATGCTCCCCCACTCCTTCCCCCACCCCAAGGCCACTTCTAATATTGTAAGGACCTCCTCGGGGGGGGGGGGGAGGAGGGGCGATCGTCTGCTACTTTAATCTCATTGTCCTGGAAAATAGAAGAATTTTAAACGCCTGCCCAATCCCCGTGCGGAGGAAAGAGGCGATTCCATTAAGGATAGTATTATAAAAAATTGGCCAAGGTCCTGTTTTCGATTCTGAAACGATGTGTTGAGGTGTAAGGAAAGTCTTCGACCTATAATATTTTTTTTAAAAAGTGCTATGTTTATGCTTTTATTGAATAATGTTAAAATAATATTAGTTGAATATTATTAGTTGAACTTAATATTATTAGTTGTCCTTAATATTTCTACATTTCTAGAAATATTATTCTATATCTTGATAGAAATATTATTGTATCAATATACTACATATACTGTTATTCTTTCCTATATATTATTTTAATTTATTTGTATCTTGTATATTTAGCCCTGAAGAAGACCTGCAATGTGGGTCGAAACGTCGGCTTTCCAAAAATAATTCTATTTAATTTGGGATACCAGAGTAATAATTTAAGACAATCACTCAAATTATTATTCACTTAAACAGTCTCAACTTTATTATAAATTAGATTCTTTAGCAGAGGTTTGTTGTATGTTAACCAATTTAGAAATTAATTAAACCATCCATATAATATTCCTACATATATAATGCGTTTATCTTTCTGAATGCAACTCTGTGCTGCTGCTTCTGCTTTTATGTTGTGATTTTATAAATCTTTCTCAATTTCTTAGACCCGGCCTGTAGTTAATTTCCTTTCCCAGAGATACTTAAAGATCTGTTTTGACAGCCTACTGCCATTACATTCTCATATTCATGTACATTCATAAATTCAAATGTATTGAAATTATTTATTTATTCTATATAAATGTCCAAAAAATATCAGTTTTTCTTTCCTTATAGTTTCTTTTAATTTTTTCTATGCTTTGGATTATTTCATCATAGCTTCGTAATGTCCATGTTTATCTGCTTCTGAAAGGACCTAAAATTATTCTCATAACTCTTCTTTCTGATATTTCTAGTTTGCCTAACTAATAATTGAGTGCTAGGCCTTGCCTTGCGTAGAGGTGTTCTGGTTTCACTACTGTGAATATATTTTATTAATAAAATTTCTTTTTTTGATCATCATTTAACATACGCATTGAGAAATTATGATTAATGATTCCGATGTAATACAAGGATTGCCATGAAATGCACACAGAACTTAAATCAAAACTTATCTGACGAAACAAAGATACATGTAGGTTATGTAACCTTGGCCACCTTCCATATCCTCGCTCCTTCTTCCTCGGGATCTTTTCACAGTATTTTCCAAAGGTGGAGTCTTGGGACCCCCTCTTTGGTATCTAGGTCTCATGGTACCATCTTGAAAGCATGCTACCTGAATGAATGACCTATTTCTTATAACTTCAAATTCATATTTATTTTTATAATAACGCCCGGTACGATACATAGCAAAAGTGTATTCCTTCCGCGCGTATCTCACAGATACCACTAGTTAGTAATTAATATATCTGCATTTTTAATCTTCATGTCTGTATTACATACATGCTTAAGAAGCCAGATATGGTTGTTAGTATACTTGGGTTTCTCAACTAAAAATATATTTAAAAAACAATAAACAGGTACTGCTTTATCGCATAGGTTTTTTTTAAAAACGACAAGCTATACAAAATTGTACTTAAAAACTAGTTCTATGAAAATTAATTTATCTTGATCAACTCATCGTCACATTTGATTTTATTTATTCTACAACTGATAATGGCCGATGTAATTTATTTTAAATAAGTAATTTAATTAAATTTAATTTGTTAGGTCATTTTATTGCTATTACAGTAAGGATAAAGCTTAGATGGTGATAAGGAACATGTTTGATATTTTTTTGAGAAAATTATTAAAATCACTGTCATAGATTGACATTTCTTCTAGGGCCAATTTTCGTTTGATGTAACTTTACAGCCTTACACTAAACCTTTCACGAAAATTCTAAACAATTCCAAGTAGTGAAAAATTCTAATACTGTTTCAATAAAGTGAGCTTGATTCTGATATTAAATTTAGAAAAAAAAATTCAAATATTTCTAACTAAACAAATTTTTCCCTATGAAAGAACAAAACGAAATAAACAAATACTTAATGGCAAAAGCTTTTAATAATGAAATATTATAAACATTTTCATTTTTAGCCATTATAAAATAATAAAAAGCTAATGATTCAACCATTAATGGATTATCCTAATGGAATCAAGAGATTAAATTTCCACGTGGTTCTTGGAAAATGGATGGGTTTGTTATAAATTTAAACCCATCCACGTGAATGCTAAGCTCAAAGCTTCAAAAGTGACATTAACGAACAGTAATAGCTACGTTATTATTGATTTATATTGTTAAAAAAGGTTATGAAAAAAGATGTGATTGGTTAGTTTTAAAATTTATTAAAGCGAACAGTGATATTGCTAATTTTTTGGTATTTACTTTGCCTAGAACTTAATATTATTTTTATTATAAACTGAATTAATATTTATTTAAAATTATTATTTTTTTTTACTGCAGGAAAATTTAAGATACCGGTTCCGCTGGTTGGCACTTCGAGTTTATGTCACTACAAGTTTTAACTTTTCATTCATTTCATTTTGATTATTCTCGTTTTCTAGAATCATTCTTATACCAAACCATTAACTCACAACATACCATTTACTATTACAGTCTAATACAATTAAAATCCTCAATCCAATCCCAGGGCACTAAATCTCTGACCTTTACACTTGTTCCCACAGAACCAAATGATTTGAGCTTTCATTTCTCGCCTGTCTACAACACTGTTGAACTCAATCCCACCTAATATCCGCCATACTTCTTCCTTATCCACATTCAAATCTAAGCTTTTCCTGCATCTCCTGAATTCATAAACAGATGCTCTCTAATCAGTTACAATCAATAGCTCATATCCATCTGTAGTTATGGGAGAATTACTGTCAATTTTCCTCACATATAACAGTTATATTATTTTTTTAAATTTGATGTGCTTTTATTTTCTTCTCTCAGCTTAATTTTTGTTATTTTAGATTTTCATTTTTGTACACATCTGTTATTTCTATGGTATCTACTCCCTGAAAATAATTACTTTTCTATCGTTTTCTACTCTATACCACCATAATGGTCTTGGCGGATTAACTTTTGTATTTCTGTTTGTTTGTTTTCTTGGGTTTAGGGGCGTAAAACATCTAGGTCATCAACGCCCGTTGGTTATTAAGTTATGGTAACCTTTTGTGGTAACCTATGGTAACTTTTGTATTTCTTTTTTTAGTATATCAGTATGTTATATCGTAAACACTAAACTTTACTCACTTATTAATATATTTTAGAGGTTGCAATGCTTACAATGGAGTATTATAAGTAAAGGAGTGTTAGTTTTTTTATTCTTATATTATCCATTATTATAACGCTTCCAAACCGAAAGTTCATTAATATTTATGCATTTATAAAAGGTTTTCTACCCTTATTACATAAAATAAATGTTATTTTAGATTAAGCCCTGAGGAAGCTTGCAGTATGGCCAGCGAAACGTCGGCAAAGAACTTGACGACGCGGTCGAAACCAGAAAAATTCGTGATGAATGGATTAAAATATGTATTAATTTTAACAATAAAATTACATTAATACAGTACGAAAAAATAATTATAAGTTAACTTATTTAGAAAAATATTTAAATATGATTAAAAATTATAAATATATAGTTAAATATTTTTTCGCATATAGTTTTAGCGTTGTTTTTGAAATTCCCAGAGATTGCATTCTCAACACCTGCTTGATTTAATCCTCTTACTATCCTAACTCTAGGGCTGACCCGAGTCCTGCCGGATTTCGAATTTCCAAAATAGTTGTCCCTAGGAACGAGGACGGCCGGTCCAATTTATTTGGCTCACGTCCTCAACTTCTTAGCGGAAGGAGTTTATCAGTTCCCCTACCTGGTGAGAGTAAAGGGGGGAGGTTGTTATTGCAGATTTATGCGATTGGAGGAGAGCACCTGTAAGCGGGTCTCGAAGGACCAACTTGAAATGGATGTCTTAAGTTGGGCGGACTCGGAGCGGGAGGGAGCCGTCACATTCCGATCATTAGGGCTTACTAGGAAACTCTTTGATCCGAGTCCAAAGCGAGGCTTGATAATGAATATATAATGATATATAGTATTATATGTATCGTCTATGTGTATCAAACATATCACGCATTGCCTATCAAGCAGAAATTTTAATGGTGGTTCCACTCATGCTATGCTCTGTATGTGCAATAATACTGAGTTTGAAAAACAATTGAGAAAGTAGAAAAAAAAACTAAATGGGTTACTCGAAGATATTCATTTCAATAATAATTAAATCCAATACAAAAAAAGAAAAAACTGAAATGGACCAGTAAAAGCAAATATATTATAATATTACACAATATCAGCATTTTAGCATTAATTCCTGAGAGGATTAATACGGTTCCTTTTCATTTATATTATATATATATATATATATATATATATATATATATATATATATATATCTTATATATATTTATATATATATTTATATCTTTCCACCTTGTATATATATATATATATACAAGGTGGAAAATCTGGTTGTTGAGCGTGATCTAAGACAAATCACTTCCCTGCACAATCGTTGTCCAAGAAACAGTACAGTAGCTACCATGTACTGAGCCCTGGACTCTTCATGGTATAGTTATAGTGAATCAGGTTTGTTTATTCATTTAATGTCACCTGATTCTGCCCTGGCTGATCAGACAATGCTACTGCGGGAGTCGTTAATTTCGCTTATAATTATTTATATATAATTATTTATATATAATTATAATAGGGATCTTTATCTGACAGCGAACATACTCGGGATTTCCGTTTTACGTCCCTTCCGTAGGATGGCATAACTAAGGATTTTTTTATTTCTCAGAAAAATCCTAGGGCCACCTACTGGGCTGCGAGACCGCGATCTGTGCCATAAAAGGTTGTTATGCTAACCAGCACGCCGCATTGTGCTTGTATACGAGCATTTGATTGATAGAATAGAACAGAAAAGTAAATTTACACTGGGACTAAGTCCCTTTATAATAAGAAATATGTACAGAAAAAGAAACATAATATTTATCTGTCCAGAAGGCTAAATGTTACAAATCAAAAATGTGTAAAAAGTGACAGAAAACAATTTAAAAAGAAATATTTAAATAAATAATAATAAGTAAATAAACAGTAATCTTGAAAAGATATTGAGCAATTAAAGAGAATAGATAAATCCATAACTTTTGTTAAATGCATGAGCTAGCATGCAATAATTTCTTTACATGCTGTACATCTTCTTAAAAAACAAAATTAAAACAACTTAATGACACAATGAATTATTATATACATTACATTCTAAGCAAATGACTAACCTACTTAGAGAGCATCTTTTTGGGAAGCTAGGAGATGAAGGAGGAGAAAAGAAAGGATAGTGAGGGACTATGACCGATGTTAGAAGGGATTGAGTCTGTGGTCGAGCGGGCGAGAAAGGAACGTTCGAATGCTTTAGTTTTAAAAAGATTACGTTATAAAAAGATCGGAAAGGCGGGATCTTGTTTTGTGGTGTTGAACTGAGGATTTGAATTGGAGGAGACTGTAGATATATGAAGGGTGTTGAGAGTAAATGGATTGATATAAGAATGAACAGAGGAAATATTGTCTTCAGAAGGGAGGGAAGAGCCACTATAACTGATCATAAAGGTGGGACACTCGCGATCGTCTCGGATTACCAAGCACAAATCTTAGAGAGGAATCATTATTCTCTTTAATCTGTCTTCGAGAATTTTAGAAAGGCCCAAGTCAAAGTGGGGTAGGATGAGAGAAGATACAAGAGGCACCCTGGAAGATTGCGTAAAGAGATGTCGAGATAACGATGGAATAACAGGGAACTGATTGACCGTCGGGATATCTGGGTGGTATGGGATTTCCAATAAAGGTTTTGGTCGATTGTAAAGACTAGGTTTTTCACAGAGGAGCTGAACGTGATGGGGTGATCGATTAGGATAAATGTTGGAAGGGTTTGGATGGATTTAAGGATGGAATTGGAACCTAAAACAATGGCCTGAGTTTACTTGGTGTTGAATTCCAGTTTATGATAATTACTTGCAATGATGGAAGATATGATTACAACTCTTGGAATACATTTTTCAAGTCCCTTTATCATTACTAGACCTATTGAGTCGTAGTAGAAAACCCAAGCTACGATGGAATGACTTAGAGGAAAATAATTCCAAAAAAATTGGATTGATGATTTGGATGGTGATAGCACAGAGGATGGGGAAGCCTGGGAACAGATTTCTTTGGATGTCCTGGCGCGTTCTATCGTCGAATTTAAGGTTTGAAAAAAAATTTTATGCTTGACTTATTTGAATGCTTATTGATTTACCAAAGCCGTTTAAATTATCCATGAGTATTCACAAAACATTTACTGGCAGAGTTTGTTTTTGTCAGTTCATTGCCATCCAATTATATAAAAATTTTCAATTTACATATTTGGAAACATTAATTATGATCAGATATTAAATGACGATTATAATAAAGTTTAGTAGCCATGTTTATTAGCCCACTTAATATGTAAAGCATAAATAAATAAACTGATATTTGGGCATGATTTTATTGCAGCGTCACTTTCTAGATTCAGAATTTGTTCGTAACTTGATAAAAGCGCGTCGATTGAATTCTATACAATAGAACATTGTATCGACATTATAAATATAAAATATACAAATTTAAATGCAATCGTTAATTGGGCAAATCTTTCATAAGTTTATAAATAATAGACCCGTCAACGAGATCTGAATAAAATTATATATAAAGATTGCCCCTTGCAAGATTATAAGAGTTTTCTTAGATGAAGGATATTCCAAAGGACGAATTTCGAAGAAGAGTTTACTTTTTGGTCAGAGAAATATGATCGTAAAGGAAAAAGTACAACGGCTCTCAGGGGACATTTTACGGAGAAATGTATTGCTCCTGGTATCAGATAAGACATCATTACAATAGTGGAACTCTCCGGTTTCTTAAAGCAGGAAGAATAACATAGAAATGTATTCTAGGAAAGAACGTAGATTAAGATAGAAAGGATACGAAACTACCAATTTATTCAAATTTAAAAATAAGCATAGGAAACTATTATATTTGGAAGGATGGGATATGAAATAAATTAAAATTGAAAAAAAGTAAATTGGTACAATATAAAACTTTTTTAATAAATCAATAAAAAAAGAGCTATGGGAGATAAAATGCGTAGAATAGTTCGGGGCACTTAAAGTTTAAACCCCTAACAAATAGTTTGAATAATAGTTAATTGTATAGAAGTAATCAAATTATGTTTTACATGCTTAATTATTTTCAAATGGAACATTTTTAGAAAAATGATACACGAAAATGTTATAATCGCGAACTCTTGGGTGGGACAAAAGTTCGCCAATTTTGGAAATAAAGTAAGTAATATAAACTAATAATAATTATGAGGCTTAGCGGACCCAAAGGCTCGATGCCGACACCACCAATCTCTCCCTACCAACTTCCTTTCAATTTTAACAAGCTCCTTGCCACTATTTTCGGCATATACAGCATTGAATCCACTCCTCTTCCGGTGGTTCACTGACGTTTTCTTTACACAATTTGTACGTTATAAAAAAAAAATTTACCCCAAGGAAGAATAATTATCTTTAACATTATTTTCCTTATAGTAATATCTGAGATACCCATCTTCCTGGTGACTTTTCTTTGAACGTTGTACGCTCTCCCATTATTGGAATATACGGTAGAGCTTGTGGAACTGACTTTAAAAAGAACCAATCACATTCGACAAAAGAGTTTAACTGAAGGAAAATAGTTTAAGGTAAAAAGATATTGGGGAAAAAAAAAGGTCAATCATTTTCACTGTGAGATCAATAATCATAAATATATGAGTTTCATTAGTGTTATTAAATCCTTGTTTATTTTTATATGATTATATTGAATATATATAAGTAGAACTATTTATTTATTCAAAGATTCCTATCAATATTCTGGTTTATGATTGTGACTGTGATCGGACATGCTCAGCACGTTTTTTTATTTTTACGTTTTGCCTGAAATAATCCAGAGGATACTAATTTGTCTTAAGTCCTTTTTATCATTATTACTTCCTAAGAAGGTAACCATAGCTTAATATTAGGACATCTAAATTGCTCTACCATTATAATTATGTGAGAAATTACTACTTGAATACTAAATTAAACAAGATGAATGCATAATTTATTTTTTAATCTCGGACATCTAGAACACGAAACTACAACATTATTATAAACTACGAAATATATTGTAAAATCTACTCGAAGTCAAACAACTCTGAGTAATTGTTTATTCATCAATCATCAACTCAAGATATGACTAAATTATATGACGGTCGTGAAGTTCAAATATTTGAGCGAAATTCTTGGTACTCGTTATTTTTTCTGAAGTACTGAGTGCTTTTTGCCCAACTGAACCCCTCACCTCCAACCCGTGGGTTGTGGGGAAACTTCTAGGAAACGCCTTAAGCCCTTGTCGATATTCCCTTTAACACAGTTGATAAAACTGGAAAAACTTTGAGGATTGGTATTTTTCTGTTGTGAAAAATAAGCGATATAAAATATTCCAGAAAGGGGAGTCAGACCTTAACCAGCGATTTGTTTACTGATCCTTACCTGGGTCCTTAGATACAGCCTGTAAAGGAGCGGTGATTTCTCAGGACATCTTTAAATAGAGATGTTTATTTATTTTGATTAAGGAATGCTCCTAAGATACCTACAATTTTTTAAAGCAACTATGTTGTTAAGCTTTTAGTAAATGTCGTAACACCAGAACAAACAAGCAAAATAAGGTAAATAAATAATGATCTTCCATTTAGGCTTTTTTGAGCTTCCTACCTTAGTTCAACTTTTACAGATTTTAATTTCTGCTTCGTATATATATATATATATATATATATATATATATATATATATATATATATATAAATGCTATTAGAATTAAACACCAAATATGGTGTGACAAAATAAAAACTAAATTGAGTTTCTATGTAGAATAACAAACGACATTATAAGCTATTATTTGACAGTCAATTTACAAAACTATTTTAAAATATTATTCAATGAAAAAACTCAAATCAGAATAACCTCCCTCCTTCCCGGTTTTTATCTAACAGCTGTTACCATGGTAACCGTATTAGTAACATTCAAACGAAAGACGTTGGAACGACCTGTGGTCTAGTGGTTAGCGTAACAAACTACTAAACTTAAGATCGCGGGTTCGTAGCGCGGCAGGTGGCCCTAGGATTTTTTAAAGGGAGTAAATAATCCTTAGCTACGCCGTCCTTCGGAAGGGATGTTAAACGGGGGTCCTGAGCCTTCACGTAGTCAGGTACTCGTTAAAAATCCCTATCCTAATTAAACCTGGATAGGCAAAATTTAGAGCTCCCACTGTAGCATCGTTCGATTAGCCAAAGCAGTGAAAAGTGAGGTTAAATGAACAAACAACAAATGAAAGACGTTTGGTATACGTATTTTACACACACACACACACACATTAATATTCTCTTTAGTGGAGAGTATTTTGTCACTTTTTTTTTAATTTACTTTTTAGGCACTTTTATAAATTCTATATGATTTATGCTATGCAGATTTCCGGCCAGATGTATTTTAGTTTTCTTTTTCTATTCATGTTTGTTGTTATAAGAATAAAATTCCCATCATCATCATTAATAAAGCACCCCATAACATCAAAATGCTGTAAGACACTAACCAGAGAAAACACCCCACCATCTCGAATCTCCGAATGCAACTGCTTTATTCCACTGTAATCGTTTTAGAAGTTGCACTTGGTGGGATGTTTCCTCTGGTTAGTGCCTTTTGCTGCATTTTGAGGTTAGAATATGCTTGATTCATTTTTCATTCCCTTAGCTAATATTCTCTTGCTGTTCTAATAATGCCTGAATGGGTGAAATATTGATATTAGGATTATTGATAATAATTTAGAACAATTACATATTTCGTTTTATTATAAAATATAGACTGTACAATAATTTTAACAGAAAATATAGACATGATTATATTTGAATTAGCAGTGGCCCCTGCATTATATATATTAAAGGGGAGATGGTCGGGAGGAGACAGAAAATGTATTACTGACTCTGTACAGGCCCCTAAGGGCAGCATACATTTATGGGTGTATTAAGGTAGCTCCTAGCGCACTAACTCAGCGCCTCCTGGTTGTTAAACTGTGTCGGCTCTTTTACTGCTTTTAGTGGTTGTCCTCTTTCCATGAATAGCCTTCTCCTTTAGTAGGCTCTTCGTTTTAAAGCCTGGTCATCATATGCTCTCTCCCTCTGCATTCCTCTATCTCGTATATTTAAAGTTGTACCGTTTCGTATAATTACAACAGTTTTTACATATTTTCATGTCATCTATCATGTATATCATATATAATTATATTATTAGGACCTTTAATCCGTTAGCAGCCGAAGATGGATCCTATGGGATCTAGGAACCTTCATGGTGCTCATCCAGTCTCTATAAAAGTGGGTACCCAGACTGAGGGGGGAATCTGGCAATTGAGCGATCTGGGACATATCATCTCCCTGCTCAACCGTTGTCCAACTAACAGAACACGGACATGAAACGACCCAGTATGATGACCTGAAAATGCTATAAGACACAATATAAGTTATAGTTTATAGCAGAATAGTCAGTATAATAATAATAATAATAGTCAGTATAATAATAATAATAATAATAATAATAATTTTAAATATTTATTAAATGTTAAATAAACCTCCCATTGAAGACACTCCTTGTTTCGTCTCTCTATAGTAGAGCCTTGCTCCGGAAACGTTTCGGTCTCCTTGTTGGATTCTGTGGTAATATGCACGGCGGTTATCTTCACACCGTACATTGGCTGCAGTGGTACAGATTTTTTCTGAACCATCTTTATTTTATTAAATTGCAATTACAACATATAACAATGTAAAATGTACATGCATAATTTAGATCCAGTAAAAAATAAAAAACCCTGTGCCACTCCATTCAATGCAGTGGTACAAGTTTTTTATATTTTTCATCACATATAACAATTGTTTTTTTAACATACGCAGAGGCGTAAAATACACGGTGAAATATACGTTTATTGAGGAATAGATGAATAAAATGAGATTTACACATTTAAACAAAGATATTATTCGACTTAGCAAAAACAGAATAGGCGATAAACAATCATCTTGACTACTCTATTCTAAAATATATTATAACTTCTCTTCTCTCTCTATTCTGTCTTGTAGTATTTAAAAGAAACGAACTTATTCATTGACATTTACAACGGTATTATAACAACACAAGAAGTAAATGACAGGAATGATACATAAAGGCAAGGATAAACACAAGTACAGAAACTAACCAGTGGTACTACTCAAATAACATAGTCAACTTAAAAGGTCACGAGGCAATCTTCTTTTCAGAAGCCTTGGAGGATTATCAGGAATTGAAAAAACAACTAGTATTTTAAAGTCATTTATATTGGGTTGTTTCATATGAAATATCCGTGTTGAAAGAAAAGGTTATTTAGTAAAACGATTGGTATTTATTTATTAATTGTATGTACAGTAGAACACATTTACCAATGATACATATACATAATTAATTCAATGGGGACCAATGTAATTGATAAAAGAAATAAATGATTAAGAGTCAATTGGATAAAATAACTGTAAATTGTGCAATTAAGTACATTTGTAGTGAATTTCGATCGGATATGGTGTAAAAGCTATAAATTTTGATCGCGATATTTTCTGATTTTGAAAGAGTTTTTCTTGGTCCTTTTGTGCTTTTATGTTCTAATATTTCTGTTATCGTTATGTTCTCTTAGTGTTTATAGTTTTTTTCCCGTTTTATTAGTGTATATTTGTTTGAGTTTTTTTTTTTAGGTTAAGTTTTTGACTTTATAGACTTTGAAGTGAAGTGAACATTTAAAACTATTGTGGTTTGGAGTGCATAAGACTATTGGGTAAGTTGTCCCTTTCTTTACCACTAGTGATAATGGTTCTTGGTAATGAAATCCCCTTGTCCGAGTTTTATCGCGGCCTGGAGGGGGAGTGTTTGACTGGTTGAGACCCGAGGGACAATATTGCAAATCGGGACTCCCAGGGATCGTTTGAGCCTGCCTAATTAATAAAATATTAATTAGTCGGACTGGTGTGGACCATTGCATATTTTGAATTTTAAATAGCTTATAGTGAAGTGATTAGTGTAGTTAGACAAATTTTTTCTTCTGCCTCCTTAGTTAAGGTGGGTAATATAAACCCCAAAGCAGAAGGAAAACAAACAAACAATAAAAAAGTTTTTATAAAAATCATAAAATTACGTAAGAAATTACGTAATGGATAAAAATAAAAAAGATCTTACAGGAGGCAAAAAAACGGGAAAAAAATTAACGGACGTTAAAGAAGAGGTTAAAAAAGTAATATTGGGAAAGAAAAAAAACCCAAAAGTAACGGAAGAAAACAAGATGGCGGCCGAGGAAAGTGACAAAATGGAATACCTAGAGACGGAAAGAAACACAATGGGCGAAGAGGAACCGAGCCCGATGACGAAGTTCGTGGAACAGGTCACTGGTGAAGGGACCAGCAAAATGGTCATGCAGTTCACCAGTTGTAGTGACATGAATGATGGTATAGATACTGGAAGGGAAAAAATAATTTCCAGCTCCAGCTCGAAGAAAAAGAAGAGACTGAGGGAGGTAACTCCTCCCCTACTCTCCTACGAGGATAGCCCAAGTGATAGGGCAAGAATAATTCAGGAGAAAGTGAGGCACCACTTGGAAAGGGCAAGAAACACCATATCCAAGGAAAAACAAGAATATATCAACGCGAGTGTCTCCAGCCTTCGTGATATCATCCTCGAACTGGAGACTGAGAGGTCGGTAATCCCTGCGTTGGTAAAGCATGTTGTGAGGGAGGTCCTCTGTACAGAAGAGCTTCACCAGATGGTAGCAACGAAAGTTAAAGAAATAATAGCCCCGAAAATAGGAAGAGAGAGAGTGCAGAAGCCGAAAGGAGAGAATATGACCCCCAGGCAGACAGAGCCAGAACCTGGGACGTCAAGGACGGAAAGCAAATACGCCGGGGCGGTACCAGCGCCCATGCCTCAAAGAACCTGCAAGACAGGCCAGATATGTAGAGGCAGGAACATGGCTACGGCTACGGAGGATGAGACTGAGGAAGAGCCATACACGACGGTGGAGAATAAGAAGAAGAGGAAAGGGGAAAAAGGAAACCCAAAACCAAACCTGGAACCTTGTACGGCGAAACCAAAAACTATGGCAGAGATAGTGAAATCCCTACCAACAAAACCGAGCAACGTAAAGGCGCCGGTTTATATTACTATTGGCGCCGTAGGGAAAACATCGTCAGAAGTGTTGGATCAACTCCCGTCCCCGACGGAGCTGGGAGTCGGAGTGAAGCTTATAAGAGCCACTAAGGCCGATGGTGTATTGGTCAGGGTAGAGGACAGAGAAGCGGGAGATAAGGTGGTGGCCTGGCAGAAGCTGAAGGATGCTGGCCTTCAGGCCAAAGCTGCCAGTAGAAGATGGCCAAAGATGGAGGTGCGAGGAGTTCCCAACGGATGGAATGAAGAAAAGCTTATGGAAACGATAAAAGAAAGAGTGAGGAGCAAAGGAATAGATGTACAGGACCAACAATTGAGGATCCTGTATGGGAGACAGGCCAGAATGGGGTTTACCAAAACCTGGGTGATCGAATTGGATCCCCAGATAAGATACGCCCTACACAGCGAGGAAGTGATAGTTGGAGGATGGTGGACCCTCACCTTCCTAGACACCCTCGACGCCCCGAGATGCCTGCAGTGTCAGGGATACGGACATTCCAAGGCAACATGCAAACAGGAGGGAGTAACATGCAGGTGGTGTGCGGGATTGGGGCACTTAGCAAAGGAATGCCCCAACAGGACCGCAGGTGAGAAACCCACCTGCAGTAACTGCAAGAAAGGAAACTTAAAGAGCATAAGGCACCAGGCAGGTAGCCGGGACTGTCCGGTTCATTGTAAGGAGTCCCAGAACCTCGCGAAGAGAACGCGATATGATTGAGGAACTGAGAGTTCTCCAGGTAAACATGGGGCGGAGACGCATGGTGGCGGAGGAGTTGAGGGCCCTCTCCCATCGATATGACATTATGGCGGTCCAGGAGCCGTGCTGCCGGAGAAATGTGGTCACGGGCTTTGGTCTGACATCGAGGGTGATAGCGCTGGGCAGTGCAGAGAGGAGGCCCAGGGCTGCGGTGGTCATCACCAACCAGACCCTTGATGTGATGGAGCTGCGGCAGCATATCACTGCGGACATGGCCTCGTGCCTGATAAAGTGGAGAGGTGTGACCTTCGCGCTAATGTCGGCATACCTCTCTGACAGGATAAATATAGAGGAAGGAATTGGGGCCATGCAGGGTATAGTTGCCGCATACAGGAAGGTAATCATCTGCTCCGACACCAACGCCTGGAACACGGTCTGGGGTTCCACGAGAACAGATAGAAGAGGAGAGAGCCTTGGCGGGTTTATTAATAGTCAACAGCTGGTGGTCATCAATGAGCTCTCTAGCACACCAACGTTCGAGGGGCCCAGGGGACACAGCTGGATTGATGTGACGATCGCGTCGCCCGCCATGGCGAGATATGTCAAGAGGTGGACCCTCAGACCAGAGACGAGTTCAGACCACACGGCCATAGCCTTCGGCCTCACTAGAGATGGGGCCGACGAACCATCGTACTACGGTGGGGAAAAGGGCTATGTAACTAGAAGGGCGAACTGGACCGCCTTTAGGAGTCACCTGGAGGGATTGCTGGTGGATGATGACTGGGAGCGGATGATGTCGGACCGGGATGATTCGATTGATGCCGAAGTCGGTCGTCTCACCGACATCATCCGGGACGCGGCGGAGCAATCCCTTCGGAAGAAGACAGCGGTGAGAAGACCGGTCCCATGGTGGACGCCGGGCCTAACCACCCTCAAGAGACAGATCTACAGGGCTCGGCGGTTGTACCAGAAGTGCAGGTGTGAAGAGCGACGCACTGCACTTCGGGATGAGTACAAGCGCAGGTTAGCTGCCTACCGCAACGTGGTCCGCGCGGAAAAAAGGAAGTCCTGGGAGGAGTTCGTAACGGAAGAAGCCGGGAAAAACCCCTGGGGTATACCGTACAGGGTCGCATTGGGAAAGCTTTCGCCCATGCAGACTATAGCGGCCCTAAGGATTGGAGATGAAAGAGCGGTCTCCATGGAGGAGTCTGCACAGATATTCATCCGAAGCACATACCCCAAGGATGACCCGAACCAGGACTCCCAGGAGCAGGAGATAATCCGACGGACCACGGAATACCCGCCTGGTACTGAAATGTGCCCACCATGGGACATCTGGGACATCCGTACAGCCGTGGGCAAGCAGCACACGGGACGCGCTCCAGGACTGGACAAGGTGGACGCCTCCATGCTGAAGGAAGCTATCCCTTACATCGAGGAACGGATGTTGAAATTATATAACGCCTGCTTGGACAGGGGATATTTCCCGAGGCAATGGAGGATCGCAGATTTGAGATTGCTCTACAAGGGAGGGGGCAAAGATAAGGAGCTACCTAGCTCCTACAGGCCTATCTGTCTTCTCCCTGTGATGAGCAAAGTCCTGGAGGGCCTCATGGTGACCAGCCTGCGACCCACACTCAGCCGGGCCAGTCACCCACGGCAGTACGGATCGACAAAAGGCCGGGGAACCGCAGATGCACTGCTGCAAGTACGCAATGACGCAGAGGCGAGGGCGGAGAAGTATGTCATGCTAGTCCTATTTGACATATCATCCGCCTTCGACAGTGTGTGGTGGCCGAGCATCCTTCAGCAGCTCCAGAGATATGAAGCACCGAGCAATATTTACGCCCTGGTAAAGAGCTACCTCGAGGACAGACGAGTCACGGTCCGGGGTAGCTACCACAAGCACGTGGACAGGGTGGAACGTGGATGCCCACAGGGCTCGGTCTTGGGACCGGCCCTGTGGAAGTTGGTATTCGACGAATTGCTCGGTGTATTGGAGGAAGAGCGGTTCCCTGCCACGGCATATGTGGACGACCTCGCGGCAATAGTGTACTCGAATAGCAGGGCCGGGATCTCGGCAGAGGCAGAGAGATGTGCCAACTTGGTAGGAGCTTGGTGCGAGAGGAAGATGATGAGGATGGCCGCCGCTAAGACACAGGCCGTTCTTTTGAAAGGAAGAACAGATAGGGCTCACCCTATCAACATCAGCGTGCAAGGCAGCAGGATAAGGGCAAGTGAGGAGGTCACTTACCTAGGAATAAGAATTGGAAAACATTTGGATGTGACACCTCACTTGAACCACCTAGCAACGAGGGTGAGCCAAACACTGAACGGTCTCAGTCGAATTGGCGGTGCTTTCTGGGGCCTCAGATACCCAGTGAGTATGATAATATATAAGGGAGTCGTACTGGGTATCATGAGGTACGCATCCCCCTTTTGGAGCAGGAATCTCTCGCAGAGACAGAAGAACAAGTTGGCAACGGCTCAGAGAACGGCTCTGCTAAGAGTGACCAGGGCGTATCGGACGACATCACACGAGGCGGTGCAGATCCTAGCGGGAGGTATACCCCTTGACCTCCTGCTGAGAGAAGATGCTATCAAGTTTGAAGTCAAGAGAAGAGGCTTGGCAGCTCTCCCGGAGACACTACAAGTGAGGATCCAGGCGAACCCCAACAAATGGAAAGATGAGGTAAGGAAGGACTCACTGACGGCATGGAATGGACGGTGGGTGATATCCGAAAAAGGAAGCACCCTTAGGAAATACTTCCCCACCGTTGAATCAAGATTAAAGGCCAAGTGGGTCCTTCCCGATTATTGGATGTCACAGATCCTCACGGGGCATGGGGGTTTCAGATGGAAACTAGCACAACATGGATATGACCTGGACCCCCATTGCCCCAGCTGCGGAGTCCCGGAGACTGCCGAGCACGTGGTAGCATCCTGCATCGCATACGACGCCCTGAGGACGAGGTTGTCCACAAAGACCGGTATATATGCGATAACCGAAGACGTGTTCCCCGAGCTAGTGGAGGAGGAGAACTACACCAGCTTTAGGGAGTTCGTATACGGATGGAAAGAGGCCGTAGGATCGGCCCACTTCATGATTACGAGAAGAGGAAGGCCACCGGGAAGACCGCCGGACCAACCTATGGAGGACTCCGAGGACGAGGGTTAAAAGAGAGGAAGAAGACGAGGAAAGGATAAGGTGTAGCCCTAAGGTGTACAACCGTGCACCGGGCTACACCATAGTTCCATACACCATGAGTGGTGAACCCCCATTCATGGCAAAAAACCTGTATGCCGTTGGCAGGAAAGGTGGTAAAAAAAAAAAAAAAAAAAAAAAAAAAAAAATAAAAAAAAAAGTGAATTTCGATCGTTCCGATATAATTAATTTAATTGAAACGATTTATATATTTAAAAACCAATCCATACCTGTATGCTTTGATAGTTATCCTATCGAAATTAATACAAAACTTTCTAATATTGACTTATCTTATTTTATATACTACCTTCGATAATAGAATGTAACTATTTTTTTAATTTGTACAAGTACCTTAACGTTCAACTTTTTTTATATCTACGTACATTATATTATACTATATAGTATTAGTACTTATTTTAAGTTTTCCTCATAATACCATGGCACTTCTGGGACAAAAAATGTATTTATTCATTGAAATTTACAACAGTATTATAGCAATACAAGTAAATGGCAAGAATGGTACATAAAGGCACGATTAAAGATAAGTTAAGAAACTACCCAGTGGTAGTACTCAAATAAGTTCAACTTAAAAGGTCACGAGGTCATCTTCTTTTCAGTCACCTCGGAGGATTATCAGGAATTGAAGAAGTAACTAGTGTTTTAAGGTCATTTATATTGGGTCGTTTCATATATCCGTGTAGAAAGAAAAGGTTATTTAGTAAAACGATTGGTATTTATTTATTAATTATAGGTACAGTTGAACACATTTACCAATGATACATATACATAAATAATTCAATGGGGACCAATCTCATTGATAAAAGAAATAAATGATTTAGAGTCAATTGGATAAAATAACTGTAAATTGTGCAATTAAGTACATTTGTAGTGAATTTCGATCGTTCCGATATAATTAATTTAATTGAATCGATTTATATATTTAAAAACTAAAACAATGAGTTTTTTTTGTGTGAAAAAGTAATGTTACGAATTTTTGGTAATTAAATTTTATTCATAAAACTACTAGAATAAGTGTTTAATCAAATAATGAACAAAATGAAAAATATTAATACATTCTCATACTGAAATTATTCATTAGCTTATTAATTTAAACCAAGCCATGCTAACAGTGTAAGAGGAAGGCGTAAAACTCTACCTCACCGGCAAGACCGATCAGCGTTGATGGTTAGTATAACCTAGAAATGCAAAATAATCAGGGGCATGCCTACTACATGTGTATTCTAAGCAACAGGTAACATTCATATTCACATACATTTTTGTTCAATATATTATGTAGTATGTATCATTTATATATACCTCTTTTATAATGTTAAAATGTATATTTTAAACTGGTATAAAAAATATTTAGGCACTTAATTTTATAAAGCTGATAAGTAACAAGAAAGTTTAATACTTTTAAGTAATTCTAATAAAACATTTTATTCTAACTTTCTTATTTGTGTTCTTTGGTCATTGTTTACAACTACTAGGTACAAACAACAGTTAAGAATAAGTTTAAAGTTGAAAGTTTATGGCCGGTACAACTTTTAATAATTTCAATTAATGATAATGAATGACTTCAATGTGAAAATATGTATTTAAATTTTATCATTGACAATACTGCCACCTTTCCTGAATTGCCTAGACCAGCCGTTATATAACCGTAAACCCCACAGATAGACTTCCGTACAACAGAACTAGGGGAACATCAAGCATTCAGCAGCAGCCTCGAGCTCAGACGCCTCAAACCTCCCAAATCAAATCTCAGAATTCCTTTACCAAATCCCAGACGTCCCAATCCAAGCCTCGGGAACTCATATCCAAGCCCAAGGCAGCCAATCCCTATCCTCAACCTCCACATCCAGAAATTCCTCCCCACCATACACCCTTACGGGTCAAATTGCCTCCTTAACAACCAAATCCTCTCCCTTCCAATCACAGCATTCAAACGAATGCTGCAGTTCATCAAACATTGAATGAAAATGCAGCACCTCGGATACAACCCCCAGCTAACCCTCCTTTGCCCGTTAATTATCCCTATCAAACTCAAGGCTCATATCCATTCCAAGTCCAAAATCCGATCGACATAAATTCTATCCTATCATCTTTCCTCAAAGACCTTCAAGAGACTATCAAGCCTCTCATCAACCTACTCACGAGAATCTTTACCGAAGTCCCACTCATAATCCCGCGATGAGCATGAAGCCCTTAGTTATCGTTCTGTGGAACGCTAATGGACTGCTTAATCACCGTGATGAACTTGACATATTTCTACACGACAACCAAATAGATATTGCTTTACTTACTGAAACACATTTCATTCATCGCGCACATTTTTACATACGGGACTACATCACTTACAGATCAGACCACCCAGATAACACTTCACATGCCGGATCTTGTATTCTCATTCACAAAAACTTATCTCATTCCCTTATTCCTTCCATTCCAACTGATGCTATCCAATCAACCTCAGTAACCATAACAACTCGTCCTTTCCATATCACATTTTCAGCTGTATACTGTCCTCCTGGAATTTCTGTTTCCTATAATCTTCTTGAATCCTTATTCCAATCTCTTGGTTCACGCTTCATTGCTGGAGGAGACTACAACGCTAAACACCAACGATGGGGTTGTTGAACATCCAACTCCCGAGGAAATATCCTGTCTGCTGTAACATCCAAAAAGAGTTTTTCCATTCTGCCGCCAAACATCCCCACCTATTGGCCTACATCTACCAAAAAACGTCCCGATATCCTTGACATATTTATCACATCTCAAATTTCCTCCGCACAAGTCAATATTGAATCCTTGGACGACCTTTCATCAGATCATAGTCCAGTCCTCCTTTTCTTGCACTCAAGTTTCGCTCCCAAGCCTTCCCCTCCCACATTGATTACAGGACGTGTCAACTGGGACGATTTTTGTTATGACTTGGAGGACAAACTGAACTTAAAAATTTCACTAAAGACAAAACAAGACATTGATACAGCCATAGAAAAACTTACAACATCAATCAGAAACAGTTTACATGACAATATCACAAATCACACAAATAATAACTATCAACAGACTGATTTGCCACAGCATATTCGTATCTTATTAAGTGAAAAACGCAGAGCAAGATCGAAGTGGCATAGAACTCAATATCCAGCAGATAAAACTATCTATACAAAATTAACTAACAAACTAAAAGCAGAAATCAAGAATTACAAAATTCAAAATTTAATAACCTGGACTGAAAATCTTACAACCACCGACAAAACATTATGGATGACTACCATAAAACTCCTAAAGTTCAAAGAATTCAATCATCCACTCCTTACTGAATCAAATAACTGGACCAGATCTGACGGAGAAAAATCACAGTTATTTGGCCAATACCTTTCCAAAATCTTTCATCCACATCCTGATATCATTAACCCAACTCAAATTGAATATATAAAAGAAGCGTTAGATGTTCCCCTCCAAATGTCCCTTCCACCCAAAGCATTTCATCCCTCAGAAATATCCAACATTATTCACAGATTACCTTCTCGCAAAGCTCCTGGGCACGACCTCATCACAATTCATATCTTAAAACACCTACCTAGAAAAGCCATTCTATTCCTTACCTATATATATAACGCTGTACTCCGCTCCACATATTTTCCTGACCTCTGGAAAGCTTCCATTGTAAAAATGATACCCAAACCTAAAAAAAAACCAGAATACCTATCCTCGTACCTTCCTATCTCTCTTTTACCTTGCATGGGTAAAATCCTAGAAAAACTCATCCTTAAACGATTGTACCCTATCCTTGATGCAAATCACATAATACCAGATCACCAGTTTGGATTCCGAGCATCACACTCCACCATTCAGCAATGTCATCGTGTGGTGGATGTGGTCTCCTCTGCATTAGAACGTGGATCATATTGTTCGGGCGTCTTTCTTGATGTGGAACAGGCTCTTGACCGAGTCTGGCATCCGGGCTTGCTCTACAAACTCCATAAATTCCTACCCCCTACATACTTTCTCATTCTCCAATCCTATCTCACAAATAGAACTTTCGAAGTAAACCATGTCAATGTAAACCATAACAATGTCTATTCATCCCTCTTTTCCCAATCTGCCGGTGTTCCTCAAGGTAGTATCCTTGGTCCAATCCTTTATACAGTTTATACAGCTGACATCCCGACTCATCCTAATACTATCCTTACCTCGTATGCTGATGATACGAGTGTATTATCAGCCAACACCAATCCAGTTATTGCATCCCAAAGCCTCCAATCCCATATCACTTATCTTGAAGAATGGTGTCAAAACTGGAGGATTAAAATAAATTCTCAAAAATCGCATCAAATCACTTTTACCTTACGTCGTAAACCAATGACTTCCTGCCCTTCAGTATCCTTTAATAATACCCCACTGGTACCTGTAGAACAGATCCGATACTTAGGGTTGCACCTTGACAAACGATTGACCTGGAATCCTCATACAAGCCTGAAAAGGCAAGAAACCGCTCGACGTTTCAGGTTACTTCAGCACTTACTTGACAAACGCTCTAAGCTCCCAATTAACTACAAAAGACTCATCTACATGACCATCATACGACCTATTTGGACTTACGGAGTAGAGCTTTGGGGCTCCACTAAGCAATCGAATTCCTCTCGTATCCAATCCTTACAATCCAAAATCCTTCGTAAAATCCTCAATGCTCCTTATTTTGTTAAGAATAAAGTCATCCATAACGACCTTAATGTCCTTTTTGTTGCTGATTTGGCCCGAACCCGGTATCTATCCTTTCATAGCAAACTTCATTCCCACTCAAACCCTCTAGTTTCAAACCTAGCTTCCTCTTCAATTCCCGATAATCCTCCGAGGCGTCTGAAAAGAAGATGGCCACGTGACCTTATTTGAACTTTGGTTTGAGTACTACCAGTGGGTAGTTTCTCTACTTGTCATTCTAATGTCATTATGTAACATGCATTCTATTTACGTGTTGTATAATTGTAATACAGTTGTAAATATCAATAAATAAATTTAAAAAAAAAAAAACATTTTATCATTATGATTAATATTTGATAAGGAGTGAATAACCAAATATGACAACGTTATATAAAGACAATTTATAAACTAAAAGCTCGTGACATTCATTTTTTAGTTTAAATACATTATAATATTAAAAAAAAATTTAATGAATTAATATATGCGGCATGATTCAATTCTATTTGATAATGCTTTTAAAATTGATATCATAGAAGAGGGGATGTTAAGGAAGTTTATTATGCTGAGAAAGCAATGCTATTAAGCTATTGGGTCTTTTCATATGAAATGCCCGTTCTAAAATTTAAATTGGAATCAGTGGATCTCTGTTGTTTACTAATTTATATGGACTGATTGTAATGAGCTATTTTTAATCCTCTGTTTTTGATAATATTTACTATCCCTGGAACTGACACAACACTCGTTTATTTCGCCATCAAATATGACCATGGAAGTATGCAATTTTAGTTTAAAATTTTAGTTAACAGTTTAACGTTTTTGAGTTTAGAGTTGGACACTGCAGCCCAAGTTACAAGAAATATTACCACGCGGAGAAGGGTGTTTTAACGAACGGATCCTTCGCCATTGGCTTGAGAATGCACATTCCTGCATTAAAATTTAGTCAATACAAAATAACTACTTTATAGGTACAAGATAATACTGACTCTATGTGCATTAATATCTCTATGTTTTTTTTTAAATAGAAATTATACTGGGATTAGAGTTAATCCATATAGATTCAAAAGGACAAGCGATGAGCTAAAAGATACATTTGGAGTTTACTAAACTAATATCATTAGTTTATGATTGAAGGATTAATAAATGAACATGAATTCATTAACAATAATAATTATGAATGAATATACCAACATAAAGTTCAAAAACACTCAGTTCTTTGTTTCCTTTTTTCACATTGACCTCCGCGAACTGAGATTCTCTGTTCTAGTAAATATTAAAACAAAGAACATAGAAAGACTAAAGGCCCTTCAAATTGAGATGAGAGAATATCTTTTAAAAGCACGACGTAAATAATATCAAAGAGAATGAAAATACAATCAGTTACACGCTTCATATTTTATCGTAAGGTGCCTCCATAATTTCTTTTGTTTTGAATGTAAACATGTACTTACGAACTATATACATACACACAAACAACACATATACATATATACATATACATACAATAATTATAATAATAATAATGTGTATGTATTATATAATAAATGTAATATTATGTGTATATATATATATATATACATACATATGTTTCTTATTATATAATATACATGGTGTTTGAGGGTTAATTAGCCACCCTGAAAATTTTAATTAAAGACCTCAAAACATGAACAAAACGTCCTATATAAGTATGTCCGCAAACGCTTTGTTTAGAAGATATCTACAATTAAAAATTTTCATTTTTATTAATTATTTAGACACAGTAAATAGATAAAACTTATTTTATGTGTTCCAACTTTATTCATACTTTATTATTTATACTTTATTCATTAAATGTAAACATTTACTTTCATATTAAATATTGTTCAAAGTGATTTCCTTGGTTGGTATTAAATGGCTGATCACAATCCACACTTTTCAGAAGAAATTTTCTGTACAGATAAAGCAACCTTCACTAGAAGAGGTATCTTTAATAGTTTGCGTTCATACTTTCATACGAATTTATCTTGTTTTGAGTCCCTTAGTTCAGTTTGGATACTCAACCTTGTAACACCCTGTATAATATATTATATATATTACGAAATGTATAAACATTCATTTTGTAAACGGAACCGTATTCTTTGTGATTGGGAAAAATGTATCCGATTTTTAAACTTATTTAGTAAGTCAAGATGATATAAAATCCATTGATTACTTAACAGCCTAAGGATGGCCTCTGAGGGAGCTGGGCGCTAGAGAAAAAAGATCAGACTGCACATAATTGAATAATAATTGAGGAGTAAACCAAGATTTTGGTTTCGAGCAAAATTCTTTAGGCTCAGGGACAGAGTACGAACAGCTTCGAAATAGTAAGAATACTTCGGCTCTATCCTAATAAGAATATAAATGATGAATAAGAGAAGAGAAGAAGAATTACAGAAGTATATTAGATTCAAAATCTTAAAAAACGTTAAAAAAAGAAAAGAAGATGCCACTACATCCATCATTGGCATTAGATTCAGTCCATGGTAGAACAATACTGATTTTATTACTCTAATTTATTTTTTTATATCGTTCTTTTGATGTTGAATATTTTTTAAAAAATTTCATTTTGAAGAGAAAAGATTTGTCTTGGCCGAGGATCGCCCGCGTCACAAGAGCGGTGCTCTAACCACTTAAGCTACCAAGGCACGCATCCAATTCAGAAAAATCTAATCTCTTCACCGATCCTGTATAAATAATACTGATTTTAACTCAACCAAAAGGTTTCCTTCCCAAGTTTCAAATATAAAAACTCTGAGTGATTCCCAAGGTACTGATGATAGAAGAAATTATTCCTGATCTTGAACGACTGATCAACTGATCTTGAACCCGGAATGTATTAGGCTAGATAAGTTTTTAGGCTCAGCTAAAAGTCTAAAAACTCGAAATACTAAAACTGAATAAGTAATTTGTTTGAGGAAAAAACTTGTTATAACTGGACAATATACCCTCCATTAAGGACAGAGAGAACGCATAAGCGGCTTTCGGTAGAATTTAACCAGAAATATAAATAGAAGGAGAATTAAAACATGTGAAAGAGAGGGAGGCCCAATATAAGGAGCAGAGCGATGGCGGCATTCCAGCTATCTCATTTTGTGAATTATTGCCAAACTGGAATCCGGGCTATTGGAACCAGTTGCTCAAATTGCTGGTCTCCATCCATCCAGCCCTCCGACCCTCCAATCGGTCTCCAATCAGGTGCTCCGACCAATCAGGTGCCTCACTTCGTCATAATAAGCCGCTGTCTCTATCTCCATCCTGCGGCTGTGGCTCGGCAATTATCAACTTAGTCCTCATAGCAATCACAATCTTGAATGCCATCGCTCCATTTATTACAGTATTGTTATCTCTTACACCTGATATGCATTCCAAATCACCAATGTCGAGTTCAGACATTGAATGGAGAAATATAGAAGAGAATAGAAAAGTAACTTTATTCTGGGACTAATCTATTCTAAGTCCCTTTAGAATAACAAACATGAACAGGAAAAAAACAAACAATATATATACATATATATATATATATATATATATATATATATATATATTTTTTACATTTAAAAAGAATGGAAGAAGCACGGATTACAAGGAAGAATTTTAATTACGTTAATAAACTGAAGAAAACAGTAGGATGGATAGAAATAGTGAAGGAAAATGCCAACAAAATCGGTGTTACAGAAGAAATAATATGTGACAGGAGCCGCTTCAGGCTAATGATAGAAATCGGAACCAATGAAGAAGACAAACCAAAGCCTCGAACAAAGAGAGTGTGGACAGATGATCAGAGATGATCGGTTGGAGAGAGAATGAAAAAGTACTGAGAAGAAAGGAAGAAAAAGAAATACCATAAGTCTTAAGTTGTATACGGTCCATAGATGGCCAAATTCATAAATATATATATATATATATATATATATATATATGTAAAGAAAACTGTGCCCCTAATATACGAATGTTTTCTTAATTTTGTATTTGCTGCGATAGCGTCAATTAGCGTCATAGCCTTATTGACACAAGACCCAATTTGAAAGAAACACGAAGTAAATGCATTGAATGCTGTTTTTTTGTTTTTTCAGAGAGACAATTGCGTCTTTATTTCCATATCCAAAGGCATCCAAAAACATTATAAAGCTATAAGATATCCTTATAAAACAGCATTTTATTTGCAATTACACTACAAAGAAATGGAAAAATTAAGATTTGACTTGTTTTGAAATCGTCGGCAGATGGAAAATCTAACCTTGTATGCATAACGTCTATAGCTACACCTCATGGACAGATTTTCCCAATTCTATCACAAGAAAACTTGCATTCCACTACATGTAAAATTGCATCAAGAAGAAATGAATCAAGAATGAAAACATAAAACTTTGATAAGGCAAGACAATTTTTAATTAAAATACACCAAAGTAGGAAAGTATAGATAACCTTAACGGACGAGATTTCATATATATATTTAAATAAAGAAAAAAACATACAATTTAATGACAATTACTTAGAGGAAATAATTGAAACAACAGACACTTTAGAATCTAATCCAGGCTCAAATCAAACGTTAGAAAGACTGTTAGAGAAATTACTGGAGAATAAAGAATCGAAATCCGAAATTAATAATTTAGGGATTATTGCAAAGAATTTTATGATAGAGAATTTTAATGGCAGGAGCTCAAATTCACAGTGGGACACATGGGAGAAAAATGTCTGTAGTAGATTTGGGAACAAAGGTCACCCATTAGATATGCTCTCGCGTTTAATTACTTGATTACGCTTTAGAAAAAAAATTATTATTCGAAGTTAGAAAATCCATCGATACTGGGACACTCATAGCATTTGGCTTACCCAATTATGTGACTGATAAAATTGACAGAGAAATTTTACAAAGGACGGAAAACCTTTGCAATGAAATAGTGGAATAGGAATATTTTATTGGGAAAGATAAGTACGATAAAAAAAAAAATTATAATTGTGAAACCATATCCAATCAAGTAGAGAAAAAAAGGCCATGCCCAATTTGTGTAAATAAACATAAAGGAAATTAATTACATCTCGCGGATGATATTCGGATTTACGCCACCAGCATCAGCACCCCAAATGCCCTTAACAAGGCATACCATAGTGAACAAGCTGAAACTGATTGGCATCAGGGTGAATCCGTCTAAAACGGGTGCCGTCGTGATGTCCTTTCAGAGTGTGAGTAGGAAACCTCTACCGAAGACTTTTACCGTGGACTGCGAGGATAGAAGATTATCCACTTCGATCCTCTACCTTGGCGTCACCTTTGATAGGCATCTCACCTTCTCAAAGCACGTTCAGGCAAGATTGAAGTTGGCATGACAGAAATCCCACAGGCTATTCCAGCTGCTCATGTCGCCGCAGCTCTCACTTATGTTGAAATTACAAAGCTACAAGTCCATCATATGACCTACGTTGCTCTATGGTGCACCACTACTGAGACACCTCTACAACACAACGCTGAAGCGCCTGCAGCATTACTAGAATTCCATGCTTAGGAAGATCGTAAGTAGCACATCGGGAGGGGGCACTTAACCCACCATCCGGGAGGAGCTCCGGCTTCCCTCAATGCCCAAGTACATAGGTCGGAATAACATCAATTTTTTGATGGGCTGAAGACCTGTGCGAACCCCGTATTTAGGGACTTCGCAGACCTGGGAGATGGTAGGGCAGTGTTCCCTTGGTCGCTGTGCTTACATTTGATCAAGGGATGGGGTAAGTACTACCTTGCCCTTATCCTTCCTTCCTTTTCCTTCTTCCTTCCTCCCCTTTCTTCTTTCTACAACTATTTCTTGATCTCTCTCTACGGTCCCTCCCTGTTTTGTATTGTATAAGGTCTTGAGCGGTCTCGAGCCGGTTCGAATAAAAACCGCCTTTAGTGGACTCAGCACATTGCAACGCCTTAAAATACCGAAAGGTAACAGAAGGCTTTTGTTTATATAGAAACATTTGCAGGTATTTATTGTAAATTTGTATATATATATATTGTAAATAAAATCTTAGAAGAGGTGGAAAAAAATATCTAGAGAAAAACTGCTGGTTCAAAGAGGAAAGTCAAAAAACAGTTTTTAAATCTGTTAAGAACTCTGAATTGAGAATTGAACAGGACAATAGAAGAATCAAAAAAACTAGAGGTGCCACCATTAATAAAAGCCAAGTTACTATTAAATTATACTTTAAAAGTCTCTGGAATTCATGATTCGGGTTCAAATCAAATGTCACTAATTAATGCAAAATTATTGAAAATATTACTGATATACAAATAGTAAACTTGAAGGCTATTAATGGTGAAAAGAAAACAAAAGGTATGGTAACACTAAAAATTAAAATTTACAATATAGAAAGAATTATGGATATCTTTGTAGTAGATAATGAAAACTTTAATTACGAATTTCTAATTGGTTTGGATTGTATCAAAAATTTCAAATTAATACAAAATGAAGAATTAGAGATCATACAATGTAACAAAGCAGGAGTAAAAAGTGGTCTCAATTGAAGAGGATTAAAAAACAATAACTACTCAGCAAGTGATACTTCAAATTTTACAAATTTCAAAATTCCTGATTTAATAGGTGAGAAAAACGAAATATTTGATGTTTTTTAAGATTCTGAACATCAAATATTTACTAAAAAAATATTGGTAACATATATACTTACATACATATTTAATTAAAAATTAATATGTTTTCATAATTTAAATATTAAATATGAATATAATAATCCAAATACATAAAAATTGTTATTTAATGGAACGTCACTGCAATACTATGTGATTACTAATTTCCCTTTGTGCAATCTCCCATGGCCTAATGTTTCAGTGACTGATTGATTTCGAATGTCTGTATTCAATTTTGATGTCATTAATCAACGATTGATAGTGTTAAAGATTAGAGAAAAACAGTCAATACTTTGTTTCACCATTATTCAATGTTGACTTTCAGTTGAAAGTGTTAACAATGAAACCCGGTTACAGTGTAAGGAAATTGAATAAAGGAATAAAGGGTTTCAATTTAAAAAATAAATTGTATAATTATATACAAATAGAAGGCATCTTGATTGTAATTATTTCGGCGCTTTCTTAATTCAGACTCTCAAGATATTTATGAATACTATGTTGATTGTTTTGTTAAGGTATCATGTTGGCTGATTTGTAAATTCGTAAAAACAAAATCCACCTCAGGAATTTTAAAATAAATTTAGGACATTAAAAGAAAAAATAAGTTCAGTAATTTTCATCAATCAAATTAATAATGAATCATATTTATTCTCCTAAAACATAGCAAATTGTACAATTACAACTGGTTGGGGATAACTCCTGGTTGGGTTAGTCTGGTGGATAACTCCTGGTCCAGCATTAATAGATCTAAAATCTACAAAGAATATTTGGAATAATATTTCGAACATTGTAAATCCTATAAGGGGGGAAAATCATTGTTTGATGATAGGTCGTGTTACAGTTCCGTAAACATTTAGCGACAAACACCTCGATAGAAGGGCGCGGGTTCGAGTCCCGATCGGAAGCAGGGTGGACGACACCAGGGCTTGTTTACAGGCGGCATAGTCACCCAATATGTTTGCTCTGGGGTCAGCTAGAGTCAATTTAACGGTGTCATGGTTCGCCCCCCCCCCCTGGCACAAACAATTCGCTTCCCTTGGGATCTCCTCCTGGATGTCGGGTCCCGCTCTCTCGGCAAACTCCCCTTCCAATTACAGGAGACAGTCTGTCAAGCAGCTTGAGGCTATGTGGAAGCCGTTTAGGATGATAGGAGGGGAAATGAAATACTATAACTGTCATTGTGAAACAATTTATTATTTCTTTTTATTGACATATACGACTCTTCTACAATAAGTATGCATGTATGAAAGAACAATACAACAATTGTGTTTCTTTGATATCAAATTTCATTGAAATAATAAACAATCTGTACAAGATATACATCCTGAATAACCTGCATATATTTTGCTTTAGATTTGCAATATATATTATATATATACACAATAATAATAATTTATTATGAAAACTACAAGTAACTACTCGCCGTTGAGTCAACTTCAGCAAGACAAACCCTCTTAGCTCACAATTAATTATGAATGGCTTATACGAGTATACATGGCATTTTTTCCCTGAGGACTATCATGGAGAGAGGGATAGAATACAACATGTCAAACTACCATCTTTTCGTGTATTTCAAAAATGAGTACGATAGCATTAATAGATCTAAAATGTACAAAGCTCTCGAAGAATTTGGCATTCCCAGAAAGCTTATCTACCTTGTTGAGATGACCATGGATGATGTGAGGAATGTAATCAGAATACAAGGAGAGTGCTCAAGCGAGTATCAGGCCGATAAGGGGTTGCGACAGATTGATGCGACAGGGGCATGTCTGCTTTTCATTTTAGGACTTGACAAAGCAGTAAGGGTCTCGAAAGTACAGACAGCAAGAACTATTGTCAATAGAAGTGTCCAGATCCTGGGCTTTGCTGACGATATTGATATAGTTGCAAGATGAAAATCTGAGCTGAGTAGCGCTTTTCTACTACTAGTAGACTAGGCTACTGCTAGGCACACCGAACTGGAGAGCAGCAGCAATGGATCGAGAGGAGACCAAGACCCACTCCCGGGTTGTAGCGCCATATAGATAGATAAATTATATACATGCCTATTATTAGAGCTGTTTGCTATGCCTACGATTATTAAATTTTCAAAAGCTATCCAGTATATTTACACTATGGATGCTTGGGAGAAGTGTCTCACCAACTTCTACAATATGTAAAAAAAAAAAAAAAACATCCCACCAACTTCTGTTGAACAAATCCGATACTTAGGATCACACATTGACAAACGTCACAACTACACATTGACAAACAATCCTCATACTAGAGTGAAAATACAAGAAAATGCTCGCCGTTTCAGGCTACATCTTCAAGACAAACACTATAAGCTCTCAATTAATTATAAAAGACTCGTGGCTATTATAAGACCCATCTGGACTTCTGGAATAGAGCTTTGGGGCTCAACTAAGCCATCAAATTCCTTTCGAATCCAATCCTTACAATCCAAAATCCTTCGTAAAAATTTCAATTCTTCTTACTTTGCTAGAACAAATTCATCCATAATGGCCTGAATGTCCCATTTGTAACTGATTTGGCCCCAACCTAATACCAATCCTTTCTTCACTCACACTTAAACACTAGTTTAAATGCTAGCTAAATCTAAAATTCCTGACAATCATCCGAGGTGTCTAAAAAGATGACATATGTTTAATTTGTTATTCGAGTAATAGCTGCTGATAGTTTCTCTACTTGCTTTTATCTTATAAAAATCTGTACCACTACAACACGTTGTAGTGGTTCAGTACAAGGTAGAGACTGTACTGTTTCAAGGACAACGGTTGTACAGGGAGTTGATTTCTAGATCACCCTCAACCACCAGATTTCCCCCCTTACTTTGGGTACCCAATTTATAGAGGTTGGGTGAGCCCCAGGAGGGTCCTAGAACCCATGTGATCTATCTCTGGCTGCGACCAGACTAAATAAATGTCTTGCCTACAGCGGTATTTGAACCAGGATTTTCAGCATGGAAACTCAGTTGTATATCTTTTTTATTTACTTTATAAATTTTTATTATACAGCTGTAATTTTCAGTAAACACATTTAAAAAAAATCATGAACGGATAAAAAAAATATTTGTAGTTAAAAATAAATCTAAAAGATTAAATTGCTAATAAAAAGTTTACTAAATTTATTAAGCTAACAGGAACTTGAACGGGAAAAATGTATTTTTGTGGGATGGAATGAGATTTACATTACTTATACAAATATTTTCTCCTAAGAAAATAAATTGTTTCAATCTAAATTGTCAGTCAATATAGATTATAAAATATCATACTGACTCAACTACTCGCTTCCTTCAATATCTTATCCTTTCCTCATCCTTCCTTATCCTTCATCTCTCCTATATTACACTATTTAAGAAGCTAAGTAAATACACATATCAAAGAGTATGGGATGGTATGGATGTTTAGTATGACTACAAGGAAACGATTCAATAACTTCCTTGGTTACAAACCTATGTAACAATTATAATAACTCATTGGCTAGGAGATAGATAAAACGAATACTTAATTCAAACCTGATTTTTATTTTTGGTTTATTATTTTAGGTAAAGGGACTTCGCAATCGACGAAGAAAAAATAACTATTCTTATAATTTTAATTTGTATGCTTTAAGGTACGTACAATGAAAATATCATTTAAAAAAATATATAATTGGACTATCATCATCATGATCAATCCTCATAACCGCCAAAGCAATGTGAGGAGGAATTCTGCACAGCCTTCTCCAGTCTTCCACCAACTGTGGAACTTCTGCTCCAATGGAGTCCCCTCCCCTTCCTCACCTCTTCTTCCCACTTTTTCGTTGTTTTTTCTCTTCCTCGTTTTCTCTCCACTTTGGCTTGGTAGCAATTCAGCTAGGATCCATCCGCAGGAGGTGTCCAAGCCATCCCAGTCTGTTTTCTTCTATTAGCTCGTTGGATGGTACAGTGGTGTTCCGGACGCGGTCTCTTTTTGTCTTTCCCTTTACCTTCCTGAGAAACCTCATCTCTGCTACTTGTATTCTGGATTGGTGTTTCTTTGTCATCGTCCATAATCCTTAAATACAGTCACTTCCGTTTCCTTTTCAACTTCTCTTCTGTTTAGAAACCCTCTCTTAACCGCTTCTTCCTGCCCGCGGCACCGATTCTCTCGGTCACTTCCAAATCGATGTATCCGTTTTCGTGTTCCTTTAGATGCACATTTGAAGTTTTCCAGTTGTTCCAGGACTTTATCTTCAACTCTAATGACCCCCATTGGACTATTTTAATGAATACTTTTCTATTTAATGAAACGCCCTAATACTCAGAATTACAAGTAACATTGACCCTGGTTCAATTTATTCAATATTAAAAAAACTTAAGATTTAATAAGTAATTAATTTACTTTGGTTAATAATTGTTAGGCCTTATAAAGTGAAGAAAGTGGCCGGAGTGGAGTTGAAAATAACTTCTAAAATAGTCTGATATAAAATTACTTATTATAATTTATTACAGAACCATAATCAGCTGATATTCATATAGTAGCTGTAGTATAATACTCTGACGTCTTTTTTGTTTTTTCTGGCGCTATGTCCCATGTTCAGGTGATTAGAAGTTGAGGGATCTTCCCATCTGAGTTTTGGACGACCAACTCTTCAAGTTCCATACACTCGTTCATTCAACACATTCCGTTGATTTTCTTCAGAATTTATCCTTATTACGTGATCGGGCCATCGTAACCTGGCTAGTTAAATGACCTCTAACTCGCAATATTTATCTTTAGCCTTACTAGCGAATATTTGATTGTTTTAGTCATTTCTGATCCATAGTCGACGGATATTTTCTTACTATTTCTTATAATATTCTATTATTATACCAATAAATAAGTTATTTCGATCTCCAATTAGCGAATTTTCTCCTCAAACTGATTACTTTAATTCAGTTCTTCAAGATCCTATCCTTAACATTAATTATTTTTGTATAATGAAGAATTTATTTTACTACTTTTTCTTGATTGCTTAAATTCTAACTTATTGACAACAATTATTTATTATTAAACAAGTTCTTATGCACTTATGCTTGGCTCAAAGTTATTTCTATCATGCTTATTTATAAATTTATCTACAAAGTGCAATACAGCTGGCGATATCCTGCCAGGTATATCGAGTGATCGTATTGACCTAGTTGGACATGTTTCCAATTCGACAAATACTCTTCATTTCCTCCTGCTTTTAGTCTCTTTACTACTTTGTAATTCAGTTAATCATGATGCTGTTCACGAGTGCAGGTGAATAATTGATGTTATATCATTATTTCATTTCTACTTCAATTTCATCTACGTCATACCAAAAATATATTTATCTTCCTTATAGATAGATGGATAACTTTTTAAAAAGTTTCACCGGATAGCCTGAAATTTAATAACTTAAGGATAAATATATATTACAACAATTCTTATTTATTATTATTATTATTTGTAATTCTATTGTATGCAATATTTGTACCAATGAAAGGATCTGAAGATTAAACAACAATTTACAAATTTATTCCGAATGTTGGTTGGTAACATTAATATGACACTTAAATTGACGAATTTGAGCTCATTTTAGGATTGAACCAGACCTTGCTGCATTATTAAAAAAGTAACAAAATTGTTTATTAGAACAATGCTATTTATATTAATAAATTAAATATTGTAATTGATTTTTTTTAAAGCTTTCTATAATATATTTGTATCCTTAGTGCTTAATTTGACAGCGACAATAGTTTAAAATCTATTTTAGCAGGCACCTGTGGTGCGGAGGTTAGGACAATAACTTTAACTCTGTCACAGATCGCGTTGGTTCTGTCAGGTGGCCTTTTTTGAAGGGAAAGAACTTTGGTTTTTCCGTCCTTCGTTGGGGGCGTAAAATGGTGGTCCTGGGCCTGAGTGGTGCAAGTATCCGTTAAAGATTCCTGTCCTAACCATACTTTGATAGGAAAAAATTAGGACTTCAACTATGGGATTGTTCGATTAGCCATAGTAGTATAAAGTGACCGTTGAATAAAGAAATTATGATGGCATTCTTCCTAATTAAGTCGATTTGATATTGTATTTATTTGCAATAGGGCTCTATCAATAAATTTAGTAAATGAAAAACAAACAATTAAATTCGAAATGATAAATTTATTTTAAAATTGTTTTTTTTTATATTCAAATTTTATTGCACTCGGAGCAATGATTAAGTGCTTTTTTTTCAAATATTTTTCTAAGAGAGGATCTATGTTTATCTAGGTTTATCTAAGGATAAACAAAATAAATTTTTATTGATGTCAGTATTTATTTTTGACATATAATTTAAAGAACATAATTTAAACAAAAATATCATTTTATTTATTTTTTTATTCAAAAACGCTGCAAATTTTCTCTCCATTTTCGTAGAGGCAATCAGCAATTAGGCAAGTTACCATTCACGTAAGCTTGGATTTTTAAGATAGTTTCTTGTGACTTTAAAACTGACAAAAAAAAATGACTGTGATTATTCACAGATTCTCAGTCTGGTGCTACAGTCCTTGCAAGACCTGGGCCTCCTCCAACAGCTTGCTCCACTCCGCTCTACCTGAAGCTAACCTCCTCCATCTCCGCACTCCCATCCTACGCAGATCCTCTTCCACATCTTCCATCCATCTCAACGGGGTCTCCCGCGTTTTCTCCTTCCTCCCGGATTATCATACACCATTTTTCGAGGATGTCTCTTCGGATCCATGCGTTCAATATGACCTAACCAGCCAATCCTTCTCTTTCTAATGACCTTGACTAAGTCTGGCTCCGCTAGAAATTCCGTCAGTTCTGCATTACTTCTCATTCTGAATTGCTCGCCATCCTTAATAGGACTGTGACTAAAAAAAACAAACAAATAACAATAATCAACCGAACTTTCTATTATGTTACATAAACCATTGTATGAAACCATACACTCTCCCTGATTTTTTTGGGTTCTATGCGACTTGAAAATGATTCTTAAAATTTTTAATAGGTGTAGATTGGCCGGTTTATAGTTTTATTATTATACTGTGATATTATAATGTGTATTCATAATAATTGAGGGTTCTTGTTTTTTAGAAAATTTGTATTCAAATCACATTTTAAAATCCAAAGTCATTGATTTTTTTTTGTATTGCATTCTATATCGTAGCTCTCATTAGCGTATAATTCGAGAAAATATTAGTTGGACCTGACTCCTCCATGACAAACCTATATATCCCAGACAATGGCCATTACTAACTTGTACAAAGCCCCTACATTCCATCCCTTTGTGGGTCTTATCATATCCTCAATAGCCTGATCATCTCCCATGACTGAGGTTAGCAGCTAGAGATACCACCCCTTCATCATGATCATCTCCCATGACTGAGGTTACCAACTAGATACCTCCCTGTACATAGCTTCCCCCATCATCATGTATCCAATCGAACATCAGCCTCCTATCATCACACACCGGGCCTACTTTAGCATATTTATGGCGAGAGGCAGCGGTTTTTCCCAGCTCATGTAATATTAACAAACTTCAAACATATTCTACAATGGTAACCTCCCGGCCTCTTCTTAACTTGAAATTCAATATAAGTATTAATATAAAGTAATGATAAATGATATATATTTGATTTATATATTGGGGAATGGAATGACCCCAGTGGTAGAGCACTGAATCATAGCATTTCTTATAATTATATATTTTTTCAATTTATATTAAACACTGTTCAGTCGCGAATCAATCAAGTAAATTCAACTTTAAATCCCGCGGGCTGCTTCACAATTGTTACCTTGGCAACAGATAGAGGGGACTTTGTTTCCCCCACTCCGTCATCTAGCACTTCACTTGACTTCCGATTCAGACTGCAAGCTAATATCTCTCCGCTCTCCTCAAATGAAGCTAACCTCGCCGTACACCGCATGTAGCCAGTACATTGATGATATTCGCCCTAGATCGCCTAGCGCCGGATACGTGAAGTATGCCCTTGATACCACCAAATCGCCGATGAGCAAATGCATTTTATGTAAATAGATATAAGTAATCTTGTTTGTTTGATTCTTTCTTTATTTAATTGTAAACTAATTCCTTTCATATTTTTATTAAGATTTAATAAACCACATGTTTCAGTATCTGACCTAATTTATTTAATCCACCGAATCTATTCAACTCATATTTAGATTATTTGATTTTTCTATTCAGTCTAATCGCGATGCAAACAAACACTATATAAAAATCATTGAATGAGCTTTATTTGAAGCATAAAGAAAATAAGAAAGGAATATATGAAAAAAACTAAATAGACAAAGTATTAAAGTTGGTCATCATTATCATCAGAGCACATCCTCTCTACCGCTCATTCAGTGTGAGGTTTTCTTCTGTGCAGTCCATTCTTCTTCTTCAGTTTCTTCGCGGAGCAGGCCCTAATACCTTCTTCCCATGTTAGGGTTTTCTTCTGGACCTTCTTCCGTCCACCTTAGCATCGTACGAGTATGTTATCTTGGCCAGGCTGTTATTTTCCAATCTTAAGACATATCCAATTCACCTTAAACGTTTTTTTTTCAAGAACTTTGTACAGATTTATATTTTGATATAGTAGAAATAGTAGTTATTCTCATTGAAGTAAGAGAAGTACTGTACATGTCCTTATTTCGTTTAGGGAATACTTTTGTTATGTAAAAAGCCGTTCTGAGGATTGATTCTGGGACGGTCTGTTTTGGAGAAAGACAGAAAGGATTATGACTGTCCTCTAACAGTCATAATCCATGGATCTAGACAAGGTTGTTAATGTCCTTGAACCCGTGTGTCCTTGAACACATCGGTGGGAACGACGTGGCTGAAGTTTGTTCTGGATTGGTCCCAAATAAACCGGTTATGAAACTCAAATTAAAATTTTGAAGTTCTGCGTTATTAATATAATTTTTGGTAAAAAATTGTTAAGTCTTTTGACCGAAATAAAATTTTAAATGATGATATAGAGACCAAATGAGAGCTTAAGAACAACATATTTTCTAAGTCTCCCCCTCATCAAAATTTAATTTTTTGTTCCTATAGGTTTTTTAAAATAGTTAAAAAAATGTATATCCATTAAGGATATATTGAGATATATATAAAATTAATATTGAAAATGATGAGGAAAATAAAAATAAAAGCTTATTTTACATAACCTTTAGAGATTCGATAGTCGAAGGAAGGAAAGAAGGGCTATAAGATTTCAAAAGGGTAAGCGGACGAGGCGGCGTAGGGTATCACAAAGCTACACAATTAAAAGGTGAAACATAAGAGTCACATTGAAGAAAATAACCTGGCGGGATAAAAAGGCACAAAAGGATACTTTCTGGCAGTTTCAAATGAGAATTATTACATTTCCTTCATCTGCTTTCTCCTAAACGATTATCTATAATTTAAGTCATGGAAATATTAAAAGTTTCCAGCGCATTAGTATGAATTGGAGCTTTTTAATTGGCCAAATATATTCTTTTCCAAAAGAAAAGAGGTGTAGGATCTGAATTTTTGTCGTCAATTACAGAATCCCAATCAAGATTTTTCTTTATTGTCTATTCTAAAGCATTTCTACTTGAAATCTCTCTATTTTAGTATAAATATTGTTCTTTCTTTCTTTCTTATTCAGACATCTCTTCTACCTTGTGGTGTAGAGATTTTGCTTAAGGAGCGCCACCTGTCTCTGTCAAGGGCTGCTGTCCTGGCTTCCGCCCATCCAATCACTTTTTCTTAAAGGATATTTTGGAGGTTATTCTTGCAGGTCACTCTCGGCGTTCCTCTGCGTCTTTTTCCTTTTGGTTTAACCCTCCATAGCTTTCTTTGCTGTCCGGCAGTCATCCATTCTCATTACACCGAACCATCGAAGCTGTCCTTTCTCGATTATCTGATTAAGGGGTTCAATTTTGAGTGCAGTCCTTATCTTCTTGTTTTTTATCCGGTCCCTCTTGGTCTTCCTCTCTATTTTCCTCAGGTACCACATTTCCATGCTTTGGAGTCGGCTCAGATCACAGTGCTTTAGGGCCCAGGATTCACTTCCATAAGTGAGAATAGGTACGTATGACGAGCGGTGAAAAGCCAATTTAGTTTCCTTTGTGACTTCTTTCTTACATAAAAACTTTTTATTGATATCAGAAAACATCCTTCCTGAAGTGGCAAGTTTCACACTGATTTCATAATTTAATTTCCCATTCTCACTTCGGGTCACGCCCAAATACTTAAAGGCGTGGACAGGCTGAATAGTCTTCCCATTAATTTGAATACTCATTTTCTTTTCCGTTCTGGATACTAGTAAATACTTGGTTTTGGAAGTACTAATAACCATATTTCTCTTTGCCATTCTTCTGTCCAGACATCTAAATTTTTCCTGTAGCTTATCTTCACTGTCAGCGATTATTAGAATGTCTTCAGCAAATGCTAGCGATGTACATTTTATAGGTATAAATATTGTTTTTGTAATAAATTAAATTATTCATAGCATCTAATATACTTGTTAGTTTACGAAACAACCTTTTAAGACAACGCCAATATCACTACTTTTCTTTTCACATTTTCGTCTTTCTTTTCGCATTATATCTGCGTGTTTTTGCTTTCTTACTTTTTATTTTATCGTTTAGTATATAAGAAATATGAGAAGAATCCATACTTAATGATTATTAATCACCTGTAATAGGAATAGATCAATATAAAAATATGTTATTTAAACTGTGTTATAAAAATATAAGGATTAAAACTTGAATAGAAATCAGAGGGAGGGAGGGAGGGAGAGAGGGTGAGAGGGGAAGAGAGGGGAGAGGGGGGAAAGGGGGTGAGAGAGAGAGAGAGAGAGAGAGAGAGAGAGAGAGAGAGAGAGAGAGAGAGAGAGAGAGAGAGAGAGAGAGAGAGAGAGTGAGACGAGGAGTTGGAGTGAAATTCTATTATATTTTTATCTTCAGGAAAAAAATAGATGAAATCCTCTCTCTTTTTTTTATCTTTTCTCCTTTATAAGTTCCATAAGGAGTGGGTGGAAATAAGTTTGCATTATTACATACAAACATAGTAGGGGACATTAATAAAAATATTTTTTCCTTATTTTTGATTATCATATTCCTCGAATTTTATTGCGGCTCCGGAGGTGGGGGGAAGTTTGATATCCCTAACACGACCTGGACTGGAGACTATAAAAGTGTGCGCATCTCAGTTTTACAGCTTTCCCCTTTGTTCTTTTATGGAGCCGTTCTAAAATTAAACGAATCAGAGCGGCCTTTTGTCCTTAACTCAGCTAGAGCTCGCTAGTAATAAACCTTATAAAAAGGTAGCTAGTAGATTTTCCTTTCCGGACTGCATCCCCTTATATTCTTCCTCTGTATTTCTACACGCTTCCCTACTTACATTACCTTACATTACCTTATATTGTTTTTATAATAAATTCAGAGCATACACTCGGACTTATATATCTCAGAGCTGGAATATTTCATAAGCATTCCTTATTTACTTTTACTGGTACAATAAGAAATAAATAAATTGAGACGATAAAACGGTATACTGCAAAAAGCAATTCACATAACAAAAGTTCAAAAGAATAATACTATTTTCAAAATAGGTTAGTTGTGAGGGCAGTAAGAACTATAATTTTTTTTCACCATTTTAATCCTTGAAATTGTATTATAACAATACAACAAGTAAATGGCAGGGATGATACATATTGGCATGAATAAAGACAAGTAGAGAAACTAACCAGTGGTAGTACTCAAATAAGTTCAACTTAGAAGATCACGAGGTCATCTTCTTTTCAGTCGCCTCGAAGGATTATCAGAAATTGAAGGAGTTAGGTTTGAAACAAGTGGGTTTGAGTGGGGATGAGGTTTTTCGTGGAAAGACTGGTATGGGGTTCGGGCCAAATCATTAACAAATGAGGTCATTATGGATGACTTTATTCGTAACAAAGTAAGGAGCATTGAGGATTTTACGAAGTATTTACGATTGTAATGTTGCAGAGGAAAGGGATTCGTTCGCTTAGTGGAGCTCAATGGGAGTACTCAAATAACATTTTTAACTTAATAAAGCTTCATCTCAGTTTCAGTTAATCGTTAATGTATCATATTCCAACAGGGTAACTAATACTCGGACATATCAGAAATTTTTAGTGTTTTAAAGAAGAATCGAAGTATTTATGTTTACATGATCACCTGTGGCTCTTTGCTTGTTGTTCGTCTATTTATAAGGAAAGGCATGTATGCATGTATGGTGGAGTTCTGGGCAAATGGAAAAGGAGGGTAAACTAGGAGATGTACTTTACATTTAATATTACCCTTCCAATAAGTAATAACACTACTTGCAAGACTGAGGTTAACAGTTAACATGTGCACTAATTTGAAAATTACATCATAAAATAATGTTAGTTTTAAACCAATTCAATTTCAAACCAATGTCACGGTAATTCAGATTGATGCGTAAACTTCGTTTTGATTAGTTTTAAAATGCAATGTGTGATTAGTGGACTTATGTTTTTTACTATATATATATTTAATTATTATAATGACCTGTTATTAATTCTGTCTTTTTTGATGATATTTACTATCCATAAAATCCTATATTTATAAAATGCTAAAGAATAATAATTGTTTAGCATGGAATCAAATATGACTATGAAAACAGACCATTTTCGGGTAACTTTTCTTTTTTATTTTAAACTTACATACGACAGAGTAAGCTGCAAGAAACATTACCACCACGCCCGAAGAAGAATGTTGTAACGAAAGAATCATTCACCCATGCCAAAACCAGATTTAAATCCAAAACAATGATGGTGGTGGTGAATGGCGGGAATTATTAATTTATCCTTCTAACCAGAAGTTAAAACCTTAAATCCATATCGTACTGCATTGAAATTGACAAATTAATGATAGTTACATTGTGAAAAATAGGTAAAGAATCTGAGAGAAATTAGTTTTAATAAAAATGTTTTGCTTTCTTAAATTTGTTTGACTAAAGAACCTTTCATTTAAACAATTCAATTTATCTAATATTGTTACAACTGGTAACACGAACATTAAATAAAAAATATTATTATTACTTTTTTAACCGAGACGGTATCATTGACAATACCTTACCTGAAGGAGCATTTAGACTGACAAGAGGAAAGAAAATGGCGCCGAGAGAGGAAACAATATACACGAGGCACTTACACGAGGAGCCCGGAAATTGAATACCTTTTCTTGGCCGTTCAGGTGTTGGAGTTTAGCCCACGGCGTGTTGGTAGTCCTGGATTATGGCAACTGTTCTCCCATGGTGGGTCTATACCAATTTCCAATTTGTCGAGATAAGGGCGAAGAGGGAGAATGGATAGGGGCAATGGCCGTATCTCCTAGTGGACTAGATCTTGAGGAAAATAGAAACATGTAGATTCAAAAGGGCTATTGCTTCTTACTCACGTGTATACTTCCATAGCTCAGAGGTAAAGTACTGAAATCAGAATAACCGAAATATTTAACATTACCACATTAATTTTATACTTCAGTTTTCCAAATTTTATTTATATAGATCATTATATATAATAGATGAAATAATCTAAGATTAAGACCGTGGAAAAATTCCAACGAAAAGCCCTTAAGTCTCCAAACTAAAACAGAAATTGAAAATATCTGTCCTTTAAGGGCTTTTCGTTGGAATTTTTCCGCGGTATTAACATTTATGTAAGGTCTCTTTTTATCTTTCCCTTTTCAATGAAATAAAATAATATTAATTATCGGCACCAGGCTGTTCAGCCTTATTTTTTTTTTTACTTGAAATTTTAATAAATCATAATGCTCCTTACTAGCTCATATAAGGCTGGTTTTTAGTTGGATTAGGTATAAAACATATTTACAAAAACGTCTATACACTATTAAAAATTATATTTTATTAGAAAAAAAATAAAATGAAATGAATATAACCATAAAATATATCAAAAATATTTTTTTTTTTAAATTACAGAAACTAAACGTTTAGTGAAAACTAATACTTTCGCCTCAGTGTTTGCTACCTTGGTTACAATGTCACATATATACAATATCACACACACGCGCACACAAACACATACACTTAAAGATAGCTAAAGTACTTTGGGAAAGAAAAAATATATATAAACTCTGGTAATATCTGTATAAAACTAATAAGTTTTCAGCTTTTATTAAAAGCTTTTACATTTTTTCATTACTTTATGTTTTTAAGGTGTGATTTTAAAAGTGTATATATATATATATATATATATATGTGTGTGTGTGTGTGTGTGTGTGTGTGTGTGTGTGTGTGTATACAGGGTGTCCCGAAATTAAATGACAAAACTTCAGGAACTAATAGGGGACCGAAAAAACCAAGACAAAAAGTCCTTTAGAGATTTGCTCGTTTTTCCTTAGTTTTAGAGAAAATCGCAAAAAAAGAAACAAAATAAAAATGTTACAGATAGCGATTATCACCTTTCAAAGTTCGTCAGGCTAGGCAGTGAGATATGTAAACACTTAATGTTATCCTTTACATTCTTTTATTTGTTTACATTTTGGCTTCCTTCTAGGATTATAATTCCAGTCAGTTACTCAGATATTTTTGTGTGAATAGCATCAGCTACAATGCCGCATACATATTCTAATGTTGAATACGCTGATATGATTTTTGTGTATGGTTTCTGTAACGGTAATGCTTTAGAAGCGGTGCGGAGTATGCGCGCCGATTTCCAAATAGAAGAGTGCCTAATCGACGAGTCTTTTCGTTAACTTTTAATAGACTACGAGAGACTGGGTCATTCTTAATACGTAATGAAGGCGACCAATTCCAGGCACCAGTAAGAGCAGATTATCGGAGAAGAAATTGTGTCCAACGCCACTTCGATAACAATCCTGAGACTAGCATCCGAAGAGCATCTGCTGCATTATCAATATCGCGGCAAGCAATGTGGCGAACTTTGAAAGGTGATAATCGCTACCCATACCATCTTCAAAAAGTTCAGAATTTATTACCTCAAGATTATATCAAGAGAATTTTAGTAACTGGTTTCTTGAAAAAAATCGCGATGATAATTTATTTCCATTAAAAATTATATGGACCGATGAAGCTACCTTTACAAGAGGAGGAATTGTTAATCAAAGAAATTATCATGTATGGGCTCTTTAAAATCCCAGAGCTACTAGAGAAAATAGGTTTCAGCATGAACTTGCTATTAACGTTTGGCTTCGAATTTGGAATGGATTACTGGTGGGACCATATTTTTACCTGGAAGATTGAATGGTATCACATTTACACATTTTTTGGAGAACAACTTTTCTAATTATTTAGATGACATTCCCTTACAACAGCGGATTGAAATGGGGTTCCAACTCGATGGATGTCCAGCTCATTATAGCAGAGTTGCTCGAGCTTGGCTCTATATAAATTATCCACGACGATGGATTGGACGTGGAGGAGTAGTACCTTGGCCACCCAGATCACCTGATATGACACCCATGGATTTTTTCGTATGGGGAACCTTGAAGCAGAAAGTGTATTCGGTGTCAATCAACTCAAGAGAGCAATTAAGAGACCGAATCATAGATGCAGTGCACCAAATATCATCAGAACAATGTTTAGCTGCAATTTATCAAGTGAGTGCTAGATGTAATGCTTGCATTGGTGCAAGAGGACAACATTTTGAGCAATATTTACTTAAAAAAGAACATAAGATAAATATAAATGTAAATAAATAAGTATAAAAATGAAAACTTGTTTTGCTTCTTTTTTTGCGAGTTTCTCTAAAACTAAGCAAGAACGAGCAAATCTCTAAAGGACTTTTTGTCTTAGTTTTTCGGTCCCCTATAAGTTCCTGAAGTTTTGCCATTTAAATTCGGAGGTTCAAGATGGCAATAAAGTCAGTGTTTATCTTCCTACTTATTCTTTTGTTTATGTTTTGTGAGGTGAAGTACTTAAGTGGTGCCGAAACCCGGGAAAACGTTTTAGCAGTTCAGTGAGAATATATTTTTTTTTTCAAGGACACTAAAGACTACGACTTCGTTATTGATCTATTTTACTTTCATTTTTATATTTATTTTTGCTCTCTCAATTTGAAAAATAACTAGTCTTGCCATTATGAATGAAAAAGAGAAATCCTGAGGCCGGCAACGTTAACGTTAGAGCCTTCACAGCCAGGATAGGCGAATCCCCAGTTTCCGCCATTACCATCAACAACTCTAGCAATGTCGCGGGCAGACTTAGCTGCCCAGGAAGCAAACAGAATTGCACAGGAAACGAACAAATTGGAGAAAATGAAGTTAAGGAAGGCCATTGCACAAGATTTAAGAAGGGAGATATCAGGCTTGGAGAAATTTAACGGTGATGTGGGTGAACTAAGTCATTTCCTCAAGGGCAGGGATGGTATTATGAGCAGCATTCAATCCCAGGTCGCAGCAAACTTTTTAGAGGAAGCGGATGCCAAAAGGTTATGGGTAGCCTTAGCACGACGGGTCAGAAGGAGCGTATTAAATCTAATCCAAGCAGATACCTCGTGGCAGGTGATCAAGGAAAGACTAAAAAAATCGTATGGAGGGGGCGATGGGCCCCAGAAGAGGATATGCTGCAGATGTTTCGAGAGATGAAACGTTCGAATCAGACAAACGGTCAGTACGCTGCAGGCCTGCTCGTGAATCTGAATAAGATTAACGAAAAATTACGAGAAGTAATGGATACCAGTGAGGTCGAAGCATGGATGTTGTTTATGACCACAGTCCTGAAGGTACAATTAGCCAGGGATACTGGAAAGAAAGACGGATTACACAGGGATAGGTCATTCATGGAATGCGCACAGGACATGGTAGATGCGAGTGCCCGCGACGAGGAAGAGAGAGAAGAGATCGAACCAGGGTGGAAAAGAGTGTCGTACCGGAGGAACGAGGCAGGAAGGAATAGAGTAAGACAGGACATGGGAAGAAGAAGAGATGGAGAGTTTGGGAGAAGAGAAAAATTACCTAGAGAAAGAAGGCAAATTGTGGAGAGGAAGAATGGGAGAAGAGAGGAAAGGAGGTGCCACGAATGTGGCAAGATAGGGCACTTGGTGGCTCAGTGCCCACGTGCGCGGTGTTTCGAATGCCACGGTGAGAGACATATGGTCAGACAATGCCCATATATAAGGCGCCGGGAGCACGATCGAGGCGAACCTATGGAGATCAATGCTCAAAGAATGTGGCGGAGAAACAGGATATCGTCGGAATCGACTAGATCTTCGGAGGCTTCAGGGTCCGAGACGGAAGGAAGCGAACCTAGCCGCAGAGGAACCCCCGGAGGAAGAAGCAAGCAACGGAGCACAAGGAGCCCTAGTGAGCAGATAAGAAAAGAATGAGGATTGTGTAAACGGAGGGGCAACCTATTTGTTGTGAATAGTGTGGTGGAAGTGTGACAGGTTGCCTATTATCGAGTTTTGCAAGGGGTGGAGGTGTCTTGTGGACACAGGGAGCTCGTGTACTCTAGTAGGTAGAGATAGTCTACACCCTATATTTAAAGGAAAGTGTGACCCAGAAATTAGAAAGTGTTTATGTCAGCTAGTCACTTTGAGTGGTCCCTGTACGGTGGAGGGGGAAGTGGAACTGGCATTAAGTAAATGGGGCAAAAAGGGTGACGTAGCAACTCTGCATGTGGTAGAGACCATGCCGCGCGAGTATGGAGGGATTTTGGGGTGTGACGTGCTCGGGAAACTAGGGGCGAAACTCAGTAATGTAGAAGGTCAATGGGTGATTAGAATTGGGAGGAAGACATATAGAACGATGGAGAACGCGAAAAGGGGTGTGAGGTGCGTCGGTGCAATTACCCAAGGCAAGGATTGGAGGATGGGCATAAGGGAAGAATACGCGGATGTTTTTTTTTCGCGAGGGGGATCCACTGAGCGTGACGGGAGAAACGGTTCATGAAATTCATTTGAAATCTGAGAAGAGTACTTACGTGAAGGAGCGGCGGTACCCACAGGCGTTGCGGGAACAGATTAGGGAGGAGATCGCGGAGCTAAAACGGCAAGGTATTATCGTCTACAGCACATCACACTTTAACAGTCCTCTATGGGCGGTCAAGAAGAAACCTGTTAACGGGGATCCAAGGGAGCGCCACAGGGTGGTGGTAGATTTCCGGCAACTCAACGAAAATACGTTGGATGAGAAATACCCTATTCCCAGATTAGAGGACATTTTGGACAGACTGGGCGGAGCAACCGTGTTCAGCACACTAGATTTGAAATCTGGATACCACCAAATTCGCATGCATCCCAGAGACCAATGTAAAACAGCGTTTACGTTTGAAAGGGGCCATTACGAGTTAACCCGTATGCCATTCGGTTTAAAAATGCGCCGATAACGTTCCAGATCCCAGATCTGGAAGAAGGCTGATGGACGAGTTCTTGCGGAGATTCGAAAAAATAGGGATAGACAGGACGTTTATCCGATGCCGATCTATGGTAGAGACCATTCGCGATCAGGAACAGCAAAAGGATGTAACGATGGCGTACCATCAAGGGAAGACGAACCACCGGGGAATCAATGAGACGTTGGTGGCACTAAAAAGAAAGTATTATTGGGCATGGATGCGGAAGACGGTAGAGGAGATAATAAGGAACTGCCACATTTGTCATACGGCTAAGTATGACCGCTATCCTCCCGTTGGATTACAAACCGAGACGATGACGCCTACGATACCATTGACAGATCTTCAAGTAGACACCTTTACGTGGAGGGGGTTTAAATGGGTATCAATAGTGGATACATTTAGCAAAACGGCCATAGCCCACCCGGTGAAGGAGATATCGTCAGCGGCGGTGAATAGCGCCCTTCAAACATGGTTCCAATTCTATGGGGTGCCAAAATATGATCTCCTCGGATGGGGGCAGGGAATTCGATAACGCGTACTTGCGACAGGAGATGAAACGGCTAGGAATTACATGGCACTGGAATACGCCCGGACATCCTAAAAGTAGGGGGGGGGAATCGAAAGGCTCCATAATACCTTGGGAGAACATCTCCGAGTATTCCACGCAGATAAAGGGTTGGAAGCAGATGAGGCGATGCCCCGAGCCATAGCAGCGTACAACCACTCCATACACATGGCCACCGGATTTTCCCCGTTCGAGGCCCTTTTTGGTTTACGAGCGCGAAGAAGAGACGAGGGTGATACGGTTGTAGACGAAAACATGGCAGAACAACTAGCCATAAATAGAGTAGATCTCGAGAAAATGTGGGAGAAAGCACATGGCCGGATGGTAGCGGAAAAGAGTAGGAGAGTGGCGCGGGAAAACGAGGGCGTGAAGGACATTATGGGAGATATTAAAATTGGTACAATTGTGTATAAAAAAATTAAATCGAATCGTGCAAAGGAGGTTCTGAGGTACGAGGGTCCATTCAGAGTGATTGCTATCAGAGAGCATAACCTAGTCACTATTCAGAATGTGGCTGAGCCAAGAAAATATAGGACAGTTCATATCGAACAGCTCAAGATTCCAGCTGGGGAAGCCAGCCCATAACCGTGTACTTTATTTCGTACTTTTGGAGGTGTAGTGGAACAGGGGATTTTCATTTCTTTTATATATAGTTTTTGTAAAGTAACTTATTTGTATATAAATATTTTTTGTTAATTACGAATGATAGTAATGCAGATTAAGCTAGTAGTAAGGTATTTTATTTTTATTTTTATGTAAGTAGAATATGATTCATGTAATTGATAATTTCTTTTGTTTGTGTGCTCTTTCTCTGCAATTTTTGTTTTGAGTTTACGAGGATGTTCGTAAACTGGCAGGGGGGAGTTAAGACAAGACGATGATCGCAAAGTCGCTAATCAAGCTGGCATTGTAAACAGCTGTTGGAATCTATAAATAGAGGTTCAAGATGGCAATAAAGTCAGTGTTTAACCAGCCGCCAAGTGTGTTGTTTATCTTCCTACTTATTTTTTTGTTTATGTTTTGTGAGGTGAAGTACTTAAGTTATATATATATATATATATATATATATATATATATATATATATATATATATATATATATATATATATTTGGAGTGCTACTGATGGGTAGTTTCTCCACAAGTGTTTTTCAAGTCGTATTGTACATATAGCAGATTTACTTATTGTAACATTATTATAGTTGTAAATATCAATAAATTAAATTAAAAAATATATATATAATATAGGATATATAACATATCCTTATAAGTTTATAATGAATGTGTATTTACATAGTACGTATTATGTAACATATTGAACAAAGTTGTTTATGAATATAATTGTTACAATGTAACATGTCATGTTCTTTATAGTGCACGTTTAAGAAGCCTAGTAGCCATGCCTCAGATTATTTAGCATATCGAGGTTATACTAACCCTCAACGCTGATCGGTCTTGCCGGTGAGGTAGAGCTTTACGCCGTCCTCTCACACTGTTAGTACACATTTCAGACTTTTTTTAATTCAATAAATGATAATGAATAACTTCAACATTAAAACATTTATAATATATTTTATTATTGTGTTCATTGTCTGATTAAGAGTGATCGACCACATATTCTAGATGGTTTTTGAAAATTATATGCCAGAAACTTGCACAGGAATAAAAAATTTAAAAGAAAAGTTGTAATTTAGTTTTTAAATATTTAAAATTATTATGGCTTAGGCTTCTAAAAATGATTTTAGAAAAAAAATGTGCTTAAGTAAAAGATATCTATTTATTTTTTTCAATTGACCATTTATTATTTATTATTTTGATAAAAAATATAGGTTTTCTTTGAATAAATTATTTTATATGTTATTAATAAACGTGTTCTACTAGATATTAAATAAATAGCAAATTCATATTTAATTTTACTTATTTATTTTTGCCCCATCTTTCCTACCCCTATTAAAAAAAAAAGTAAAATTATTCTCTACGCATTGAGAATTGATCCTGCCCCGTTTAGTAAATTTTAGATAATTAAATTAAAAATTAAAACAAAGCATATTGTGATATATATTATACCAATTTTTCAATTTATTTTATTGGAGCTTTTTACTTATTTTGGGTTTATAATGGAGAACAACACAATGATTTTTTATTAGTTTTTTATACACGATATGTAATGAGTAGCTGTTTTTTTTCTAATCATGAATGTATACTTTTATTATTTCGTTATTGCTTTCTGGGTCAATTGAAAACATCATCATGTTTCACTTGTTTTCGGAGCAAATATACATTATATTTTCTATTAGCTTACATGGAGGAAAGTAAAAATATTCTTTTGGGGTTCACTCAGATAGAAGGTTGGCAATTAATGATAAAAAACATGGATAAATCAATTTTATTTTATTTGATGATATAATATAACAGTTATTAAACAAGATATTGTCCCAAGAGCTATTAAGCTCTCCTCAAAAAAAAAAAAAAAAATCATACTTTAATGTAAATATTTTTTTTTTAAATCATTACTTTAGTCAATAATCCTTTAAGTCAGAATTGGATCATTATTATTATTAAAGGGCTGAAATTTGTAATATGCATTCGTCTATTAATTGTACCATCAATAATCAAAGATTTCATGAAGGTATAATGTTGTATTTTTGCAAACCTAATATTTGTCTAAATCATCAATGCAATCCGCTTACAAATCATGAGATAAAATAAGGATCCTGCGATGTTAATGTTACAATATTCCTTCGTAAGAAAAAAATAATGGTTCGAAAAAAGTGTTTATAGTACCTTCATCTAGATATCTTTTTATTTATAAGAGTACAAGTTAAAAATATCAAGGGAACTAGAGCAATACAAATTTGGCATGTATCCATATATTTTGTATCTTTTTTATGTAATCAATATACTTGTGTAACTAAATATAAAATAAAATTCATAATGACTCTAATACCTTCATTTTATTATATCTTTTGAATTGTAAAATTTTAATAAGATTAATGGAATAATTAATGGAATCTAATATTGCAGTATAATCTGCGTCTCTCTTCTTTATGCCCTAGGTATATATTTTTTACATAGGTAATTTACAATTTTCGCTTAATTTTATGGACATTAAAAATCGTTGACAACTCTAAAAATCTGTAAAATTCCAGTGTCAATATATTGTACGTATTATTATATTGCAGTAATAAGACGCTAATATATGTTAAAATAAAATAATTAAAATAAAAATTATTTTTGAAAACAAACCTGCATATAATAAAAACAAAATTGTTTTACCGTTTTAATTATTATTATTTACAGGTGATGACACCACTTGTTTGCCTAGCAATAGACCTCTCTTCGTTCTAATCTTATAATCGTTCAAATTACTTGAACTCCTATTGCTGTATAATTGTCATTTTCTGATATAGAACGATTTTATACTTATATTCTTCTTCCGGGATGGACCGTGTCATATCGGTGCTAGAAGCTGAGTTAATGATTAACAGACTAGCCCAGAAGAAGCTCACAGCACGATGAGCGAAAGCTTAGTTACTAGCACCGACATGACATGGTCCATCCCTTAAGAAGAATACATGATGAATATCAAAGACCGTGGAAGCCTACGTGAATTAGTGTTGATCTTGACATTAATAGTGTAATCACGCCCATTATGCAAAATAGCGAATTCATTGGAATTTATGTTGATTTTTTTAGATTGTTCAGGTTTTTAATATAAAAAAATAAGATTTCAATTTATTCTGAATATCGAGTTGTAAATAAAAATGTTAAACAGTAAAAAAACAGATATCCTTTGAAATAAATAAAGTCGGAATGAGCTAGAGAAGCAAGAGAGCGGATTGCGTTAGGTGAGAATAGTAACAGCTAGGAAGGGGAGGGGGAAAGTACGGGGGGGAGGGGAATGATTGAATAAAAGCGGGGCTATAAAGCGGGCAATAAGATGCGACTCGTAAACCAAAGCCCACCGTAGCCGCAAATCCCAGCCAGCGGCAGTCATCCGCTCCGTATTAAGGTTTCAGGCCACCGTATTGTTGCGTCAAGCCGTCTCTGAATATTTTACTTTATTAATGCTCACATTATTACCTAGAGGATGCGAGGCCGCTCTGTGTGTAGAGCCCTGAGACGCTATCCTGAGGGCTCCGTGTTTTATCACCCAGACTGTCTCACGTTAGAGACTTGGAAAGGGTAGATAATTAAAAACTAAAAGTCAGCCTGATACGCTGGATTTGTCCGGGGTTCGGTGTCTGATATGCTTAGGTTTCTAAAATGAATAGAAATGAAATACATAAACAAAATATAAATAATCTAAGATAAAAAAACCCACAATAATAATAATAATAATAATAATGGAAACAAAATAGTGTGTTAATATTTACAATCAAAATAGAAAATATTAAAAAAATAAATTATCGAAATAGAGATAGGCGAGAGATAAACTCAGTCCAATACACATAACTTAGCAGAAAAAATTCCATATGATCGGAACCTCAGTCTTGATCGGGTCTGAGTCGGCCGGTCGTTATGATAATAGTATTGCACGTAAAGAAAGCGTGGTATTAAGATTTTAAAAGAACTAGGTTCCAGTGAATAAGTCTATTTTACTTTAAACACTTTAATTCAAATCCAAGTTCAAGTACAGGTCGATATCAGTTTGAAAATAGATAATAATAGAACAGAAAAAAACAACAGGCCTTAACTGTACACCGCAAGTAACACAGCAGAACAGATGGGGACAGGTTACGTATGGATTTATCAGCGTAATATAAATATAAATTGAACAATAATGAACTAAAAATTAATATTATTTAATGAACAATGAATATTATGTAATAAATATTGAATGAAATAAAATAAATTAGGTGGTTGAGGAAGTGGCAAATCCCTTTTACACCTCTTTGGTTACCCAGCTGTTTGTAACCTTCACTGCCTTTATGTTGTCACCCCACTCCCGTCATAAGACAAAACAAAAATATGTACTCGTAAAGGTCTTTGATATCAACTAAATAAATAAACATATATCACTAGTATTTCTAAAGTGACACAACTCAAGCATCAACGTTTTTCTGGTGGTGAGTGATGACCATGAAAGAAATTGGTCATTATCTATTTATCACTTATCAAAACTGTATCAACCCAGCTTCAGAGCTTTTCTATCAGAAGGCACTTGGTTCACACTTACTATTCCAATCCTATTCCAAGCTTACTAATAGTTTTCTTATTATTCCGAAAGTGTTGTTTTATTTAAATTTTCACAAAACAAAAGAACATCATTGAATACTAATAAACAATAGTGATATTGAGGCTAAAGCATACTGTATTTGAATCCGTTAGTTGAAGATACATTTCAATTACTACAAATATCTGTTAACAGCTGTGAATGAACTCTGTGAAATGTGCAGGAACCTGGGGCTCACTCTGCACAATGGTTGGCTTAGAAACAGCACAGTCTCTATCGTGTACTAAGCCCAATGGGGTAATAGTGGCACATTTTTAGGTTGTCTACAATGAATTTTACTGAAAACAACTAATTAAAAAAAAAATAAGTTTAAGCTTATATACAAGAAGAACGAAAAAGAAAAGTGCAGACTCTAGGAGAGAAGGTTGGTTGCAATTTGGGCCGGTAGGGGCGCGAGTCGTTTAATTTCCGTTCCGACGCCTTCCCCCCTACGTATTAGGTTTTGTAGTTTTGTGGAGGGAATAGAGGGGAGGGGTAAAGAGAGTAGCCACCTTTCATTTGCTAAAATGAGTTCCCAACGAAATTAATTCCGATAAGCCGAGCATAGCAACTGCTCATAGCAACCTTATCGTCCTCCCCGTGTTTTTTTCGTATTAGTCTCATTTGGCCCACGTACGGAACTTGTTTCAATTTACCTTTAGTGAAGAAAATTTTTTTCCTAGTAAATTTAACGTTATCAAAAGGATTTTAAAGTGGAATAAGTTTTTTTTTCTTATTTTTGCAAAATATATCCAAGTATACTTAGGATAGAGAATAGATATAACGAATAACTGACATCGCACAGGCTTGGGACTCCCATTTTATGTCCCTTCGGAAGGACGACATAACCAAGAAGTTTCACTCTCTTACCGAAAGTCACATACCGAGCCGAAGTTCTATCTTATACTATAAATTTTTAAGGAGGCTTATCTAATGTTTAATGTGTGCAATGTATCACATTTGGAATCGAATCACTGACATATTCGACATAATAAGTTTCTTGCAGAGTTAAACGACTTCCTTTATTCCGTACTTATTTCAAATTATTCAAAACGTTATATTTCTAGGACATCTTATTCCTGACTTAGCCTCTTATTCACTACGAAAATAACATTATCTCGGTTTCCTAAGTACAAGAAACTCTTCTTGGAATTAAAATCAATTCCTCAAATAGTGATAAACCATCTAATAGAAAGCGACGTTTTGTTATGTGTCGTTCAGACAAGTATGGTAGTGATCCACAATTCATCCATATGTATGACCTACACTACGAGTCATGAATAAATCTGTAATGTAGGTCGAAAAGTAGGATTCTAATAAATAGTTTGTCTCGATTAAAAGTATTGATTTGTGAACTTTGACCATTTTCTTCTCCATAGTTATACGGTTAAATAAATCAAATCAAATTTTGATACTGTATCAATGATCAATACACAATATATACAGAATTCTATATAAAATACTGAGGCAGCTGCCTAAGCCCTCAAGGAAGCGAGCAAACATTACCGTAGGATCCTGCTAATCGTGTTATAGCATCGAAGACAGCAGTCCTTGCTAAATTAATTGTTGGCTCGAGTTAACAGTCCCAACTCGTCTTCTGCTAAACTAATAAAGTCTCTAACCTTTATTCCTAGAAGCTACTCGTTACCTGCGCTCTACCTGCCCACAATACACAACTCCACCGTCTCCTGTTATACGATATATATATATATATATATATATATATATATATATATATATATATATAAATATATATAAAAATGAATACTGTTGAATGAAATGTCATTTTTCGTGGAATAACATAGATATCTCTTGTTTTGATAAAAACATAGACGAGACTTCAAGAAAATTATAATCCCCGATACCGTTACGGTAATGACATTTTTGGGATGAAAAACTATAAATGGCCCAGCTAATATTATATATTGCCACTTTTTGCATTTTATAATAAAATAAGGATACTACAGTGAAATAAATCACTTATTATAAACTATGCACTCGTAGTGGGTAAGTTAACCACCTTGGACTTGAAATTGGCCTGTAATATTGGAATTACCCATTAATATCATATTTTTTTTAATTACTGAAATTTGTCTATAGTTTATTACTCGCAGTACCATTAGACATAGATAACTTTATAAAGAAAAACCTCTTATCGGATTAAATAAACTTATCCTATGACAAGTTGGAAAAAAATAAATCAGCCTTTCTGGAAAGTTTCTCAACTCTTCCAACACCTCCCCCTTCCATCTTTCTCTCAAAATTTCATATTCTCCGAGCATGTCGCCTGCCCCGGAGGAGTTGGTCTCTACGAGTTCATAAATAGAAGAATGTGGTGTTGGTAACTCTCCCCTTGTGATTCGTTAATATTCTTTGCCAGCTTTTTCTCCTTATGCAATGTTTACTTGAGGAAAAAGCGCTGGCTGCCTTGAAAGATTCAAGGAGTAGGAAAGATTTACGAGCGCGAGTCCTTATGGTAACCTCAACTCCTTCCACGTCCTGAATCATTTATCTCCTCAACCACCCTATTCATAACATTACCAACATCCTTAGTCCTCTCCTACCTTCTCAATATGTCACACACTAGCACAATTAACCATATTGTTTCCTGCTTCGAAAATATTAGTATAATCCTAAGGATACATTAATATGATGATTCAGAAAACCATCAGATACCATCAGTACAGACATTGATCATACCTCCATCGACAAATTACTAATATAACGACCACTTATGAACTAAGTAAAACACATAAATACACTACACAGGAAATATTTTAGGTAAATTCTCATACATAAATACTGTCGAGGCCAACACCTTAAACCTAATTTATTTTGTTTTGTCCCTATTTATTTTTTATGTCTCTAAAAATAATTTATTTTTTAAATTAATTTTGTTTCATACATTTTGGTAATATTCATTTCATTATATATATCATATCATTCGCATTTTAATCAAAAACTTCTATCAGTCAATAGGGTGTTATTATTAGCAATTTATTGTTAAACCACTAAATTTCGCAATGTGCTAAGCATTAAATTTTACATTTTCCAAAAAACCAATGCTCTTATTCACACATACCCTAACCTGCTGCCTCCGGGCCATTTCTTTCTTTTTATCTTTCATCTTTCAGCCCGGTGCTCAAGCTTTCAATTGCGAAAGGCCGATGATCAATACTTGTTATTACTAATCAGTGGCAACCAATGTGAGCAATTTTCTTTAAACTGTTTCTAAAGGTAACGATAACGAAGAAACAAATTTTAATAGTTCAAAATTATGAAAATTGCCTCTCCTGAACAAATACAAAAATGTGACATGCTGTTCTTTATCTCCAATACAAAAAATAAATTTAATTCTATAAAATTCTTTCTAAAAACATATATATCTGTGCATATACCATAAAGTACATTTTACATTAAAGACAAGTACTCTGCAGCTGGAGATGGATCATAAAGGATCTAGGACTCTCCTGAGGCTCACCCAGCCTCTATAAAGTGGGTACCCAAAATAAAGGGGAAAAATCTGGCGGTTGATCGCGATCTAGCACCTCCCTGCACAACCGTTGTCCTTTAAACAGTACAGTCTCTACCCTGTACTGAACCCCAGCCCGTCCACGGGTTGTATTGGTACAGTTTTTTTTTTATTCGATATTGCACTTTCATTGCAAATACTAGTCGAAAAGTTTATTCTTGAAAATGTATAAGATAAAAAAGAATTCTTCTTAAAAATAATTGGTTTATGCAAAGATTTGGTGTAGGTTTTGCGTTACAAAGAGCTACAATGTTTGTATTATAATAGGACAGAAACAAAAAATTACAACTACTATAAATCATATTCCAAAATCATAAATTAATGAAAATACGACTACACTATTTTGAAACTACCTACTATAAATATAATTACATTTTTAAATTTATATAATACAGGCTTGTCCGGGCGCCTTTAATGAGAAATTTGGGCAGATAGTAGCCAAATGAATTTTTTTTAGGTTAGCTAATTGTAGCTAATTAATTTATATTTTCAGTGTTTTTTTGGGGGGAGGAGGATGAAAAATCCCCATCCCCTATTTCTTTAGAATCACCATTGGAATACAGGCTGTCGCTTTACTAATCGGATTATTACAGGATATTCTTGTAAATGCCCACTCTTGGTTGTCCGTTCGAGTTCTCTTTAAATCTCTTTAAATGAGTTCTAATTTTTTTTCAGAGGTGAAAACATATGGGATAGCTTCATAAGATTTAATTTACGTACTCCGACATTTTTATGGGCCTTAATGACAACAATGATGATAACAATCAAGTCCTTAAATTCAGGGTTGAGTGGCGGTGAGATAATTTACCTTGAGGCCATAACATCCCTTGTTACAAGTTTCCAAAGTAAATTCATAACTCCTCTGCTCCTGAAGGCTTAGGAGAATATTTTGCTCGAGGCGGCAGGAGTGGGGAGGAAGATGGAAATTACCTATGCTAAATAGTTTGCCAAATTTGATTCTGTACCCACATTTTACCTTCAATCAAGAGCTCGAAGGGAGAATGTTTTCGTATGATAACTTACAGTGTCATAAGTACCAACAATTCTATCGCATGATATTTCTTTCTTGCATTTTTAAAAAGTTCCAGCCAAATACCCTTTACCCTTCGTAGATACCAATGACAATTAATTATAAAAGACTCATATACATGACTATTATAAAACCTATTTGGACTTACGGAGTAAAGCTTTGAAGCTCCACTAAGCGATCGAATTCCTTTCCTCTGCTATCATTGCAATGGTAAATACTTCGTAAAATCCTCAATGCTCCTTACTTTGTTACGAATAAAGTCATCCATAATGACCTCAATGTTCCGTTGGTTTACTGATTTATCTCGAACCCGATACCAGCCTTTTCATGAAAAACTTCATTCCCATTCAAACTTGTTACTATGTATATGTATGTATATATATATATATATATATATATATATATATATATATATATATATATATATATATATATATATATATAAATATGTTCAAGGGAACAATAAATATGTTCAATATATTATATAGTATGTATCATTTATATATACACATATATATATATATATATAAATGATACATACTATATAATATATTGAACAAAGTTGTATGGGAATATAATTGTTACCTGTTCCTTAAAATACACATGTAGTAGGCGTGCCCCTGATTATTTTGCATTTCTAGGTTATACTAATCATCAACGCTGATCGGTCTTGCCGGTGAGGTAGAGTTTTACGCCTTCCTCTTACACTGTTAGTACACACTACAGTCTTGGTTTAAATTAATAAGCTAATAATAATTTCAATATGAAAAATGTATTAATATTGGTTCATTTTGTTAATTATTTGATTAAAAACTTATTCTAGTAGCTTTATGAATACAATTTAATTACTAAAATTCGTAACATTACTTCTTCACACAAAAAAAAACAACGCATTGTTTTAGTTTTAGTTTTTAAATATATAAATCGATTCAATTAAATTCATTAAATCGGAACGATCGAAATTCACTACAAATGTACTTAATTGCACAATTTACAGTTATTTTATCCAATTGACTCTAAATCATTTATTTCTTTTATCAATGAGATTGGTCCCCATTGAATTAATTATGTATATGTATCATTGGTAAATGTGTTCAACTGTACATATAATTAATAAATAAATACCAATCGTTTTACTAAATAACCTTTTCTTTCTACACGGATATATGAAACGACCCAATATAAATGACCTTAAAACACTATTTGCTTCTTCAATTCCTGATAATCCTCCGAGGTGACAGAAAATAAGATGACCTCGTGACCTTGTTGAACTTATTTGAGTACTACCACTGGGTAGTTTCTTAACTTGTCTTTATTCATGCCTTTATGTACCATTCTTGCCATTTACTTGTATTGCTATAATACTGTTGTAAATTTCAATAAATAAATACATTTTTTGTCCCAGAAGTGCCATGGTATTATGAGGAAAACTTAAAATAAGTACTAATACTATAAAATATAATATAATGAACGTAGATCTAAAAAAAGTTGAACGTTAAGGTACTTGTACAAATTAAAAAAAATAGTTAAAAATAGTTACATTCTATTATCGAAGGTAGTATATAAAATAAGATAAGTCAATATTAGAAAGTTTTGTACTAATTTCGATAGGATAACTATCAAAGCATACAGGTATGGATTGGGTTTTTTAAAAAGTGTTAACAGTCTTTCTTAACCTACGATCGTACTTAATCAGTCAAAATTAATACCTTAATTAAATGATCAATAATGAACCTGGATCAATTTAAAAAAAAATATATATAATCCTGAAATACTCTGAAATACTCTTCAGAAAGTTGGAATATGAGCCCCCGATTGTACTCAAAGGTGCAAGCGGCTGAGATGGATTTCTGGAGGAGGTGTCAGCATGTCACCAGGCTGGAGAAAGAAAGAAACGAAGTAATACGACAGATGATGGATGTGAATTTATCTACAAATGAAAGGATCGGGGCACGTCACCTAAGATGGTATGGTGGAGATTGTCAGGTGTACGTTGGCCGAACTGAGTGCTTTATTGGGTTCAATCAGGGAGGAGAGAGGACGCGGACGACCCAGAAGCAGGTGGATGGAGGGAGTCAAGGAGGAGATGGCTGGTCGAGGTCCCCAGGAAGAGGATTGGATGGTTAGAATATCATGGAGCTCTGCTTTCACAAATTGAGGTAACCCTTGTCGGAAAGTCTATATAAAAGCATATTATTAAAATATTTATTTTTATTTATTGTTCTTTTAGGAGGGAGTACTTCTGTCTTCTGTCCATTTCTCTCCCGTCTTCAGCTTTGAGTTTTCTTGAAAGTATCCAGTTTCCTCCTGAGACGGTTGCTTTCTAGAACATCTTCGTAGATAATTCCTATTTCCTGTAAATATAAAAAATGTTATTCTCCTTTTTCTCATAACTTCCGATATTTTTGGAACATCAGTGTACAGCCTACTATTATGCCATCGTCTGTATTCTCCTTGGTCTTAAGGACCAAGAAGTTTCCTTATGATCTGTCTTTCTTTGATTTCTTGACCATTTTTTCTACCAGACCTTTTTTTTAATTTCTTTTTATTTTAAGATATTATAGATTATTTAAATTTTTAGTTTGGCTTGTCACTGAAGCGTGTATTTTATTTTTTAAAATATTATTTCTTTGTTGCGAAATTTACGAAACTTCCAAGTTGTTCCAGCCGGCATTCATTTGCTTGTCAAAAAGATTTATCCATGTATACCCCTGAGTACACATGGTATCGCATTACAAGATACTACCGAGTCTTCGGATATGAAGAATTGCTAAACCTGATAATGACAAAAAATTATTTAATTATTGTATTTTTATCAGTCTTTATGAAATGCGCAAAGTTTCAATTCAATTTGATGTTTTGAAGTGGCTGGAAATCGAGATTAAAGATTCCGTTACATACGTACGTATAGAGCAAGCCAATAAAAGCCTGTTAAAAAAAAAAAAAAAATGGATGGCTGTGTAGATACGTAAAGATAAAAACCCGAGGCAAACAAGGAAGTTTAATTTCACGGACGGAGTGTTTCAAAGCTATTTTTAAATTCATTAACCACCTGGCGCTCGGCATTTATCCCCTTTACTACTTCGAGTTCCTTAGCAGGAAGAACATCGGCTGGAGAGGAATTCCTTCTCTGTCAGCTCTCAAGAATGATGAGCCTGTACTTGAGGCATTTTTCATTCCGTCTTCGCCCTCTTCAAAACATTTTAAATAATTACAAAATGTTAGCTTTACTAAAAAAAAAAGTTGTACCATTACTACTCATAAACGGTTTTTATTTTGCAGCGAGATGATTTTCCAGAGATCACGCTCAACCGCCAGGTTTTCTTCCAATTAAGGGTATACCCTTTATAAAGGATGGGTGAGCCCAGGATGGTCTGTAGATTTTACAGGGTCCATCCCCTGCATTTATCATGTGAAATAATTTATCTGCCACAACCGTTGCTGACCTCTCTTAAAAAAATATATATTTCAATGGAATTATTATACTTCTCTATGTAACCACCTGAGGAGGCCCAGTCTCGGTGACGGGATGTAGAGCCAGCCATGTATGTATGTATGTAACCACTGTCAAAACCGATATAGATATTTAATTTTCGTCCCATCTTCGTACTTTTCAACCTATTTTCATCATAGAATACATAAATAATTACAAAACATTAGTTTTACTGAAAAAAAAACTTTTACCATTAAAACCTATGAAGGGTCTTTGATTTAGTTCATGTTAAAGACTGTACTATTTTTAGGACAGCCATTGTGAGGGAGGTGATTTGTCCGAGATAATGTTCAACCCCAGGTTTTATCCCAATTGAGGATATCCACTTTATGGATTGTCTGAGGCTATTACATGATCGGCGGAGATGCTGAAACCGACGTGAAGGTAAATGATCAAACATTGGTGTAAAGATCAAAACATTTTATCGTGGGAAATCATCACTGTTTAATAAATTTATAAATAATTTTTTTTCAAATCATCGAAATTTAAAAGTAATAGAAATTAACTACATATGCATATAAAAATAAGTAAATTCAAATAACTCCTTAATCTCAATGGACACCATATATATATGAACTCTTCGCAGAAGAAATCTTTAGCCAAAAAGACACATTTTCGAAATGAAAATCTTTTGAATTCAAATTTTTAAGATTAATACCAAAAGGTCTAATATAGAAAACGACTAAATATAAATAATATATATGAACCAAATATCAATAACCTACTACAACTAAATATCGACTAGTACATACGTCGTTTTTTAAAACATCTTCATGAATATAATAGTACATTTATATGGGTATCGCTGATCTAACTCTGGAGAAAATGCTCAACCACCGGGTTTTCCTCCGATTAAAAGTACCCACTTTATAGAAACTGGCTGAGCCCCAGGAGGGTCTGTGGACACTACAAGGTTCATCCGTGGCTGTTAACTGATGAAATGACTTTTCTCCCCCAGGAGGATTTTAACCTGCAACCTCCTGTGCAGCAACTCAGCACTGCACACTGAGCTACCCCGCTCCCTATATAATTATAAATATAATTTATATTAGTTAATTAACTAACTAATTTTAATTAACTAACTAACTATCCTGTCAGCATGAGCCTTGGCCTCTCGAGTTATCCTCTTCCACTTCTTCCTCGCTTCTTTCTCTACCCCCATCCTTCCTTCTGCTCCTAAGCCTATCTCTTTTCCTTTTTCCACTTTAGTACGCTTCTTAACCATTATAATGTCATGTTACAATGCAAGAAATCGAGAGTGAGAAACACCACTTTTTATTATAGTGAATATAATGCTTCTAGGTTCATTCATAATTAGTGATGGCATTAAATCTACAGCCTCGGTGAATAAATGGTTAGGTCTAATTTGTACTTATGTAAGCGGAATCGACTTTTCTTAGTGAATAAGAGGCTATTTGAGACATTGGCTTGAAAAGGAGTTATTGTTTATATTACAACTCTGTTTAAAGCCGAATTCTACCTGGACGATAAAATTCCGGTTATCTGAAAGCAGTTTACTCTCTCTGGACGAAATTCGACTTAACCACTTATTGTAGTGGTGCTGTATATATATCGTTTTATGCCTTATAGAAGACTATGTATGAATTTTATTCCAATTATAAATTCTAAAGCAATTGCTATAGAACGAAAACGAAATATGTGCTTTTTATCACATTCGATACAAACGGTAGACGACTTGTAAGATCGAGATATTTAACATTTATTAGATTGATATACAGACAGATGTATAGACATTCTTATGAACTAACTAGATGACTTATTTCTTATTGCTGATGGACTAATCTACATCTGACTTAAAGACTACTCTCTTACATACTAACTACTATCTACTACATCTCTACTCGCTATTCTCCTACCTCCTACCTTCTCTCTATCCTGATCCTAGAGCAAGTATATATATATATATATATATATATATATATATATATATATATATATATATATATGTAAAAGAAAAGGGGAAGACAAGGAAGATTTATTACTGGAAGCATTGTTGAAACTTCCTTGTTACAAAACTACTTTATTAAACAATTTGCTGAATGCCATTGACCGATAACTATTTCTAACGATGAGGCAATGAACTTGATGCAAGTAAAACTGAAAAAAAAACGTGGATTTCAGCCCAGTTTTTCTAGGCACTTAAATTCTCTCGTTCTTCTAAAGTTAAAACAGACATTCTTCCCTTTTACAATATACAACAATTTCAGATTTAAATTACTTTGAAACTTTTTCTTTTTCTTGGAGAAGTAAAAAGAGGAAATGTTCTTAAAAAATTGAAACCCATTTTCCTGGAGATTAATTAGTTAGCCTCAAGCCGGGGCCGCCCGCCCTTAAGGGAATATCGGCCAATGAATTATTCATTTAATAAATTTCCAGGGGTTGCAAAATTTTCATTACACTAATTGAACGATAGAACACTGACTGAAGAATAATAGCGGTATAAAAAACATTGCTTTTTAACCGAGTATGCAATATCCTATTTATTTTGTTTTAATCGAGAAAAGATAAAAGTATGCTCATACATTTTTTGTGTCCTCTGTTTCTTTTATTTCTTATCTTTAGAAGAGTAAAATGTCAATTTATTGATCGTAATACATCAGATTTTATATTATTTAGAGGTGACATTAACTCATTAGAGGAAATAAGTTATAAATAATAATTCCAAGCATTTATATTATTATAGAATAGAATAGAAAACAAACTTTATTCTGGCACCAAGTCCATTTAGAATAACAAATATTAACAGAGAAATACAAATTATATATATCTGACTAGAAGGCTACATAATAATACAAATCATAAAGTATTTAAAAAGTGACAAAAACTTAAGAAAAATAAAAATACAAATGACATAAGTAAAAATTACGAATCTTGACAGGGTTTTAACCAATTGTACAGAATAAATATATTAATAATAACAGTTACTAATTAAAATAAATGATCAGGATAAAATGCAGTAAAGTGTATACATAGACTGTATCTTCTTTGGGAATAAGAAACAAAATACGTAAGCAACGAAATTGATTATTCAATAATGATTTATTTAAGCAAATGATTGACCTGCTTAGGGAGCATCTTTTTGGGAAGTCATATGTATATATAGTTTTAATCGACAGAAAATAAAAATAGTATTAATATAACGATTAATAAGAAATATAAAATAATAAATTTATACAAATCAAAGCGATCGGTTTTTAGTCAAATCGAATTTTATTCATTTTTGTTGGGGGAAACCTGACAGTTGAGCTTGATCTTGGACTAACCACCTTCCTGTACAACCGTTGCCCTAGAGAGCGAGTTTTTTCGAGTTTTATTCGTCACCATGTAGAGAGCCCATGACCTTCCATTGGTTGTAGTGGTACAGTTTTTTTTTTAAATACTAATTATAAATCTTTTATTTTACGGTAACAGCCAACAGAACTTTAATATCTTATTTGTATAACTATTTATTTCTCTTTAGTTCCTTTTAATTAAAATTGTTAGTTCACATGACCAATTCTTTATTTTCTTAGGAAATTAAAAATACTATGCAATAAGGTGAACTCGGAACTATTATTCGTTGATTTATTATCTACTTCAATTATTGATCTTAAGAAATTTAGAGGAACTGTTAGATATCGTTAAATCGTTAAATTTGCTGAAACTATTTAAAAAAAAATAAAATAAATGACGCGTGTTAAATTAAAAAAAAAAAAAGAGGATTAGATAGTTAGAATGGATTACATTATGCTATATTTTATTTTTATTATCGATCTAAAATCAATGCATTTTTTTAAAAGATCAGTATCCGAAGTATTATCAATTAATTTAGTTTAATTTACCTCATCTTGGTAATTTGCTACCGTTTTTGTTTTTATAGTTCTCTTCTTTTAATACTCATTTATTTATACAAAATGATGGTGAATAGTCTTGCCTTAATATCTTCTTTTTTTCAAAATTAATTTATTGAAATTTACAACTGTGTAATGATACAAGTAAATATTTTTCCATTTCTATTTCCACAAAATGGGTAATATTTTTATTCAATTGTCATAAATAAATAATATGGTCAATATTTCCAATTGCATATCAATGCCAATAACTGTACTCGAATTATAATTTCAAATTTGAAGTTCGCGAGGCCATCTTATTTTCAAACGCCTTGAATAACTATCAGGAATTGAAGATGAAGCAAGTTTTCAAACTAGTTGGTTTGAGAGGAGATGAAGTTTTTATGAAAGGATTAATATCGAGCTCGGTCCAAATCGGTAATATTAAGTATTGAGGGTTGTAAGGATTGGTTACGAGAGGAATTTGATCTCTACTTCGTAAGTCCAAATTGATCTTATAATAGTCATGTATATGTCTTTTGTAATTAATTGGAAGCATTGTAGTTCTACCTGGTTAGTTCACATCAAAAAGTCACTTTGTATATCTATGTTATATCGTTTCATGTCACAATAAATATCTTTTTTTCTTACAATCATAAGTCATTAACTGTTTGTTAACTATATGAGTCTTACGTTATTAACTAGGAGCTTGGAGTGTTCGTATGCTAGGTGTTGAAGTAGCACTTTCTTGTCTTTTCAGTCTAGCATAAGTTTTTAAGTTAAACTTTTGTCAAGATCTAGTCCTAAGTACAATTCTGTTCTACAGGAATCAGTGGGATGTTATTAAACGATTCAGGAGGACAGGGAGTCATTGCCTTACGACGGAGGGTAAGGTGGTTTGACGGGATTTGTGGGAATCCATTTTAATCCTGCAGTTTTGACACCATTCTTGAACGTCTGTGATATGAGATTGAAGAGTATGGCATGCTATAACTGAATTAGAGTGACTGACAAAACACCTGTATCATTAGCATACGTGGCTAGGATATTATTGGGATGACTTAAAGCATTTGTTAAATTAAGTGTTGAAGATGATTCAAGCGTAGTGTTTTGTTTTTTCAGTCTACTATCAGGATTCCAATCTATACGTTTGTCAAGATGTCGTCCCAATCGGATTTGTTCTACAGGAGTCAGTGGTTGAATGATTTCTGAGATTTTTTCTCTCTGATTAGATAAAGCAATCATTGGAAGAATGGAAAATTCAAATAGACTTATGGATTTTATAATTGGCTCACTGTTAACAGGAATTTAACAATTTGATTTTATTCAAGTTTATAACGAAGAACGCAGCGTGTAATATGACTATTTGTGTTAATAATTTAAGTCAGCCGCGGCAGGACAGTAAGGATATAAAGGACATTTATGAAGGGCAGTATAGGGTCCTGGGGTCCACAGCACAAATTAGGTGACACTAACAGCGTCCTCTTTGTAGGTAGGATAATTGCTATAGTCTTTCTCTCCCTCTGCCTGCAGTGCCACATGTTATATTTTCCGGCTTTGAGTATATAGTTATGTATGTATGTCATATACATGTAGCATTAATATGTAAAGCTATTTAAATAAATAATTAGATCTATATTGAATAAAATAAGTGTGAAGAGTAGAGAAGAAAAACATACACAAGCGTTTCAGATAAACTTAGTATTCGTATTATATGGAATGTCCGTTTTTAACGGAAAGGTTATTTAGTAAAACAATTTTATGAAATCAAAACGTTTTTATTCAATGTATTTGCAATCAAAAAAGTATTTACGATTACGAAAAAGCAAGGAAGGAAGTTGATAGCCGTGGAGATGGACTTCTGGAGAGGCGGTTGTGCTATTTCCAGAATACAGCACATCCGTAATAGAACAAGGCGACTGGTAGATCGGGAAGCAACGACCCATTTCACAGTAGAAAGAAGAAGATGAAATGGTACGGCCACTTTAAAAGAAAGGCAGAGGAACGATGGCCAAAACAATATCTCAATATTGGTCCTACGGAAAGGAGGAAAAAAGGACGTCCCAAAAAAAGATAGTTCCAGGATGTGGAAGAGAGCATTGCAGCAAGGACTTTGGCTGGATAGAGATATGTGGTGAGAATGTTTAGATACGAAAAACAAATAAGGTTTAAAAAATCGTTCAATAAAAAAAATTACAATCATTACCTATAACCTACCGACACACTTAAATTCAATAGAAAATTGGCTCCATTAGAGGCGTATAAAAATTAACAAACAAAAATCTAAGCAAGTAACATTTACACTTAAACATTCAGACTGCACTACTCTAACACTTTACGATACACCATTGCCTAGACAAACACAGACAAAATACTTGGGCCTTACCATGGACAGAAGACTGACTTGGAAATCACACGTATTTAATTTAAAGAAAAAATTGAATCACCGACTCTCACTTCTAAGACGATTATTTCACTACAAAAATAAACTATCACTAACAAACAAAATTATAATATACAACATGCTACTTAAACCAACATGGACCTACGCCTAGCAAGTTTGGGGTCATGAAAAAAATGCCACTTACAGACCATTCAAATTTTTCAACCGAAATTCCTTCGTTATATTACACATAGTCCCTTTTACATTACTAATAAAACATTACACAAAGATCTCAAAATACCACTAGTGACTGACACAATCAAGAAAAACTACAACAAATTTCATGACTCACTTGCTGGACATCCAAACTTACTGGTACAATCATTACTGACAGACACATAACCACATAGTCCGACAAGGAGAATGAAACGTCTCTGGAGCAGGGATCTACGACAGTGAGATGAACCACGCTAGGAGTGCCTTCAATGGGAGGTTTCTCCATACACGCTTTCAAGAGAATCTTTTAGTTGAGTTTTCCGGAGAACACCGAAAATACAATATGTGCCAAATGGCATTTGTATGATTTCTCAAATAAATATTTGTATTATTATTATTAATAGAGGGTCGTGGTAGAGACTGTACTATTTCTTTGAAAAGGGTTCTGCAGGGATTTGTCCTAGATCACACTAAACCGCAAGGTTTTCCCCCTTTTTTTATTACCAACTTTATAGAGGCTGGATGAGCCCTAGTACGGTCTAAGATCCCATAGGATCCATCTCCGGCCGCTATCCGATCTCCGACCTTGTTATGCTCATTAATTTTTAATTTTTTTATTACTATAATTAATTGATATAGGATATTTAAAGTATGTACTAATAAAATATAATATTTCCTAAAGGTAATACTTTTGTGGCTGCTAATATGGTTACACAGAATAAAAAATGAAAAGTTTGTTCATTGCTTACATTAAGATGCAGCTGTCGCAGAAACTGTTGCTAAATCCTTCCTCTTTTCATCATTTGTCATGTGATATTTTTCATCCAGTCTTTTTATCATATTTTTCTCGGCACGAAAGTTTAAATTGATAAGATGTCGGACACGAAATCTGTTGATTGTATCTACTAACTGCTATGAATTCATTTCATATTTGAATATTATTTAGTATTTTTGAATATTATTAGTAATTGGCATTTTAAGAAATATTTATTACAAATTTTATCAAAACATTTCTCCTAGATCTGTAAACATGTTTGGTATTGGCTGTTAGTCATAATATTTCACTCCTTCTGAAGAATAACGGTATAAATAATTTTTTTAAGAGGCATCTGAAAGTTTCATGTGAATTAACAAATACAAATTTGGGTATTGGTAAAGCAAAGCATTCCTACTGTAATGATGAAATTATTTGATTAACAATTAGAAAATGCTTAAAAGTTTGAAATTTTTTTGATTTTAGCTTATGCCACTATTGTAATAATATATGTGCTTATTTCCCCCAAAGCTCAACACTTCTAAAAACATGGAAAAATGAACGGGTAACAACTAGAATTTCGTTTTAATGTACGAATTGGACTACCTGAAATTTATATTTATTCTAAAAACAATGCATGGTTACTTTTGAAACACTACTAAGGCCAAAAAAACTTCGAAAAACGATTTAATTTTATTTAGTTACACTACTCTGGATCTTCATATTATAAAATGCATTCATACTATTAGAGTTGACATAGGGCTTTTGTCAGAGAATAATCACATAATATGCGATTATATTTTGATTTATATTCATAGTTATTTAATTTGTTTACAGTTACAAATAAAAGCTTTGCTAATTGGCAATATTTATAATTGACTTTGCTACGTACCGTACCGGGCGGTATCATAAAAATAAATATGTTTTTTGCACAAAGAGCAATGTTTAGTTTGCGAGAATTAGGTAGCTCAGGTAAAAGGGTACCCACATGGTCAAGGTGGGTTAAGAGATAAGAAAAGAGAGGGGTCGAGGACTCCACTTTTCGAAGGAATCTCTGAACATATCCCGAGGAGGAAGGAGGACTCTCTGAACAGATCCAGAGGAAGAAGGAAGAAGGAAGCCGCGAACGATGCGGGGGGAGGGGTATCCGAAGACATCGAGACCCGGAGAAGATACACACAACCAAGAAGAACTCTACATGTACCCTTGTTTGACAGATAAGTCATAATTTAAGTTCTGTTATGGCAATCCTCTATTACATCTGAATCATTAAGGGTACTTCTCAATGTATATATTGAATCAATATCAATATTGCTTAAAATCGTATTAATGAAGTATATCTATTTTAATTCCTTAGGTGCTTACTTAACCCAAATGCACTATACATATCTAAGCATAATATAATGATAGTATAATTGATAAGTAAATTGGAAAACACATACAGACCTCTGGAAAAGAATCCAATTAACATTAAAATGAGAAAGAATAATTTGAGTAATCATCTCAAATCATTACTCTGGCATCCCAAAATAAATTAGGATATTTAAAATATATTGAAAACTATAAAATATAGCAACTTATTATTATATTAAGTTATTATAATATTAAATTTCTTCGGAATCACTGTCTACGACAGAGCATGATTGCAAGATTCCAGAATAAGGAATGGAGAATATTAAGGAAATAATTTAATTGGAAATAAATTGTAGGCCCTAAATTCTCCAACGACAAGTTATTTTACAATCGAAATTGGAACCTTTACAAAGCTACGGAAAGAATCTTCGACACAAATAGGAAAAGAAAGATTAATTTCTATGGACGGATCCTGAAGATGAATGCACGTAGGCTATCGAAAAGAATATTTGAATTAATTAGAAATAAAATAACTAAACAGAATTGGTTTAAGGAAGCAGGGTGAACATGCAGTACATGAGAGAACTCGGGGTTACAGAGGGTATGTTTAGGGAAGGAACTCCCATGAGTCTCACCAGAGACAAGAGGTTAAAGTCTGAAGAGAGAACTAAACGAACAATCAAAATCTTCGATGAAGAAAGGAGGAGATCAGAGCGGATGAAAAGATACTGAGCCGGGAGAAATTCTTGAAACAAGTAGCTGGAGAACCACAAGGTTCGGTGAAACTAAAATTAACAAAAAAATTGCAAATTAATTAGATGTATCAACAACACCAGACCTTAACAATTGTTTAAATGTTTATTAGGACTATATACTGATTCTGAATGTTTTGTGTTTCTATTAGCGTTAAAACCTGTTAGTAGAATAGGATTGAACTACAAACAAACTATGCAAGGTAATTATGTTTTAATTGTTCCACAACAATGTAGACCCAATTCAATTTCAATATGGATTGCTTTAATTAAATTGTAAATGGTGAGGGGATTTCGAGGGTCAGATAGTGAAAATATTTATTCTATTTCTTTTTGAATTACTCTTTTAAATATTTTAGCAGCAACATTCTGGACAACAGATACCTCAATTTCTAGAAAGTGACCATTTACCTTGACCTAGCTAATGTCATGGTTTTATTAACTCTGTAACTAATAGTTTTATTAATAATTTCTCTTCATAAAGTCGAAATTTTAGAATTGATCTTTTTTTTTGGCATATCAAGAGCCAAACTTAAATCTCGCCTAATAAAGGCCAAAAATCCATTTATATAAAATAAAAAATTAATTGGAGATTAATTATTCAACGACATGAGGGAGCGGAGTGGCTCAGTGGTAGAGCGCTGAGTTGCCGTGCCGAAGGTCCTGGGGTCATATCCCGGTATTTGGCCGCTGGCAAGACTTTTATTTGATCTGTTAGCAACCGGAGATGGATCCTACGGGATTTAGGAACTTCTTGGGGCCCATCCTCTATAAAGAGGGTGTTTAGGCGTGATTAGACTGAATATTTATTTAATAGGAAGCAAATGGAAGTACCACGGGAATTTGAAAGAAATCTCAGATATTAACAAAGTGTTTGATTTATTACTTTAAATAACATGCGAGATTTTCTTAAATAGTATTAAATATACATGTAAAAGAAGATAAAAATTAATAATAGCGTCTACAAGAATAACTTAAAACTAAACATGCAACTTAGCGATCTAATGAACAAATTTAATTTAAGACAAAAAAAGAAGAAAAAAAATGATTAACATGAATGGGAGCGATAATTAACAATAACAGAAATGCTCCATGCTAGCATAATGGCCAAAGATATAAACAACAAAATGAGCTTTAACGTTATACTGAAGATTTCAATAAGGCGCGAAGATGTGCGAATTATTATTATCTTCGCCAGTGATCACTGCATGAAGGAGCAATGAGTATGATATCATGAATTAACTTGAACTGTCCGGTTGGTACTATGTAATACGTTGATCATCAGGAGAAAAATTAGTTGACAATTTGAGGCCTTATGATAATGAAATGTGACTTACAATTTGTGTGATGTATACTCAATTATCATCATCTCAGCATAGCTTCCGGCGAGTAACAAACTTTAAGACCTCTTTACGTTCTCAAAGGAATAACGGCTTGAGAGCGGAGTGTGCGATGGTCGTAGCTGCGAAGGTCTGGTAGAACTGCTCCGCTCGGCGATCTAACAGCAAGTGAGTGACTCAAAGCGTCGTTCTCCCCTCTCCTTCGTTTTGGCGGCAAAGTACATCTTCCGATTCAAGAGGCAAGGATCGGTTGGTTCCATCTGGCGGGTAGTCCAGGTCCGCGACTAAACAGAGGGTATCCTAAATAAGGGAGAATAATCCGGCGGTTGAGCGTGATCGATGACAAATCACCTCCTTGCACAACTTTTGCCCAAGAAACAGTACAGTCTCTACCATCTACTGATCTTCCATGGGTTTTAGTGGTACAGGTAAGAAGAATGATGACGTCACCTATCTGATTTTATTTCAAACCTATGTAAAACAAACCTGCAGGTATGATTTATGTTATATAATACATTATAAAAAACGAATAAATATATGTTCTGACTCATTCAATTATGAAGTTTTGATTAAAGAAAGTTATGCTGCTGCATCCTGTATAGTTTTATTTATTTATATATTTATACCCTGAATAAAAACAACAGTTATCTGAAGGCTAGCTAAGGCTAATTATTCCTTATTTTCATATTTTTTTGTTGGAATAATTAATAATAAAAGAACTTTATATTTCACTTCAAAAAGAACTTTATAATAATTATTTCTTCTAAAAGTACTTTATACTAATTATTCCTTCAATAAGCTACTGGATCCTGAGATCATAATTTTATTTTTATTTAAAGTAATTATTTCCGACTTATTATAATTAGAAAGGCACTTATGATTCCAAGAACAGGCAAATGTTGAAGTTCGACGCTTACCAGTTCCCAGAATCTTGGATGATAATATTAGCGTTAATGAATTAACTATTGAAGTAAACAACGTTGTTATTAGATAACGTTTTGAGTGGTTCATATTACTGGGTAACGATGTTATATATGCCTTGTGCTATATAAACAATTTATCAACAGTGAGAGAGGCTTTATGAATAGTATAGAACAATAGCGGCAACGTTGAATTTCAGATTGATTTGTTTTTCGAATGAAAACTGTTATTTTTTTCTTTGTAAGCACATATACAGATTTATATGCATACATGTTTTTTCCTGAATGTTTCTTACCTATTTGTTTAAAAATCATAATGCTTTTTAAGTTTGTAATTTTTTTTATTTTTACTTGAATAATATTAATTGACCTTATCAATATGGGGAAATAGTTTCTTAAATATGGCAGAACTATTTATTTGATAAGCCAACGTTTCGAACCACATTGCTGGTTTTCTTGAGGGCTTGTAATGAGCTCAATGGTCAATTTCTAATCCTTTGCTCCTTTTACTTCATTACAGGCCCTGAAAAAGACCAACAAAGTGGGTCGAAACTTTGGCTTTCATGTTTTATCTGTTAACAGGCTATGGAATATCTTTTTTTAAACTATTTTAAACTTTTAATTTAATTTTAAAAAGTTTCAATGTTCAATGGTTCATCACGAGAAATTCAATATAAGGTTAGAAGAAGCCTGAAGTTTTACGGTTATAATAATAAATTCACGCCTGCCAAAAAATAAGTGACAAGTAGATGCGAGATAAAAACTGTGGCTTGTCACTCAGCAGGGAGTGAGTTGCAGCTATGAAGTGCCTTCTCTATTTATTAAATTGAAATATATTGCTTCTTCTGGAGCTCTTTCAATCAGCTCCTTTTCACCGTAACATGAATGCCATCATAAAAAAATGTAATATAGGAGCATCAGTGTCGTACAACTCAGTATTTAGTTTTCCAGTTTTCATTGTTTAATGTAACTTGAGAATAAAATAAAAAAGTTAAAACTAGAAAAACGGAGCGAGTAGATTGGCTGCCATAACAGATCTATGCGTTCCATTTGAGTCAGAAAAACTCATTTTCTATCGTTGGATTGTCTGTCTACCTGTCGTTACAACATTATACGAACGAGTGGTTTGGTTTTTGGTGTACCGCCATACTTTCGACAAATACTTATTTGAACATAACTTCTCATTAAGCGCAGACACATTTAAAGTCATAACATTGCTTGATAAATAGTGCATACAAATTAACAAATGAAAATAAAACCAAGTATCATTTCCACACTGACGTTCAGACTGCCTCTCACACATTCAATGCACTATTGCCCAAACAGATACAGACAAAATACTCGTACTGTGGACAGAATATTGGCATGGATATTTGAAGAAAAGGTTAAATTACCGATTGTCACTGCTAAGACGGCCATTTCATCACAGAAATAAACTATCACTAACAACAAAATTATTATAGAACATGCTACTTAGACCGAAATGGACTTAGCCATGCAGATATGACATAAGTCCATCGACAAATCTTATTTACAGACCATTAAACATGTCTTCATTATATATTGACTAAGTTTAAGTATTTGTTACATTATACAATACCCATTGCCGTTTTTATATAAGTAATAAATCATTACTAAACAACATACTCGTGGCCGACACTTTTGATAATTAAAATTTAAGAATTGCTGATTAAACGGATATACATTAGATGAGACATATTGAAATATATGCCAGTTTTAATCATTAAAGAAATATAATATCATACTCTTCGATGGGAAAAAAATAAGGGCTTGTTAAAATGCCACGCCTTTTTTTTTAAAATATTAATTTAAATGTGAAATTGTAAAGAAGAGAAGGATAAATACCAATACACTCACAAAATGAAAGCTAGAGTAACGGAGAAAATTCGAATGTAGTTTTCCTGAGAAAATAGGAACATTTTTCGCAGTGAGATACTGGTCCAGATAATCTGTCAACTGATTGACTTTGGGGTCTGGGACGAATAGCGTTCGACTTCCTGTTCTGTTAGTCCCAGCTGTAATCTACCTCCGACATTTTTCCAGATTGAAAACTTATCGTCTGTAAAATTATAGCGATTGCTTCGTTTTCTTAAATTATTGTCTGCAATAGGCTTTATTTATAAATCTTTATTGTGTATAAAGCATAGAACTACTAAGTCTGAGACCAACTGGGCCGGATTATTATTTATTCTATCAACCTCTTATATATCCAGCATGTATCAATTGGTAACCTTAATTAGGTGACTAAACTAGGTGGTTGAGGGTGATAATGAACTAAACAGTTTAGCCTTTTTTTTTAATTTTTTATAATGTGTTAGTTCTTCTCTGTTTATACTCCTCTGTCTGTATCATAAAAAGGAGATTCACCTTATGAAAGGTAGTGAAATTTATTTTTTAATTTGGAGAATCTATGTCTGCAAACTCTTTAACATTGTGTCACACAATTAACAAAAGTAATTGTAAGAACGGAAACATATTTAAACAATTTTCAAAATGATTTTCGGACCTTTTAGAAGGGTAAGAACTTTGAAGTTTCAGATGATAAAGGAGTAAAATTACGCAATTTAAATTAAAAAAAAAAATGTGTTTAATGAAATTTACAACATGATCTTTGGCTTAGGCCATTTCTTTTCAGACGCCTCGGAGGGTTACCGGAAATCGAAGAATAAGCAATGTTTGAAACTAGTCGGTTTGAGATTGGAGCCCCAAATCTCTACTGTCCGTAAGTCTAAATGGGTAATGTACATGAGTCTTTTGTCTAGTAAGTGTTAAAGTAGCCAGAAATAGCGTTAAAAATATAAGCGGCTTTAAAGATATTCCGTTCCCGGGAATAATAGAAACATCTTTTATTAAAAAGTTTAATTTTATGCGAACCAGCTTTGTATTATAAAAGCAAACTGTATCCAGTTAATAAAAAAAAATATTGGAAAATTAATTTATCATTCATTTGACAACCAGACACGAAGAGGCCCAATGAACAAAGGACTCGGATAGAGTTGTAAATTAATATGTTTAGTGAGAGATAGAGTTCGCCCCGGGCAGTCCCTTTGACTGCGAGGATGGGGTGGTTAATGCCACAGGATTGGGGATATCCCCTGTCCCTGGGGATGTTCCTCAGTCCCATGGTTTTTTTTTATGGACAGTCTCTCGGTAATCGGATTGCATAGCGTCATCGATTTAGGAATCACTCATGAGTTCGTATGAGAGAGACTTGGCTCAATACAATCAATCACTTCATGAATTGATTATCCTTATTACACTGTGAGATTTTTATTAATTATGAAATATGATGCCACAACGTATCGAATATTTACCAGATACGACATCATAGACAAACAACGGAAAAATAAAAGCAAAAAATATGTATAATATATCCATCCTTCTAAACAACAACGGCATAATTCAAAAACTGTCATTTCTGAATTAAGCATTCAGTAGAAATTGTATTGGATGAAGCTTTTTAATTCAGAAACGACATATCTGGTGCTCCATTTCCAATTTTATTTTTTTAATAAAGTCTTATCTTGGGTAGTATTTTTAAAAATAATAATGACACAAGTTAAAATAAAAAATGTTTCAAGCTTTTAACAATTTTCTAAGGGATCATAAAATAATTTCAATACCATCATTATAGTAGAAATGCTTGCCTTTAACAATACCCACAGGAGGAGAGAGGAAACAATATCACAATTGTTTTTCTTACTCACATGGAACTTCCAAATAGTTCTTGTGAAAAATTAGTTTTTTTTAGTAGTGACATTGTTTTGCCGAAGGAGCGATATATGATTTTCTTGTTTATAGGGCTGCCAGTTAATATAATTTAAATTAGTATTCAACTACGTTTCAATAATTAATAGTTCATAAATGCATTAAACTATTATTATTAGAAGAATAAAATAATTTTATTTTTGTTTTTACGAAACATAACTATTAAAGGGATTGTTTTAGAAGTGAATTGGAGACTTTGGTTCTGTATCCAGTTTGGTATTACTATTTTTTTGAAACTACTATTAAAAATAGTTATCATTGATAACAAGGAAAATATAATTAAAATTTCTTTATGGATTATATATGTAAAAAACTGAGTAAAGTTAAAATAGATATATTAAATGTTTATTGTTAAGGCTCTCATCTGTGGTCAAAACGTGCTGAATAAACAATTCACAGGTGCAATTCTGGAATCGAGGCCGGGTATGATTCTGGGGTTTCCACTTCCAACACGAATCTAATCGAATATATAATTAAATTAAAATTTATTTCAAGAAAGTTTTTCTAATTTTACCCACAATTAGCAGCACCTCCCAGATCCAGTGGTAAAAATGTTTATGCTAGCTGGAATGAGCCGTTAAATACCTGTTCGTTTTTCCCTATAAGTCAGAGTTGAGAACTGGTACTCCCGGCGAGCAGGGTCGTTGTCCGACCGGAAGGAAGATGAGCTTTCCATGTAGGAAACTCTATGCTACTGTAGTCAGACTGGATTCTGGGTGTAGCCAGATGTAGTGGCAGTTAAATGAAAGAGCCGATCAAGCATGAAAATTAAATATTTTTTTAATTTTCATCATTCGTTCGTTGCGTTTTGATAACAGATGGGAAATGCAAATTGTAATTATTATTAGTACATATAGAATTATGGTTAGGGAGGATGGAACTTATTTTAAATGGTAATTATCATTAGTGTCTATATGATTATTGTTATGGATGATGGATCTTGTTTTATATTGAAATTATTATTTTTATTAGTAGTTTTGGGATAATGATTATTGATGGTGAATCTTGTTGTAGTTGTAATTATTATTTTTCTTAACGACTTTAGGACTATTATTATTGTCATTTTTAAATGTTAAGTGTGATTGTATATTATTTTTGGTTCAATATAGTAGAGTTTTAGTTTTTGATAAATGGATGTTTTGGGTTTATTATATTTACCCAGTTTCTCTATGTGATCTCGACGATATCATGTCCTCACCCAGCTCTTTTTAAGCATCCACGAAGTCCTAGAAAAGAGCCGCAGGTAACATATATGATTTTTTTTTCAGTAACAATCTGTATTTAAAGCATAACATATTTTTATGAATGAATATGCATAACAACTAATATGCATAACATATTAGTTTTTATGAATGAAACGATGTATAGGGCATTAGAGCTGAATATTTTGTAGACAAATTATATTTACAATTCTCAATATTTTGTTTTTAGTCTGCCTCTACTATTTATTTAAATTTTTTCTTTAATTCTACTTTAATTATACATTAAAGAAGAATAAAAAAAAATGTTTACCTTCTATCTTGTTTACATACCTGTTGAATACAGAGATCCGTATACAATATATATTCATAAAACATATTCTAAACTAATTCTGAAGTCTCAAGTCTCGAGTGAAAGTTTATTATAAGGCTATCAAAGTTTTGGTAAATTAAGATATCATCAAAAGACTTTGAATGAGCAATCTAAGTCATGTGCATTAAGAAAGTATTCGAGAATGTAAGTTATCAAATTCGGTTATTATTTTCTATATTCCTGGAAATTTTGAACCTTAGTATCTACCCAATTTATAATTAACTAAGGTTTTAAAAATAAGGAGTGGAGTATCTTAGTGATAAAGCGCTCAGTTGCCGTGCTGAAGGTCCTTGGTTCGAATCCCGCTCGCTGGCAGACATTTATTTATTAGGATCTAGGACCCTCCTGGGCTCACCCAGCCTCTTTAAAGTAAGTACCCTAAATAAATGGAAAATATGGTGGTTGAGAATGATCTAGGACAAGTCAACTCCTTGTACAACCGTTTCCCAAGAAACAGTCCAGTATTTACTATGTACAGGACCCAAGACCCTCCATCTATGAGTTGCTATACTATCATGAAATGGTAGGTAAAGTTTTTTTTTTTTTTTAGAAAAACTGACAATAAGAATAAAAATAATCCAAGAAATTTTTCTAATTTTATAAATTAGAATTCCCTCTCAAACCCACTTTTGACTGATATGAAACTATTCGCTGTTTCAGGCTACTACAATACTTACTAGGCAAAAGCTCTCCCAATTAATTGCAAAAGGCTCATACACATGACTATTAAACACCATATTTCCTCTCATATCCTTACAATCCAAAACGCTTCTCACTTTGTTACGAAAAAATTCATCCATAATGACCTTAATGCCCCATTTTTTACTGGTTTGGCCCTAATTCGACATCAATCTTTTCATGCCAAACTTTCTTTTCCCTCAAAACCACTACTTTCAAACCTAGAAACCTTCTCGATTCTTCATAATCCTTCGAGGCGTCTGAAAAGAAGATGAATGCAAAAGTGTGAAGTGACCTTCTAAGTTGAATTTGTTATTTGCCATTATAAATCATTCATTCAATTTACTTGATGTCTGTTTAGCCGCGGACCTATACTAACCGCCAGATAACAAACCGATCCTTGCCTCTCGGAAATTTACTGTACCGCCAAAATCAAGGAGAGGGGGAATGACGCTCAGAGCGCCCGGCACTTGCTGTTTGATCGCCGAGCTGGACTGTTCTACTCTTCTCTCGCTGCCTGACTGGCCTGGATCAACGACCATCGCACACTGCCGCTTATCACTCCGCTTTCAAGCCGCTATTCCTATGAGAACGTCCAGAGGTCTTAAAGCTTGTCACTCGCCAGAAGCTAAGCTGAGATGCTAATTGGGTTTATATCACACAAATTTTAAGTCCCATTTCATTATCATAAGGCCTCAAATCGTCAACTAATTCTTCTCCTGATGATCAACGGATCACATGGTACCAACCGGACAGTTCAAGTTAATTAATGATATCATACTCATTGTTCCGTCATGCCGTGATCAATGGCGAAGATAATAATAATTCGCACATCTTCGCGCCTTATTGAAATCTTCATTATAACGTTCAAGTTCATTTTGTAGTTATTATATCTTTGGCCGTTATGCTAGCATGGAGCATTTCTGTTATTGTTAATTATCGCTCCCATTCATGTTAATCATTTTTTTCTTCTTTTTTTGTCTTAAATTAATTTTGTTCATTAGATCGCTAAGTTGCATGTTTAGTCCTAAGTTATTCTTGTAGAAGCTATTATTAATTTGTATCTTCTCTTACATGTATATTTAATAGTATTTAAGAAAAGATATCTCGCATGTTATTCAAATTAATAAATCAAACGCTTTGTTAATATCTGAGATTTCATTCAAATTCCCGTGGTACTTCCATTTGCTTCCTATTAAAATTTATTCAGTCTAATCACGCTTTAACAATGTCTTATTAAACGGTTGTACATTTCAATAAATACATTTTAAATAATGAATTAGAATTACTTCTTCATGCATACATAAACAGGACGGAGGAGAAAGTTGTGATGTGAGATGTGCGCACCAGATTTTTCGGAATACGGGTTTATCAATATCCCCGAGGCGGACTAAGGCCTTAGAAGTAATTTGTTATCCTCTGGAGAGGGAACGGTCGAAAGCTAATCTCCAGGAGTTGTGGCACAATGAAGGAGCCAGAATTTTATTCTCAAACTTTTTCCTCTTTTTCGCATTCTAATTTGGTGAGAGCATGGGCAATCCGTTCCGAATAGGGATTCCAGGTAGTCTCCTTTCTGGAATTACCTGAAACGAAATTTTCTTGTTTTTTCCAGTTCCTGTAAGGAAGGCCTTCTTTATACAATAACTGTCCCTGATGTTTCTAAAATTGATCGTTTGTATGATCGTTTCTAAAATTGATTAATTTGTTTTACCCTAATATCGGGAAAAATGTATATACGATTAACTATTTTATGAATTCTGAGCCTTTATTAGCTGAAGAAAGAAAATAATTTAGTTAAGGTAAGCACTCTTTGTCACACAAATTTTAATTGACGTTTAGACTAAATTATTAAATTGTTCCTTTTTACAATTTCTGAAATTCAAAGTGAAACTAGTGGATTTTTGTTTATTATGTTTATGTTTACAGATTAGTAATCCTCTTTTTTGACAGTACTGCCATCACTACAATTGATTCAACACTTTTTAGTATGCCATCAATTATGACCATAGAAACACTCTTTTCCTATTGACGTTTAATGCCAGTGACGCGGCTGGGAAAGGGGGCAGGGGCCTCTCGGATTCCTGCTTTGCCCTCATTCCTGCGGAAGAAGCTTAGTTCGTGTATCCCATACAAATTATAAATATTGTAATTATGGAATGAATGTGAGCAATTATTTTATTTTTAGACTTTTTTTTTATTATCATTTTCGAAAGTATTTATTTTGTTTATATTATCAGCATGTAAGTATATATTTTTTATTTTATTATATGATTTTTTTTTTATTTATGGACATTCGCCAACAACTTCGTATTGACATATGGTCAAAGAACCTTATCCATAAAACAACTTGCATTGGCTAATCGAAATAGACCTTTGCTTTCAAACGATGACACATCTCATGTTTCAGGACGTGACAGTGAAGAAACTGAACGAGCGTGGAAGCCCTCCCACACCCGCCATATTTACAAGAATAATCTCCAATAGATTTTCATTGATTCAGGAATTTGGACAACTTTCTTAAGACTAAAATTTTTAAAAACGTTTCTCATGTTTCTCATCACAAAACTCATAATTTTTAAGTTGTGGAATTATAAATTTTATAACGCGTTAGGAAAAATGTATAAAAATAATGGTAATTGTTATGTTTTTACTAAATAACCTTTACATTGAAAACTTGACATTCTACAAGGAACCCAAAAATACAATTTGTAACAACACAATCCATTAACAGTTTTACCCTTAGTGCATTTTGAGACCGTATCAGCGTAGTACTGAATCCAGCCGTTATCCAGGCAGATCGATTAAACGAGATCACGCACAAAACAAAAATCTGTAGAACTTCAATCCATGAAAGGTTTTAGGCTCATTAAATACGCAGTAGAGACTATACTGTTTCTAAGCCAACGGTATTGCAGGTAGGTCATTTTGATCAAATTCAACCTCTATTAAAAAAATAAAAACTGCATATCACGACTCTATTACGTTGAGGTAGAGACTAGTACTTTTAAGACAACGGTTGCTCAGGAAGGATTTGTTCAAAATCCTCCTCAATGGATAACCAAACTATATTTTGTAGGAGATTTTAGTTAATTAAGGTCTTTTGATGTATTGTTCGGGATAATAGCTTGTGGTTCTGTAGACCTACTCTTCAATGGAGTACTACTACATTGAAAAGTAAAATCGGACATGGTACAATGTGCTTGTTGTATTTATTATACAATAAACAGACTTGTTTATTGTAGCAGTGAACTTTATATTTAAGAACTTGAATGACGGATTATTTCGCTAAATACTCTGCTAGCAATGATAATAAAAAACATTAAGTACTGTGTTGAAAGTAAAACATTTTATTGTTTAGAAAGAGTAAACAGCTCACCGCCGTTTATGAGAGAGTAATCATTGGAAGGGTTGTGGAGTCCTGAGGGAAATCCAGGACCGGGATTAGCAGGTAATTCTATCACTGGCTCCTCCCGCTTCTAATTGTGCCTCTCTCCTTCTCTCTCTCTCTCTCTCTCTCTCTCTCTCTCTTCCTCTCTCTCCCTTCCTCCCACACACTCCCCCCACTCGCACTCTCTTTCTCTCTCTCCCACACTCTCCCTATCTCACTCTCTCATTAATTCCCGGCTATTTTTCTTCCTTTTCTTTTTTTTATCTAATTTTTTTGTGTTATCCCTATACTATGGCCTTTGTTCGGGATACATTTGTGTGGAAAATTATGAAACAGTCAGAAGCAATAACTAAGCTTTTTTTTTTTAATTTACGTTCTACGTCCTGTATTCGTTTTTCTTCTTTTAGCGTCTTTAGTAAAAAAAGATATTAAAAATATGGATTCATTTTTATGAATTTAAATTTAAAAATATTATCTACAGTAAGGATCTTTAATATTAATCCCTTAATTGCCCAGGACGTGATAAGCAATGTACCAAGAAATAATTAAAATATAAGTTAATTTTGCCTATCAGGTATTTTGCTTGCTTATATTGTAGTAACTGTTCATACATATAGATGTTATTTATGAAGTATAATTCAGGGCATTTTTTTAAAGTTGTATTACTCTCGGTTATTTTAACTCTCTTCTTCGGAGTGCTGAAATTCTCCCAAGTACCAAGACAACTTATCTTCCGCACCATTTTCCAAACTATTATTTCTTATTAATCAGAAAAAAGAAAGATGATTCAAAGGAAAAAGTGCTGATCGTAGAAATGGATTTCAGGTGACAGTCAGCATGAAAGCCTAATGGTGATAGAAGGTAGAGGCATATCACAACCTATCAACTCCTATACCCAGCACCTCTCAGAGATGATGGATGTAGAAGAGATTCTCCTGGAAAGAGCCTAAAAACGTAGGCTTGATAAAATGATGGTTTGATTACATTCAACGCATAAGGCTACCAAGAGTAGTTTTGGGACGGGACGTAGTTGGGATGTGGGGGGGGGGGCAAGGTTTGAGGTACTAGGAATGGAGGAATGTCACGAAGAAGATGGATAGATGTAGCATGGGAAATAGTGAAAGACCATCGACTAACAGCAGATGAGGCAGTATTGTGTATTGAACGCCTTAAAGACAGAATAACTACTCGATGTAGAAAAATAAAAAACAAATTCAAAAACAGAAACGTTTCGTATTTAAAATCGTCCATTACTCTTAACAACAAAGTAAAAAAAAAACATGTACCAATACACCGATGAAGGGTCTAAGGTTCAGTATAATCTAGAGATTTTACTATTTCTAAAACAGAAGTGGTTTAAGGAGGTGATATTCAAGATCATGTTCAACCGCCACTCTTTCTTTCCAATGAAGATTATATTGGAATCCAATGAAGATTATAGACTAATCTAATATAAATAACATCTATATGTATGAACAGTTACTACAATATAATGAACACTGTAAAGAGGTTGAGTGAGCCCCGCAAGATTGTGCATATATGATTATTAATGGTTTAAATAATGCATCTGCCTCAACTGGATATAACCTGAGAACTTTAGCACGATTCAGCACTCTGCACATTGAGATACATCGCTCCCAAACAAGAAAAAAAAAAGATAATTTTGTCTGTTTTCTTCCAATTTTTATTGAAAAAATGCATTATGGAAATAAAAATTTTGTTTTTCTTAACATGGGTATACTGTATGCTATACCTTTAGATATAGATGTACTAATAATTCTGATCGATGGACATGAAATTGCAATTTTTCTTTTGCAATAACAATTTCTCTATAGCCGGAGGAGTGGGGGAAGAGGACATATAAAGAATAAGGAGAACACCACGACGGAGTTACTTTAACAAAAGAGCTGTCTGCGACGTCAATAAAATATTCAAGTCGACACCAGTGCTCTCTGCGCCGGCTATACATCTCCATGTCGCGCTATCTCTTTTCTCTTCTTCCTTGGAAATAAAAAAAAAAAGTTACAAATCAAGTAAGGCCCTAAAAATCTATGCTAAATACTGACCTGACGACATTAATTATTTATTCATTTTCGTAGCAATAAATAATCATAGATAGCCTGAAGACAACATTTTTACAACAAATAGAACCAAAGAATGAAGATAGGTATAACCGTGAACCTTAAAACGGCTACCTCTTGTTTAATTACTAACCAATGATTTTGTTTAATCATGGATTTAATGATCAGCCTAATAACTTTTTATATTCGTATTTGATATCAAAGTTTGTCTCTTACTTACGTAACAATGCCAAGCCTCATATAATGGAAATTATGTATTTAGCGTTCGCGAACATTATATGAGCACCTCCCTTTTGGTCACTATATGATATATAATCTTGATGATGAAAAATTGTCTTTTGATTTAAGAATTATTCTAAATCTTAGTATTTAGGTTTTATGTAAACAAGTATATTGAGAAGACCAGATAGTATCGAACTCCATCCTCTATGGGGGCGTTATTTTAGACAGAATTTTACCTTCTCCAGTCCGTGAGAGATCTGGGCCTGGCCCACGCAAAAAATACTCAACCACCTGCTAATGTTATCATAGTAATCTCTGAGGCTTAAGCTTTAGATATATAAGGCAATTTTTCGCAGGGCTACCAGAACACCATTCTTCGGCAGATTGTCAGAAAGTGAAAAGAGACCAGCTCCCCTGGGATCCACAGTATATCGGTTGGAGGCATATTTAATTGTTTGATGGGCTAAAGGCCTGTGCTAATCTACTATTCGTCGTCTCACCAACCAGGCCTGGATGGTGGCAGGACAGTGTGCCTTTGTTGATTTTTATGCTGACAGTAGGGGCTGGACTGACAGATTGAACCCACCAATTTTTCATTTTCCCAACAGTTGATACCTAAGCATTAAATCTAAAAATAAAACTCCACATTATAACTCTCGCACACAGCGGTCAGAAAAACGACCTTAAGGGTTAAAGTGACGTTGAATAAATAACAAAACATATACCAAAATATTCTTGATCCTTTCCTTAGTAACATACCAAAAGATATTTATTCTTCCAGATCACGCTCGGCCTTCCCCTGGGTCTTTTTCATGTTGGATTAACCTCCTCAGCTTTTTTCGCTGACCGGCAGTCATCCATCTTCATTACATGGCCGAATCGACGAAGCTGTCCTTTCTCAATTAGCTGATTGAGGGGTTCCATTTTGAGTGCAGTCAGTATCGTCCTGGAAGAATAATCTCCAAAATATTCTGAAAGATTGGGTGGGCGAAAGCCAGGATAGCAGCCCTTGACAGAGATAGGTGGTGCTCCTTCTGCAAAAATCTCTACAATGAAAGGTTAGAGAGATAACAGAATAAGAACAAAAGAACCAAAGAACGAAAGATATCCATATGTGTATATAAACATACCCCTTGTATATCTATCGGGAATGAGGCTGTGGTTTACCAGGATTTCAATAGCCGCAAGGAGGTTCGATCCAGGGACGATCGGCTTCGGGGAAGTTTCTTTTTAGTCTGCTGATACCGAACAGACATAATCCTTGGATCTTGGACAGTTTTTGCACTGTGCATGTGACCAAGAGTACGTCAGTGGAAAGGACACTGCTTAATCGGCACCAAAGAGATTGGTTATGGAGCTATGGAGTGCCTAAGTGCCTACGGCTGCACCACGGAAACCATGGTTTGCAGCAACATGAAGTTAGGCAACTCTCTTTAAGTAAGCTCCGGTAAGCAATATATGTCCGCAAAATGATCACATCGCTCAACCAAAGATGTTAATGGTCTATAGCGCCAAACGAAAAAATTAAAAAAGAAGAAATTTATTCCAAATTAAACTCGTTAAAAAAAAATTATAACATCCTTTGAAAGTTGCTTGTATTCTTAGAAAATTTGAATACTCATTGTGCCTAGCTGGATAAATAATTACGAGGGATTCAACCGAGCACTTATGAGAAATTTTTTTTTTTACTGCTTTTGGGTGCTATAATTGGCGAAAGAATCAATACCATTTCACAGATTAATTGCTTTTTTATTTGAAATTTTTCGTAAATCTAAACTTGAGAAATTAGGACTTGAGATGTGGTAGAATAATATTTCTACCTTTTGTTTTCCCGAGACCTGCGTTCTGAAGGTTCACGAAAACATCCCTGAAGCAATATAAAAGAGCCCAACACTTCTCAAAAAGAGCTAAAATATAGCCCTACCGTTGCGCTATCTATTCCGATCTGAAATACAAATGAGAAACATGAGTGGTCTGGGCGGGGGGGGGGGGGTGGGGAGGGTAGCGTGATCCGGCGGCCCTAATTACACAAATCACTGTTGTATTGCCGCTTCTTCTTCGAGGGAGAGCAATAAACAACATTTAGTATACAACTCCTTTATTTCGTGTATAATAAGAACATACATTTCAATAAAATACAACTAGTAACTGCTTTTTTTCTCTTTCCTAGGTTTGTTTTACAGATTGCATAGATAATAGTAATAATAATGTAGTATGTAAAAGTAAGATGTGTTATGTTGAATTTATTGCTCAAACTATGATCTCCGGGAAATTTAAGGTCCTTTGATCTGAATAATTTTTAAATTACAAAATGGGATGCCACCCTGAGATCGTTATCACTGAAGTACAGTAATACTATATCATCATTGATTAAATAGCATATCTCTCTATTTTTCAAAGGTGGGCCTGGTTGGCTGACTAGGAGTTGTTTAGTAAATAAAGATACTTTCACATGAGATAGAATTACCTTACTTTTGTTATGTTTTTTAAATTTTTGTTCATGGTAACCAAAATATATATCTACTTACAAAAAAGGAAAGGTTTCGCTATTTGTGAGTGCATATATTTTGAGACTTGACTATCCTGACTTTTTCAGGTACAGACCCTAGGAGACTTTGCTTTACCTCCTCAGTGACCCTTCACAGATTTATTTACCTATCTCTAGCATTCTAAATAATGTCACATATAACAGATTCCATACCACTCATCTCAACGATCCCTCTATTAAGAATAACAAAATCTACTTGTTCTGTTTGCATATCATCAATATCCTAGTCAACTACCATATTTCATAGCAGTTGTCAAAACAGTAATTTACTGAATGCATAAACATGAATTCTCATAATCAACTGTGTGCTATGTATCATACAAGCCCATATCAGGTTTTCATAAAATTTTAGAAATTAGGAATTATGGAATAAGAATTCATCGTCCGAGATAGTAAGGGGAATGATGGTTAATAAAAATAGGTAATAAAGGGTATCTTAAGGTTCCAGAGATTCTGAAATTGTGGAAGAGAGAAAGAAAGAGAGGTTGCTTGATGGAGAATAGGTTGAGGATTTGGAAGAATCCTTGGAAGAAGAGAACTTGAAGAGAAATTATTGAGAAACTGAAGAGAGATGACTTGGAGATTTGAAGAAGGGATGACTGCAAGGGAAGAAGGCCTATCTGGTTTGCTTATATCCATTAATATTTTTCTTCCTATTAACCTAACATAATCATATTTCATAGGAGTTATTATTAAAGTACATTAAGTTATTGGGTTTATAAAATTCAATGATTTCAATTGTATGCTATGAATCATACAAGCCCATTTCAGGTTTTAGTAGAATATCGAGTAATTGGTAATAAGAAGTCCCAGATAGTGAGAAAAAGGGGAACGGCGGTAAATAAAAACATGTTGTAAATGACAACTTAAGTAGGAGGAAATAGAACTGAGAAGGGAACTAAAACCTTCAAGGGAAGATGGCACAGAGAACTCTGGAAAAAGTGAAAGGGAGAAAGAAAGATGCGTTGGTTGGAGGAGAACAAGTTGAGAACTTTGGAACACAGGGCAAACTTGATGATGGGATGACACTAAGCGAGGAAGGCCGAAACTCTGACATGGGTACACACACCAAAGATGATAAAATTTGGGAGATTCCCTTACTAACAGTCCTACCTGACGAAGCATATAATATCTTTTGCAGAATATAATTTTGATTTGGTTATTTGTAAGTGTTTTAGGGTAATGCTATTAATCTGAATCATTAATGCTCCAATTGTTTAGAAGTACCGCCAAAGAAATTAAAATCCCCATGTTGATAGCCAACGCCCGAAAAGGATAAGGCAGATCAAGGAGCTGAACGGTCCTTTATAAAGGTAAATATTAATTGTAATCAAAATAAGAGTATACATTTATAAATTAATAATAACAAATAAATAAATAAATTATTTATAAATTTATTAGTCTTAAAAAGCAGTTATTGTGCCATTATTTTGTATTCACTATATATTAATTATTACAACATCGATAATTCGAATGAGCTATTAATTTTCTATGATTAGAAAATGACACACATACCAACTTCGCAAAAGATTTATGTTCAGAACATTTAAGTATATTCTTAATTATTTAAAATAAATAGAGTTTGGGTAATTATATTCAATAATTACTCAATGGTATGTCTATATAAAGAAGATGGTCTTTAAGGATAAATCATGGAGGAATTCGTATATTGGTATACATAATATTTATATAAATATAATATTTATAGTTCGTCTTTAACCTGTCTTAGAATATTCTATAATGTTCAACTGCTCCAAAGTACTAAGGACTCGTCTTAACGTCTAACTTGGAATGGCCATACGTGAGTGTGACGACAAGAAGCTACACGCCGTTTTCTTTGACTTCATCACTTACCAGACAAACGCTCCAAGTTTCTATATCCTTACAAAATTGCATCTGAGGCCTATTTGGCTTACGAAAAAGAGAGTTTGGGTATCATTAAACTATTTCTCCCATATCGAAGTATAATTTCTTACAATCCTGATTCATTGATGGTCCTCGCGGAGAAAATTATCTATAATGACCATAATGGATACATAATTTTTGGAATATTTGAATTGAGTTGTTTATATGTTTTATGTGTGACCTGTTTTACTGAATACCAAAGTTCGGCTGCCAATAACCAAATTATTTGGCACCAAGAGCAAATTAGAAGCTCACTTCGTAAGTTTTGTGAGAATTTTTGCTTATTGAAGATATCAATTTTAGAAATTTTTATTTAAATAATAACTTATTTTGTAATTTACTATTTTTAAAAATATCAAACAGACAACTTAAGATAATTTCAAATCTTTAGGTCAATTAGACGTTGATTTAATTTTTTAAGTACTTGGCACCCTTGGACGATTTAAAATGAAATGATATCTTATCATGTTACAATAACCTAAGTTAAAACATTAGTGGAAAAATTCCCACAAAAAAGCTAAAGTCTCTAAAAACAGGAAACAAAGATACCAGTCAATATTTAGCCTATTCAGTAATCTTCAGGATAAAAAGAGAATAATAGCAAATTTAAAAAAATAGTCGCATTTGGGCATTCGAGATGGTGGGATGTTTCCTCTGGTTAGTGTCTTTCTGCATTTCGAGGTTAGGACCTGTTTTATTAACTTTTATTTCAAAGGGGGGGAAAAATAAAACAGGTCCTAACCTCGAAATGCAGTAAGATACTAACTAGAGGAAACATTCTACCAACTCGAATGCCCAAATGCGACTATTTTTTTAAATTTGAAATTATTCTCTTTCTATCTTGAAGTTTACTGAAATGGAAAACTACTGACTGGTATCTTTGTTTCTTGATATCTATATTTTTCTGTATTTAGTTTACAGACTTAAGGCCTCTCATTGGGATTTTTTTCAGTAATGCCTTAACCAGCATTTTATATTTCTTTTGAGGTTTCATTTTTATATATTAGGTATAATAATCTTAGGATAAATATGCAAAAATTTACTTGACTATGATTGAATATTATTTATTCTTTTGAATTCCCGTATTACTGAATTATCGTAAAAGAATTAACAATTATGTGGTTACAAATTTCATTTGGACTTAATAACTAGGATTTAAGATACACTCAATTGATTACTGGTCTCTTTTATTTAACATGACAAAAATTTGAAAAACAGAACGATGTTTCAAATATGTTCTTAATAAAAATCAAGGTATCAAATTAAGCTTAATTAATATGGAAATGTGATCTACACTTCGTTATAAATCGTTTTGAATCATCTGAATTCATTTTGTTCTGCAAATCGTAGGCTGTTTCATTTTCCTTAATCGGTCTTAAAGATTTCGGCCTAAATTGCAGACTGGTTCTGGTAAGTTCTGAGTGTATCGCTAAAGCTGTTCAGATGTGTAATGAGATTTCGTCACTTTGAGGGGGTCTTCTGTGGTGGCCAACCCTTTTACATTTTTTCAGGCTTTGATTTTCTTCTTTTTTTTCATTTTATAAAAGCGTACCAGAGCGCCCAATAACCTCAACTGTATTTGAAATATCCTGAATATTACAAGATATATGATTCGAAAACATACTTGTGAACAAGGATAATCAACTACTTCCTAAACTTATTTCGAAAAGCATTTCTATGACGAGTCACCGAGTTATAAGAAAATTGAGAAATAAATAATATTCAAATAGTACGAAAATCAATTTCGTTAAATTCTGTATACATATCTAGTATAGTTTTAGAAGAATTAAAAGGAAACACATACTTGACTGATTGAAAATAAAATGATACTGGTTTATTTGATTTCCTTCTTTCATTCATTCTGCTGTTGTTTTCAAAGCTTTTTAAATGCTAAATATAATAAATTTATCCCTATGTCGGTTCCATAACATCATTAAATATACCTTTGCCATATTAAATTGGATATGACATCAAATCTTGCAAGTAAATATCACGTGTTCAAGACTAGCTGTGAAGTTAAAACAGGTGAAGTTAATGGATTTTTTTTCAGCAGAAGAAAAAGGTCCGGGTGGAGGTCATGAAAATTATCTTATATAGCGAGAACTGTTTATTGATAAACCAACGTTTCGACCCACATTGCAGCTCTTCTTCATGGCTGCTAGTAGGATCGGCGGGGTTTGACACTAGACTATATTTTTTTTCAGATTTCCTGACCTTCTATAGACTGAAGTTGGGATCATCAGGTATGCAGTTTATGACTGTTTATAAATATTATTTATAGTAATATATAAATATAAATAAATGGTTAGAAAATCTTGATAAATCGAAGTTAGATCACACAGAACTGACTTTTGGTTCATTGAGTGATTATATTATTTTTATATGGTAATCATGAAATTGAAACTGTTTCTTTCATGTTATATTATATCAGTTTATCAAATTTGAATGCATTCTTTGTTGTGATCAAGTCAGAAGATTTATATGAAATTTTGAAATCTATAATTTCATTGTAATAGATTACATAAGTTCCTTAATATTTAAAATTAAAATTTATTATAATAAGACAATTTCAAATAGTTATGTCATTTAAATTTTGTTTCTCTTTTTTGAATAATTGGAAATGAGTTCCAGAAAAAGAATCATAATACTACAACATGCAATTAAGAATATCTAAAAATCTCTAATTTAGTTTTGATACAATGAAAACTTTTGAAACATCTCTTTGTAAAATTGTAAAATTGTTAACATAGATCGATAAATACTATGATGCCTATTATTTTTCTATTGAATATGGAATAAAGTTATACATTTTTGTCGATTTGAGATGGTTTTATATTTCTTCTTTATATAAAACAAATTGAACTCTATGTAGTCAACATTATTTTTCTTTCTGCTCTGCATCCTTGGAGGGAAATGATTTATAAACCGTGTTAAATAGTATTTAAATATTAAAAGTGTTAAAATCATATACGGTAAATAATTAGTGTTTAATAATATTTTTAGAATTTAAATTTTATATATTAAAAAAACTCTATATGGCTAAAATTTGTAATACATACAATAAGCTATTAAACAGCTTTCGAAAGCAATCGCCAACTAATGATGTTAGAACAATGGAGAGAAATAAGATGGCCCAATGGGATCGAAGTCGATGCCGAACCAATCCGTCAAAGGGTAATCAATTGACAACTGACAATAGGGAGGGTGTTAATTGACAGGAGGGAGTGTGTGTTAATTGGCAACAGGGTGTAGTCTTATGTCCTATTACTTAGTAAGCCTGTCTCCTCCTTTCTCTCTCAGTGTGTTTCTTAAGGCGTTGTTCTTCTGAACAAAGCTTTATTTGAATTCCTGAGTTCCTTTGTAGGCTAGATGTTTACAAATATTAGAAACTGTCATGTGATATAAAGCAGTTTTTTTAGAGTTACAATTTAATTTACTTTTTCAACAAAAATTGTTGCACGAACTTTTTTGTGAACAATTTTATCAAAAATTGCTCACAAAAAAGAAATAAATAATAAAATATAGGCTGTTGTTATTAGGGTGTTTCTAGTGTTATTTACAGTTTTTCAAAAGCTTTAGTTTAAGCTATTCAACCAACAAAAAAAAATTATGTTCAATTTTGAATGAAAATTATTAAAATAATCTTTTAAGCATCCACTCTTTTTCTCCTATCCCCATACCGAATAACCTACACTCAAGGGTTTTAACTTACAAGTAAAGAATTGTTGATCTTCGTTTTAAGTACACAACGCTGTTCCCACATTCGAATCTATATTAGCCAGCTTCATAGCAATTGTTTTTTTTCTATTGAATTCTTCCTGTCTATTATAGTTTAAGGAAAACCTCTTTTAGATCCCTCATAGATTTTTCCACGGTTTTTTAGATCATCTGCGCAGCCAAAACTTTTGACCAATCTATTTAACAGAACGTCATACACCTTTATAGAATACCTGAGTATGTTATGGCTTAATTGATCCCAAGGTTAAAGAGTACAAGGTAAGAGCATCATCTTACTTTATCCCTCTATCTATTTCACAAAGAGATAGGATTCAACTTTTACAAGGCGTCCTAGCCTCCGTCATTTTCTCAAGACGGATGAGGCTTTTTATGAATATTCTATCATTGGCTATTTTATAGTCCACAACAGGATATTGGGATACCACATTATATTCCTTGCACTTCCTTAGGATTAGCCTTAGGGTTATAATCTAGAGGACCCTGGACTCCTCCTTTCTGAAACCTCCAGGCAATTCTCGGACACACAGTCTCTACAAAGTGAATACCCTTAATTAGGGGAGCAAATAACCTCCCTGTAAAACCGAGGTCTTAGAAACAGTACGGTCTCTACCATGCACTGAACATTTATTAAGTTAACAGCTGGTAATCGTTCTGTTGAATCTGGAGACACTTTTGGGGCTTACCGGTCTCTATAAATTTAACTTGCGGTTGAGCGTCACCTCAGCCTGACTCCTGTACAACCGTTATCTTAGAAGCCGTTCTGAAGCCTCTATCAAGTACAATATCCAAGACCCTAAATGGGTTTTAACGTTGCAGGTTTTTTTCTAATGAACAATGAATTGGGGCCGGTATTTGTATTCATGTCTAAGCTACATTATATCTTTCTTTTGAGCTTTTGCTTTCTATATTATTAAAGAAAGTTAAGCTCAAAGGTTCTTCTCCGCAATGGAACTATTACCTCAATACGATCGGATCAAAGGCCATCCAGTCATTAAAGACCAACGCTACCGAAATCCTCCGAGGCGACAACCCCACGGTCGATATCCGCCTAACGATATTTGATTAATAGTTAGACCCGAACCGGAGCCAGTGAAACAACTCTCAGTGACACCATTTGTACTCGTCAAGTCAATAATTAACTTGGGCGTTCGGGACCATTCGTCACACCTGCCCTCCATGAATTAGTCCTGGTGGCAGTGCGTACCTGGTTCGGGTTTCCGTCGATGAGGGAGAGCTGTCGGGGAAATAGGCAGCCCAGAAGAAGTAGAGGAAACCAACCAACGGATATGCTCCATGAAATGAACGATCATTCCACCTCAATCACTCTTCACATGAAGTGATTCTGAAATCCTATTTTAAGTGAACGCAGCGGCTAGAAATGTATCTACTTCAAAATCCACTAACTTAGATCAACATCAAACATATTTTTTTAAATGTATAAAAATATTGGATCAATGAACTCCAGTTTTTCAAACAAATTTTAATCTATCCAGTAGTAATTATACAATTTACTTATTTTCATGTTAATTATTATTATATTTCTTATTGATTATGGCGAAATATGAATTTATATTAACTAATTAAAATAAAACAACTATTTTTAGCCATTTATTGTGTCTCGCACTCATATCACTCTGGCTCGTTTTTGTATTTTTGGAGAGGATTTAAGATTAAATTAATTAATATGTTTTATATTTTAATAACGTATCGATAACTATAATTCGAATCCGGTAGTTGTAGATAAAGCATTTAATCTGTTAACAACAATAGATGGACCCTATAGTATCTGCAGACCATCCTTATGTATAAAAATTTATGCTGGGAGTCTAGTTAATAGAAGCTTTATAATAGCAGTTATAAACTCGCAATACTTAAACATAATTATATTTGGGAATTATTAAACACACGTAGCAATCCTATCTTAGTACAATTAGCCGGGCATGTCCTTAGCTCCATTTTTCGACTTTCCTCAAAAGAGACCTTGACGATGCGAACGAGTTTGCTTCTACTAAGATTTGCTTAGTGGAAAGTGTGGTGACTGACCAGGCTACTGCTAGGAACACAGAACTAGAGAGCCGCAGCAATGGATCGATGGCGGAAGCTCCTAGAGGAGGCCAAGACCCACCCACGAGTTGTAGCGCCAGATAGATAGAAGATTTGCTTAGATAACCGCCAAATAATGTTTAATATTTCATCGGCTGGAAAGTTTATAATTCATATATAATGTTGTATGTGGCACTGTTAGTAATTACTGTTAGTAATTAAAAGTAATCCTGAGAAGGGTTACTTAACAGGTACTGTAAAACCTTATCTTACTGTAACCTTATCGTACTGTAACCTTATCTTACTGTAACCTTATCGTACTGTAAAACCGTATCCTCTTGGTCTTACGGGGTCTGAACCTGGAAGAAGTAGCAAAGAATCAGTTACAGGCAAGATTGAAAGAGTGAACATGTCGGTGATTCACTTGTAAGAATTCTGAAATGTATTACAGTCACATATAGAACTATTTTTGAAAATATAGTAAGAGGTATTTTTGTAAGTACTCATGTATTTGTATATAACCATGATCACCATTTTTAATATAGAAAGTAAAACCTGTTTTATCTTATTTTATATAAAGCTGTTTATTTATTAAAAATCTCCCAGTAAATCAACAGTAAATCCCAGACAGCTTTAGAATAGAAAGGAATATAATATATATTTTAATTGATAATAATATAGTATTACTGTTTTGTAACTGTAAAATAGTACTACTACCATATTCCTATTTTGGGAATACATCTTAATGTTATGAGTGAGGACAGGACAGAAATGTATTTTTTTAAATTTTTATTAAGTTATTTATTGAAATTTATAACTGTATTATGACAATACAACAAGTAAATGGCAGGAATGATGCATGGATATAGGCAAGTATAAAACTACCCAGAGGTAGTACTCGAATAACAAATTCAACTTACAAGGTCACGAGGTCATCTTCTTATCAGATACCTCGTAGGATTATCAGGAATTGAAGTAGCTAGGTTTGAAATTAGCGGGTTTTAGTGGGAATAAAGTGTTTCATGTAAAGACTGGTATCGGGTTCGTGCAAAATCAGAAATGGGAGATTGAGTTCATTATGGATGACTTTATTTGCAACAGAGTAAGAAGCATTGAGGATTTTTTTTAGGATTGTAAGGATTTGAAACGAGAGGAATAGTCATTTATATGAGTCTTTTGTAATTAATTTTAAGATCATTTGTCTAGTAAGTGTTGAAGTAGCCTGAAGATGGCAATGCCAATGTGTAAACCACACTTCGTATCCGATCCTATTATACTTCATAATTTATATTTCACAGCCAGGCTATTCTTCATGAACTATTCAGAAATCACTTCTCATAGTTCGGATTAGTTGAGCGAGTTAATACCAGCCTTAAAGTTTACGGTCTCCCGGTATATCGTAGAGTCATCAGTAAAATATGCAGAGGCTGGAAGAAACGATACCTTCCATCAAAAGTTTCCTTCTTCAAGGCGGGGAAAATTTAGCGCTTGGGGGGCGCATCGGTTAGTAGTTGGGGGGGCTGAATATATTGAGTATGTGTTATGGCCTCGGGCACTATCGCACTGACCTAGCCTCCGCCCGCGCCGTTACTTCGGATTCATAGCTCTGCCTCTCTGCTATATCCGCTCTACTCAGCATTATTATACCGCGTATTATACAACGTAATAATTTATGCTGGGAGGCTAGTTGAAAAGAAGGATTACAATAGCTGTCCTCAACTCTGAATATATGGTCGATACAAATTCAAAGTATCAAATGTGAAAACAATTTTAGTTATCGATCTGTAAAGATTGATGATTGTTATAGCAAAGATCTAAATTGGTGAATGGAAAAAAAAAAAACTGTAAAAAGGGTAAATACGCAACTATCTTGATCATGTTCAAAAGCAAACATTCGTTAATGTGAACATTTTTTTTTAACAAAGAGTTTCAATGTCTATTTATTTGATCTGGTTAGAAAATTTATCCAACGAAATTTTCAAATGCATATTAACAATACAAGTAGAATATATAATGGCGTTAACAAAGGCAAGTAGAGAGCTACACAGTGGTAGTACTCAAATGACAAATTCAACATAGGTCACCTTATTTTCAGACGCCTTGGAGGATTATCGGGAATTGAAGAAGAAGCTATGTTCGAAACTAGTGGGTTCGAGTGGGAATAAAGTTTGTCATGAAAGGAGGACTAACATCAGATTCACGCAAAATCAGCAATAAATCGATCATTGCGGTTGATTTTATTCGTAGCAAAGTTAGGAGCATTAAATATATCACAAAATATTTGGATTGTAAGTATTGAATACGAGAGGAATTCGATGTCTTAGTGGAGCCCCGAAGCTCTACTCTGTAATTCGTAATAGGTACTATAATTGTCATCTATGGTTTTTAATTAATGAAATTAATTGGGAGCTTTCCGTTTGCATAATAAGAGCTCAAATAGCCTAAACAGTGAGAAGTTTCTTGTAGTTTTAGTCTAGTATGAGGATTCCCAGTTAAACGCGTGTCAAGATGTCCTAAGTAGTCCTAAGTATCGCATTTGTTCTACAGGAGTCATTGGGATATTATTAAAGCATACTGGACGACAGGAAGCCATAGGTTTATGACGAAGGAAAAAGGTGATTTTACGGAATTTGCAGGTATCTTGTATTTTATTATTTTCTTTGAAAGGTAGACATGATCCAATAATCAAATACATAGTTTACTTCGATACTTTTTACATTCAAATAGATGCTTCAGAGTTAGTTTTGTGTTATCAAAACTTTGGCAGTTCATCATGGATGGATTTATTTGTAACATAATAAGGATCAATGAGGATTTTACGATGGATTTTGATATGGTGGTACAAAATTACTTTAACTTGGAACAGAATACCTAATTAGTCCGGTAACCACGCTAATCAAATATCACATGGCATTGCTTTAGTAGACTAACCTTAATTCTAAAACTCATCTGCATTTCGTAAACATTGCCTTTGTGTTACGCAATATGTAGAAAAGACTACATAGGCTGTACTAAGCATTCCAACAGCTTTAATAATTAATGATACATTGTATCGGAGTTAAAAATAGAGTTGGTTCGAGAACTGAGAATATGTTTATGAGTGAAGGAACGGGGACAATTGGCATATCAATCAGCTACAAGCAGTGAATTGGTCCGATTGGACGGTCGGAAAGTTGTCCAGGACTCGGTTGGAAATGGTTCGGCAACTTGTGGCTATTTAACTTGCTTCGATCGGTTTGATCCCTAACTACATCTACTCTATTAATTGTTGCACCATTCCGATCCTCGGAGATCCTTTGTTTTTGTGACCACCATTTACTGAAACCGACCCTACTCCTACTTTAGGATCATAAAAACAAAAACCGATCAAATGTTAGGAATTTCTACAAAAAGTATGGGGTACATTAAATTTTGCTAAACCGAGTCTAATATTATAAAAAGAGGTGGGAAGGAAAATTGATGATTGTTATTGAGAGGAAAATAGTTGACTGGAATATCTAATGTGGGAGGTAGATAGTCTGGGGGTACAGTAAAAAATAAACACTAAATAAGACAAACTTATTTATTGTAAATGCCAACGTTTCGGCCTACGTTGTAGGCCATCTTCATGGGCTGGTGACAGTGTCAGAGGACTCTTCCCTCCACCAGCCTTTTAAGGACAAAGGTTGTGCAGGGACTTAAACTGCACTGAGATCACGCTCAACCGCTAGATTTTCCCCCTTATTTTGGGTATCCACTTTATAGTCTGGGTGATTGTCACATATGAGGCATCTCCGGCTGCAAACAGGTCAGTTAAAATTCTTGCCAGCTGCGGGATTTGAACCAGAATTTTCGGCATGGCAACTCAGTGCTCTACCACTGCGCCATTCCGCTTCCTACAATAATATGAAGCACTAGGTAATTAAGCTTAAGCTTATTAAATTGAAATTATTGTGCTTTATAAGACCTAGCTTTGTTTTTTGTTTTGTTTTTTATTTCTTATTTTTTTGTATTTTATAAGACCACCAAATAAACCCTATTTTTTTTTTAACTGAGGCATCTAAACCATATTGAGTTTATGATATATTATCATTCAACTGTTCAGCATAATACGAACTTTCCAAAATAATACTTTAGGGAAAGAACTAAATAAAAATCCCAATATTACATTTTGATTGAACCAAAATTTGCTAATGAGAATTCTATTAATCTGTATATATATATTTATAGAAAATATTTTGATATTATTTTTTGATATTTGTAGAAAATATATCTATGATTGATGATTATTGAGAAATATTTAATTAACATTCGAATAATAAGTTTAACAGATAAGGGAAATCTAAAGAAAGAGGAAAGAAAAATAATTAGGAAAATTCTGGGACCAAGATGGACTGAAGAAGGGTATAAAATACAGAGACAATCTAAAATTGAAGAATTTTCTAACATAATGACATGAGAAAAAGACGTCATAGGTTCTATGGCCACATAAAAGTCTTCCCGATCTCTGAATTACAAACGGAATAGTAAAATACGTAGCATCCCTTGTTGATGGAGGGGGTGGATCCAAAATATTAAGAAAGACTTGGAATTAGCCATAATTACTAATGAAGACATAAACACAAGAAACAATTTTAAACTTTAAGTTGAAAAATGGGAGATTAAGCCAGAGACAAACACGCCGAGAACTGGAACGAAATGGAACGAAGAAAGAAAAGTGGAGTCTTCGCAAAGAATAAAATCTAATGGGCTAATAGGAAGAACAAGAAGCCCAAACGTGAACCATCTTTACTTAGCGTTTTCCAAATTGACAGCTTTACGACTAATAATAAGCTTAATAAATATATGTTATAAATTAATAATATTTAATATTAATATTAATGAAGTTGGCAGGCAGTTATAAAATATAAGAATGAAACATTTATAAATATTACATCGTTATTAAATGAGAACGCAAATATTTCAATGCTACTTATCTAAATTAAAATTTAATAACTTTACATTATCAACAAACAAATTAGTTTAAAATACTCAATAAATTATTTTAAGAGTATCTTTTTTCGTCTGCTTTCTTCTAAATTCATAATCCTAAGTTGCCAAATATACTTTTTCAAAGCGACCTACTTTGAAATGCTCTCTGTGACCGCATGAGCGAGGTTTGAAGAATTAGACACCTTTCCCGCTCAGAATATTTTCAAAAAGGCGACACACGGCGTTTATTTTTCACCGGGAAAGGGAAAAGTCATTGTGAAAGAAGGTAGAGGTGCCATTAATACTAATGAGGATTTGAGGAGAATGGATTGCCGTCCGGGCCAGCAAGGATTCTACTTCTTTCTCCAATCTTTTTCACTCCTAGTCCACACAGTTCGTAATTTTTTTTCTTTTTTTTTGTTTGGTCTTAGTAATTATCTAAATAATGAATGTAATGCTATTGACAAAATTGTTTGAGTAATTTGTCCCTAATTCACCCAATTTTTCTAGTAAAAGTTTCGTTGTCTTTTATTTAGAATTACTGGAATAATAAGTGAAGCTAATTGCTGGATTTTTTTTATTTAACCAGTTTACGTGGAGGAAAAAAAAATATTACATAGTCTACAGCTATCTACTTTACTATAATTTAATTGTAATATTGGATCTTTTTATACGAAATCTCTGTTTTTATTATTTCTACTGGTACAATCATTACTGGCAGAAACATTACCACAGAATCCGGACAAGAGACTGAAACGTCTCTGGAGCAGGGATCTACAGCAGTGAGAGGAACCACGCTAGGAGTGCCTTCATTAGGAGTTTCTCCATACACACTTCCACGAGAATCCCTAAGGGGAGGTTTTCAAGAGGAGTTCGAAAATACAATATGTAAATAAAGTAGTTGATTTAATAATATTGTTACGGTCACAGAGAGAAGGACGGAAGGAAGGGATTAGCGTCTTAAGCCGTCAACGGGAGAAGTTAAGAGTGGATTAGAACCTTTTCGAACATAATGGAACCGCCTCCTGTTGGTCGGAAGAGATTAAGAAGGTTCTCGACAATCCCAGAACAGTCTCCCTCTACTTCCGTGTTCTAGAATGTTTGGCCTTGCCTATTTGAATAGCCTCCTCGCCTCGAGTTAGTCAGTCGGAGAGCAAATCAGGCACTGTGATGAACTAGTAATAAGTGAGTGTCAGTGTGAAAAACTAGTCAGTGTCGAACCGGCCAATGTAATAAGTGTATCAGTGGACTGTAACAGTCTCGTGAGTGTAATAAACCGTTTCTGTATATTAATGTGTGTCAGTTGTCATATTTGGAGAATCTTACGGTCGGTGGACTTTAATTAGTGAACTGTAAGTGTTAATTAGTAGTAGTTAATTAGTTAAGTAGTAGTTGTAATTTTATGGTATTCGTACAAATTTATGTGAATAGTTAAGCTATTTAGAATTAGTAATATCTTATATTATTGTAATAATTAAATAGGAATTGGCCTATATAATAATTATTTAGAATATTGTTATTGTAAATTTATATAAAATTGTTATAAACTGACATCAGGGTAAGATGATGAGTTTAAACGATGATATATCAGAATTATTGGATACAAAATACTGTATCCCAAGTATTTCTTCCAATCAAAAAATACATATGCCTTATATGTTGAAGGGAAATTCCAGGAAGCACTGTAAGAATATGTTGAATCAGGAAGGATATGTAACACTTTATGGCAAATGGAGCCGCTAGAAGCAATACCATAATGATATCCGATATGCCTACAGGAGGATTACAGAACAGAAGGAGGATATAGGGTTGAAGACATATCATATCAATATGTCACAACTGCCAGGAGGAATAACAGGGGAGGGAAGTGGCTGCGAATTGGAGAGGATATTCGAGGGTCGTATTGAAGAGCGGCTTCGGTTCGGGACGCGGTGCTCATATCGCTCGAGGTTGTCGTGTCTTCGAGGGCCATCCACTTATACCCGCGGTTTTCTATACTAGCTGAGGTTTTGTCTTCTACCCACTCTAATCGAATTCAACTAAAAATACAGAAACAAAAAATTTATATTTATGAATATTATATTCGTAATAAACTCACTGTATATTTAAAAAAATACCTGTGCCGAAAGTTCCGGAGTCAAATCTAAGTCTAACAGATTATTTAACAGACATCATGTAATCTGTGGGATCTACAGACCCTCCTTAGGCCTACCCATATTCTACGAAGTGGGTATTATAACCGCATTTATGTAACCACAAATCGGGGAGAAAAATCTGGCGGTTGAGCGTGATTTTGGACAAATTTTGGAAAAAAAAAAGGTACATTCTGTATATCCATCTAGAATCCAAGACACTCCACGCCTGTAATGATATAGGTTTTTTTTTTTTAAACTGAAGAATGAATGATCTTATAAACATAAAATGATTGGTTATTAAATTAGATTAAAAAATAGAAAAAAAATTATAAAACAAAAGAACACAGAATATGCCTTAGAAACAGTATAGTCTTTCCCATGTACTGTACCTAAGATCCGTTAGTTTAGGTGTTAAAGGTAAAAAATATAAAAAATAACAACAATGACCATATATAAAAAACAGTGGTGAATAATAATTTATATCAAAGTTATAGGTTTTTATAGTTATATAAATCAACAAAAAAAACCATTATCCAGTCATTCTTCATCTTTTAATAATTCTTCATAAGTTTCGATATTTCATTATCAATTACTAAAATTTATGGTTTTATGCATCAACCTATACACATATAACTTATTCCTTATGAACTTATTTCTGGCAATGGGGGTTGATGCATACCTATTATACGCATAACTATACGAAATTACTAGTCCATTTTTCTCTAAACTGCGTTTCTGTAATATTTATTTAAAAAATTTTCTTCATCTAGAGAATATTTATTCCACATTGTCATACACAAGTTCACAAGGAATAAGTTGGGTGCATTAATGGTTGATCCATAAAACCATAAATTTTAGTAATTGATAATGACTAAATGTCGAAACGTATGAAGAATTATTAAAAAATGAAAAATGACTGGATAATGTTTTTTTTCTTGCTTTATTATATTTAATAGTCCAGGATTCCTGGTACATTTTTGCACTTGATTACTATCAAGCTGAATCTTCGTGAATAGCTTCGTTTTGATGAGACGCCCAACAATTTCCTTTGCGAAAATTCTCGATTGTGGCAGCTAACAGAGGTAGCAAGGATAAAATATGTCGATTTGATGATTCTCCAAAATTTAAGGATAACGTACCGCGCAATTTGTAGGACAATATGACTGTTAAATTATATAAATATTAACTAAGTAAAAAAAAAAAAATCAACTGGTTAGTAATCATTTTTGATGGCCTCGTTATCGATACATATCGGAAGGATGGGACTCTTTGATCAAGCCAAGGAGGGACTCTTTGATATTTTTTCAAATAATTTAGATAATTATCTTGGGATTTTACAGTAAATTTAGTAATAAATTTATTACTAACTTTTTGGGATTTTTATTTGTTAAATCCCAAGATAATTATCTAAATTATTTGAAAAAATATCAAAGAGTCCCTCCTTGGCTTGATCAAAGAGTCCCATCCTTCCGATATGTATCGATAACGAGGCCATCAAAAATGATTACTAACCAGTTGATTTTTTTTTTTTTACTTAGTTAATATTTATATAATTTAACAGTCATATTGTCCTACAAATTGCGCGGTACGTTATCCTTAAATTTTGGAGAATCATCAAATCGACATATTTTATCCTTGCTACCTCTGTTAGCTGCCACAATCGAGAATTTTCGCAAAGGAAATTGTTGGGCGTCTCATCAAAACGAAGCTATTCACGAAGATTCAGCTTGATAGTAATCAAGTGTAAAAATGTACCAGGAATCCTGGACTAAAGTATTTAGTCCAGTGAAATATATAAAATTGAAATAATTTATATCTAATTTATATTAATAGCTGATAAAGATGTAAATGTCAAGTACAAAATAGCGCCCATTTTTCATCGGATGACTATAAAACAAACCAAAATAGTATACCAAAAATAATGTTCTGAATAAGGGGAACATTTATGAAATATAAGGTCACTTGGGGTCTAGTGCTTAACAAAACAGCGTAATGTGCCCAAGATCGTGGCAGTCCGCCTTAGAATTTTTTAAAGGGAGTAAAGAACCCTTTGTCACGCCTTTCTTCTTTATGGATGTAAAATGGGGATCCCGAAGTTGTGCCTTGTCAGGTACTAGTTAAAGATCCCTCAACTAATTAAACTTAGATAGGAAAAATTTACCAGCATAATGAGACGTTAAATGAATAATCAAACATATAATATCCATATATTAATATGGGAATAGTCTAAGATTAACAAAATAAACTTTTTTTTAAACCTTGAAATATCTATATCGCTATACCATTTTTATTATATGAAGACTTTCCACTAAAAAGGAAAATAAGACAGGAAGAATAAAAAGAAATATAAAATAGTTTTAAGTGGAACTGAGATATATCAATAAATTACTTACATAGCTTAAAAATAAATAATAATGCAATCCTAATTGCGTTATTATATTTTAGTTTTATTTTATATTCACCTATAACTAGTTCCTTTTATATTTGCATACACTAATCGAAAATGCAATTATTTTATACTTCCTGGGATTTAACAAGCAATTCACATTCTTTTCCATTCGGTTTGGTTTGTTTCTAGAAAATATTCAATTATTTCAGATGTTTCATGATCTACAAGGATTTAAGCTATTTCGAATGAATTCCCCTGATAAATATTGATGTAGTCTGATAATCTTATGAAAATCTATCTATTTATGAATTAATCGTTAAATGCTATCTTATAATCTTTGATTGCTTATTTAAGATCTTTAAATAGTAATAATAATGTATATACAATGTATAGTATGCAATTGTAACAATATCAATGAATCACGATATTAATAATATTAGTTTAGCGTACCCGAAGGGCCGATGCCGATACCACCAATCTATGCCTACAAGCTTTCGTCAACTGACCATTACCAGATCATTCTTAACACAATCCTCCTAACTGCGCCTCGGTCTACCCCAAACTAACATAGTTTCTGCTAAAATATCTTCCAACGCATTTAATGTTCCTTACATTCACTAATAAGCGTTTTAGGTTTCAAAAAAAAAAAAAAATAGGATGGCTCTGTATTTTAGCATATTAGTTGATCGATGAGGGGGCGGAGTGGCTCAGTGGTAAAGCGAGCTGAGTTGCCGTGCCGGTTCAAATCCCGCTCCCTGGCAGACTTTTATTCAATCTGTTAGCGGACTCCTGGGATCTAATACCCTCCTGGAGCTCACCCGGCCTCTATAAACTTCGTATCCAAAAAAGAGGAGGTGAAATCAAGAGGTTGAGCGTGATCGCGGACCAATCAACTCCCTCCACAACCGTTGTCAAAGAAACAGTACAGTATCTACTATGTACTGAACCCAAGACCCCTCATGTTCATGTATTGGTACAGATTTTTTTATATTGATTAATGAAAATAAAAAAATAATTAAAACAATGTTTTGTAAAATAAAAAAAAGCTTTCATTTTATGATCATTAACTAATCTTCTTTACGTGTTAATCTATTTACACCCTCGCTTTAACACATTACATTCATTTCTGTAAAACAAGCAGCTTAAATTAAAAATAACTTATATCTCTCAACACGCCATGACTGGCATTAACTTCCTGTTACATTTCTCTCGCAAATGGGAGTTATTAATAAAGGCATGAACCTGACCATGTGGATATTTTCGGGCTTATTTTTAATTTTTTTGGTGAGCACCTTTTATGCTTTCACGTTTCGGAAATTTCATTCGTGTAAATAATTTTATTAGTGTATTCAGGACCTGTTTGTGTGATGAAAAATCAAGTAATTATATATAATTAACTCTAATTGAACTGTATTTTTAGTATACCTAAGCCCTCTCCTGCAGGATGGAATTTTGGTGTTTTGATACAATGTAATATATATTGGACTCAGCAAACAACAATTGTCAATTAAAAATTGGTAAATAATGCCATTTTTGAAAAAAAAGAAAAGGGACATATATAGTCCTCTCTCGGTCCCATCAAACATCAATTAATTATTTCATACTCGTACTTACTGCATATATTAAAATAAAATAAAAAACCTGTATCACTACAACCCATGAAAGATCTGGGGTTTACTACATAGTAAAGACGGTTCTGTTTCTTGGACAACGGACTGTTTCCTATATCACGAACACACACCCAAACACACACACACACACACACACAAACATATATATATATATATATATATATATATAAAGAGCATTGTGGGGTATTATAAAAATACACTTATTAGAGTTCTGCCTATCTATTTTTTAGTTAATTTAATTACATATATAAATATATATATATATATATATATATATATATATATATATATATATATATATATATATATTTATATATGTAATTAAATTAACTAAAAAATAGATAGGCAGAACTCTAATAAGTGTATTTTTATAATACCCCACAATGCTCTTTATTTATATTATTTTCACCCTACAAAATTGTAATTATTAATTACAATATATTTGAACAACTGTATATACCATTCTACCATATCCTTTTGTTACCTTACGGTTTTTAAAGTTTTTTTTTTCGAATTTCATTCATATGTTTATTTATGTTATATAAGAAGCATTCTAGGAATGCGAAGTAGCTGGTACGAAACATATAGTAAGGTGGTACTGGAGAGAGTACTGCAATGGAAGTATCTAGGCTCTGCTAACAACAGGGACAGAATGTTAAAACATGAAGGCAATGATTTCAGCTGCTAATAGGTGCTATTGGTTATAGATGAAACTTTTTCGAAATCGGGATACATCCATAAATTAAATATGTGGGAGAGGAAAATCCTCATAAGAATTCACGGCTTTACAAAGGAAGGAGAGCGGTGGAGAAAATAAGAAACCTCTACGACACACCGGATATAGTTTCCACCATAAAAAAAGAAAGAAAGACAGAATAAGATAACAAGGGCAATTCTAAAGAATGGAGCGTTGTAAACTCCTTAAAATGAAGACTAAGGAACCTCCGGGTGAAAGAAGGAACAGAGGTAGACGTAGACTTCGTTGGCAGCAAGATGTTGAAGACGAGCTTAGGCAGTTAGAAGTGGAGAGATGATGAAAGAGAGCCGAAGTTAGGACTGAGTGGAGGAGAATTTTGAGGAGGCCAAGGTCCTAAAAGGAAATATAAATATTATATCAGCGAGAATGATGTACTAATTTTTATAGTATATTATTATAAGGTACGTACCAATCTAAACTTGTAAAAATAAAAGTAACCGACGAGATTTTTTTGATAAAACGATGGAAAAAAAGTGAAATAGTTGTCACATGATAGTAGATTGGACACTTTTAATTTTACTTCAAATCGATTCATGCCGTATTAGGCCCATCCAAAATATATTTCAATAAATAGGGCATTCACAATGTAAAGATCTAAAAAAATATTTTGTATATATTCTATGTCAAAGGCAAGTGTAACTAAACTTTTTCAATTCAATTCCCACTCTTTAGATAGCAAGTACGAATACGACCCCTAGGATGTCTGAAGGGAGTAAAAAATCGTTGGTTATGCCGTTTACGGAAGTTACGTAAAATGGGTTTTCAGATCCTGTGCATTGTCAGGTAACTTCAGTCAGTGCTTATCCTAATTATACCTGGACATGTGAAATTTAGGACACATCTTCATGTTTAGCCACAGTAAAATAAAATGGCATTAAATGAATAAACAACAATTGAATAAGACCCATTAAATAATTAACTTGGAAACTATGATTCAATTTGATTATTTTACTCTATTTCGTATATAAGTTACCAGGGCAAAATACTTGAAAAAATCATTCTGAAACGTCTTCATCCTATCATAGAATCCAACCAAATAATCTCAGATCACCAATTTGGTTTCCGAACATCACAATCCAATTTCCAGCAATGCCATGGTGGACATTTTCTCATCCGCATTAGAGCGCGGAATATACTGCACGGGAGCTTTTCTCGATGTAGAGCAGGCTTTTGATCGAGTCTGGCATCCGGGTCTGCTGTACAAACTCCGTAAATTCTTACCTTCTACTTACTTCCTTATTATCAGTTCCTACCTCAGTAACATAACCTTTAAAGTAAACCTTAATTTTTCCTACTCTTCCCTCTTTACCCAGTCTCCCGGTGTTCCTCGAGGTAGTATCATGGGTCCCATCCTATATACGATTTATACAGCGGACATCCCAACCCATCAAAGCACTGTCCTCACTACGTACGCTGATGACACATGTGTGTTATCAGTAAATAAGAATTTAAAAAAAAAATTATTTATTGATATTTACAACTGTATTACAATAATACAACAAGTAAATAGGATACGTGATACATAATGACTTTAGAATAACAAGTAGAGATACTACCCACTGGTAGTGCTCAAATCAAAGCTCAACTAAGAAGGTCACGTGGCCATCTTCTTTTCAGACTCCTCGGAGGATTATCGGGAATTGAAGAGGAAGCTAGGTTTGGAACTAGAGGGTTTCAGTGGGAATGAAGTTTGTTATGAAAGGATAGATACCGGGTTTCGGGCCAAATCAGCAACAAAAGGGACATTAAGGTCGTTATGGATGACTTTATTCTTAACAAATTAAGGAGCATTTAGGATTTTACGAAGGATTTTGGATTTTAGGGATTGGATACGAGAGGAATTCAATAGCTTAGTGGAGCCCCAAAGCTCTATTCCGTAAGTCCAAATAGGTCGTATGATGGTCATGTAGATGAGTCTTTTGTAGTTAATTGGGAGCTTAGAGCGTTTGTCTAGTAAGTGTTGAAGTAGCCTGAAACGTCGTGCGGTTTCTTGTCTTTTCAGTCTTGTATGAGGATTCCAGGTTAATCGTTTGTCAACAATAAGTATCAGATGCAACAATAAGTATCAGATCTGTTCTACAGGCACCAGAGGGATATTATTAAATGATACTGAAGGGCAGGAAGTCATTGGTTTACGACCTAAGGTAAAAGTGATTTGATGCGATTTTCGAGAATTTATTTTAAATCTCCAGTTTTGACACCATTCTTAAAGATCAGTGATATGGGATTGGAGGCTTTGGGATGCAATAACTGGATTGGTGTTGACTGATATTACACATGTATCATCAGCATACGTGGTAAGGATAGTATTAGGATGAGTTGGGATGTCAGCTGTATAAACTGTATAATGGATTGGGCCAAGAATACTACCTTGAGGATGTAAATAAGGATGATTTAAGAATAGTGTCAAAATTGGAGAATTAAAATAAATCCTAACAATTCCCATCAAATTACCTTCATCCTTCGTCGTAAACCTACGAATTCCTGCCCTACTGTATCCTTTAATAATATTGCACTGAACAGATACGCTACCTAGGACTCCATCTGGACAAACGTCTCACTTGGTATCCTCATACAAGACTGAAAAGACAAGAAACTGCTCAACTTTTTCGCCTACTTCAACATTTACGGGACAAACGCTCTAATCTCTCAATTAATTACAAATGGCTCATTTACATGACAGTTATCAGACCTATTTGGACTTACGGAGTGGAGTTTTGGGGCTCTACTAAACCATCCAATTCATCTCGTATCCAATCCTTACAATCCAAAATCCTTCGTAAAATCCTCAATGCTCCTTTTTATGTCACAAACAAACTCATCCATCATGATCCTTATATCCCATATGTTGCTGATTTGGCCCAAACTAGATACCTAGCATTCCATGAAAAGCTCCATACACACTTGAATCCTCTAGTCCCACAATTTGCTTCCCATAATATTCCTGATAACACTCCGAGGCGACTGAAAAGAAGATTGCCTCGAGACCTTCTACTATCGAACTTTATAGGAGCTCTACCGATGAGTAGTTTCTTCACAAGTGTTTTTTTTTTTTATGCATATTGTTCATTTACATTGCAAATTTACTTGTTTTAAGATTATTATAGTTGTAAATATCAATAAATTAATCTATTAAAAAATATATATGTTGCCGATAGGAGGATTTCAATTATTTCAATAACGATTTGTCTTATAAACGAATAGAGGGTTTGTGATGGAGTCTAAGCTAGTTTATCTGGTGAGATTGTAGATAGCCCTAGAACGTGTGAGGAGTGGGGGTTCTATTTCGACCAATGGCAGTAGAGATTTATTCTGCCTGAAAAAGGGTGAGTACCTGTAGATAAGACTGAAAGGACAGCCCGGTACCGCCTGCTACCTCTGGCTAGCTCTGCTTCCAACCACCGATCCTTGTATCCTAGCATCCAGACCTGATATGAAAAAGAAAAAGTGTCTGTTTTAAATTGTGTCACTTATTAATTAAATAAATTATTTATAGAAATATTATTCGGATTAGTCCATTTATTACCATAATCTAGACTTACGTACGTAAATGTGTAAGAACAGAATTACAGGGTGTACAAGATTATTAAATTAGTAAATAATAATATTGAATTATAAATAATCAAAAAATACGTACGTTAAGGGGTTAGTAGAATTTGATAATTTGAACTGACAATTGATATTATTGTCTTTACAAAGTTTTATTTGATATTCCTCTTGTTAACAAATTTAACGATTAACATTGTATTGTAAATTATTATTTATAATTCGATATTACAATATTAGGCCTGCATGCTCTGTAACTGTAAGATAAGAATATTGAAATATGTGTAGTAGAAATATGTATGACACGGGTCGTTAATACTAATTTTATTTATTTCATCATGTACCATTATCAATTCTAGTTGGTAGTAATGAAATTATGTAAATGAAGGTAGTTATATTTTAAATTGTTTCACTAATTAATTAATGTAAATTTTTTTTTCTCGGGCTTTGACATATAATATTACATTTTCTGTACAGTAGAAAAGTATCATCGTTTGTTGGCTCAAAAGCTTGATTAAAAAACAATTTTTTTATTGTAATTTACAACTGTATTATCACAATGCAACAAGTAAATAGAAGAAAACGATACACACTGGTATGGATAAAATCATATAGAGAAACTACTCACTGGTTCCACTCAAATAAAGAATTCAACTTAGAAGGTAATATTCTTTTCAGACACCTCGGAGGATTATCAGGAATTGTAAAGGTTGCTAGGTTTGAAACTAGTAAGTTTGAGTGGGAATAAACATGGAACGACTATACTATTGGGTTCGGACCAAATCAGCAACAAATGGGATATTGAGTTCTTTATGGATGACTTTATTTGCAACAAAGTAAGAAGCATTGAGGATTTTACGAAGGATTTAGGATTGTAAGGATTTGATACGAGAGGAATTCGATTGCTCTACTCCTTCAGTCCAAATAGGTATTACAATAGTCATTTATATGAGTCTTTTTTAATTAATTTGGAGCTTAGAGTGTTTGCCTTGTGAATTCGGTACAGTATTTTGCTAATCGTAGGATCAGGTTACAAAAAAAAAAAGGAACAACATTGTTTACTGTGTAATATCTACATTCTGGGAGGGTTGTGTTCATACTCGTACATCAGCCGGATAATTGTCCTGAAATATTAGGGTTTAAAAAAGTGGTATGAGGTTTAAAAAGGGAATACATTCGTAGCGTTTTAGCGGTTTTTTATGCCTTTCTACGTGGCGTGAGGCTGGTGGCAGGAGGGAGGGTGGCGAGGCAAGGGTGGGGGGGGGGGAGGTAGGCAGTAGCCTCAAAGCATTGCCTTATAAATCCCGAGCAAGGCCGAAACGAGCGAAAATGCTAAAAGGGGTCGGCGGTGGCGCTACCTGTGTAAAAACCTGGCGGTCGGATTACATTTGTAATCTTATTACAAAAGGTCCCGCTATTATTCTTTCTCCAACAAATGGAATCCGAGGGAACGACCCTTTGCTACTAGAGAGCGCTAGGAGGGAACCGGTGAACCCTCAACGGCTCAAGTTTGGACGAATTAAAAAATAAGTAGTCTTCATAATAAGTGAATTTCTATGTTTCTTTGAATATAAATATTATAAATTGTGAAATATTTTATATTTCTGCTACATTAGTCTCATGGAAGGTTATGGTATGAATTGTAAATACAACTTCTGACGCCCGTACACGATTCTAAGCTTTTATACAAACAATATGAATATCGTAGGATGAAAGTTGAAAACTTTGAAAAAGCCTAACTTATCTATCTATAGTATAAATAACTCATTGGAGCCAGCTTCTCCACTCATGTCCTGAACGTCTGCGGCACTTTTGCTGTTATTCAGTCTCCACTAGTCTCAACAGTGACGCTGCAGCGAAAGAAATGCTGGGATCACCTGTGGTGCTTTGCTCTCCACATCTGAAAAGAGGAGCAGAACTTGGAGATCCATAGGGCAGTGTGTAAATATGTATATAGTATGAATGTGTTCAAAGATCACTAATACGAATTGGCATTAATATGATAGATTGTACTTATTGCAATCCAATAAGAAGGTTTTGCACAGATATAACAGACCTCTCAACGGGCTGACCATTAATCGTTATTAAGAAACACAAACAAATGAAATTAATGAAGATCGATACAGATACAGCACATCTCACGTAAATCAGTCACCTGAAATTACTGATTAAAGTGTAATAAAGAATAGCCAAGTATTTTTTCTACAATATTAAACCATGCCAATATTAATATTAAACAATGAATTTTAACGACTTCAATATTAGGGACGCGGGAGATACTTTTCAGAAATGAGTAATTTACTCTGATACTCATACATATATTACAAGGACAGCAGAACAAAAAAAACTAGCCCACAGAAACTTACATCATAATTTCACCAAATAGATCTAGTTTCAATATTTGCAGAAGCGATACCTCAGAACACTTTATGATATTGAAAAGCATATAATACAGCACTGTACAAAGAATTAGGATTCCGAACACAATCCCTAACCATTTACCAAATAACCACTACGGCAGACTAAATTGTTTTGGGATTGAATCAGGAATAAATGCAACAGGAGTATTCGTGAATACCGCTCTAGCTTCCGATAGTCTGACATCATAGACTTAAATTCAGACTTCATACCACAATATTAAAATTTAATATTTTCTTAAGCCTTTCTGCATTTAACCTTCATTTCAAAATTTCTTTTCTGATGTTATTTTACTCTAAGCCAAGTTTCCGAATATTCTACCTGAAAACCAATATTCTAAATTGGCAGATGTTACTAAACTATAAACTTAATCATTATCACATCTTGTCTTTGATGTGCCACCTGGGAATACTTCCCTTCAATATCTCTTTTTATCTACAAATCTACTGATTTTCTACGTTTTCGATAGTTGAGAATGAAGAGAACAAAAACATAATATATTTATGATATACAGCTATAATTTGAAAACATCTCAGGGTTTAAGTTGAATCTTGGCCCTTCTTTTAGGCAAATAAAAATCACATGTATATGAAATGTTTAAAAGCAAAATTAGCAAAATTCATTTGCATGTTGTTAGTTTCCATTAGCTACACATAGGTCTTTGTACTGTCTTGCGTTTAATACTTTTGTCGAAAAATATTTTTAATACGTTTTATTAGATTTGCCAAAATGCTCCCCAAATAGCAACTCAACAAATATGGTGGGTTTTATTTAAGGATGCAGAGGAGTTACGAGATTTTGATGTATCACTTTTTTAAAAATGCTATTCATCTAGATAAACTGAAGAACATACTGGTTTTATTAATACTGAACTTTTAACTTTCCTAACGGACTTTATCGATGGAAGCGCCTATGCTTGTTATACCTCAAGTAAAACAGGAAATGGACAGTAAAGGTAATATTACCGCCTTTCTCAGCCTATCTAATACTTCCGCCGGAAGTGCAACTATAAATTTTTACAACGATAACTGGTGTCGTTCCGGGGCTTGGAGCTCTTTAGACATGGCCGCATCGGCAGCGGAATGCTTTCAAATTGTCTTATTTTATTCCTCGTTGCCTCTTCCGCGTAATGGGATGAGAAATGTACGGCGTTAGATAGCACACGATCATTAATGTTACGCCTCTGTCCAATATACTCCTCTAGGTAATGTGATGGAAAACACGAGTAGCGTAACATAATGGATACATGAAACTGGACTCTAAGGCCAAGCACTTTATCGAAATAAAGCAGGTAGTGGATCGAATAGAAAAATAAAATATAACAATATTGAAACCAAATATATATTACATTTATTGTCAATGTTGTAGCGGAAGTAGACTGCGTAACCAGCCTCTTTGAGTCACTCATTGGTGTAGTGGTTAGCATGATAAACTACTTTCAATGCCCATTTTTGCGGATAAGCAACCCGGCACGTGGCCTTAGGATTCATTTATCCTTGGTGAAGCCTTCCTTCGTAAGAGATGTAAAATGGCGGCTCAGAGCCAGTGAAGTGTCAATTACTCGTAAGATCCCAGTCCTAAGTATAATTGGATAGGCAAAATTCAGGGCTCCGACTGTAGCATCGTTCCACATGCCATAGTATCATTAAATGACGTTTAGTGCTTAAACGACAACCAGCCTTTTTGGAACCATTTCATTAGTAACATTTAGTATGAGAGTTAAATAGGGCCCTCCTCCTAGTGGTAAAGTAGAATTTTGTTCGTAGACTTCGATTCCGATTCCGCATCCCTAAGTATAAGAAACTCATTTTGGAGAAAATTTTACTTAACCAATTGTACACTGGGGTTGTATATATAGTTTCTGTGTGTCATCACCGAATAAATTTTAACATAATAAAAGAATAAATTTTACACTCAAAGAAATGAATACAATTGATCGCTGATAGATTAATATATGTATATAAACATAAGGGAGATAATGTAGTCTTTATGGAGGAATAAGTCTTTAACTGATATGATGAAGGAAACTATTAAATCTTAGGTTTTAACTCGAGGGGAATGGTTATTAGCACTGAAAACTTACACTGGGCGATCTGGCCACCTGGTGACTCTTAATAGAGTCTTTGATCTCTCGAACGGTGTATTTAATTATGTTGTCTTTGGATGCTAGTTAATTGACTCAAAGAGAACTCACAGTTAGAGGTGGTGACTTTCATGTGGAGACTTTCTGCCCTGGTTCTGACAATATCTGGTTGCTCTGCGATCTGATGATGTCAGAAAGGGCAAGCTGGTGTCCGGCGATGAGTGTGGTTGAGCCATGGGCGAATGTCAGTGTACCGGCTCCATCCGGTGAACGGCGAGGCTGCTGATGGGAAGTGAGAGAGCCCATAAGTGTTCTGGCTTCAGAGAGAGGTGGGGATAACAAACTCCCCTCTACCTGTTATCAAAGCTTACAAGATCAAAACTTGAATATTTATAACATGTATGACCAGTGGCGTGAGATTCAAATCTGAATCTTTTTACGTTAAGCGCTTCGCGACTGAACAGGTGTCTTTAACGAATACTTGACATTACGCAGGTTGCGTCCCGGCGATTTTTACTACCACTCTGAAGGAGATCATAACTAAGGATATTTTACACCCTTTACAAAATCCTGAGGCCTAATTGCGAGATTCGAAACCACGATTATGGACATAGTACACTGTTTTACCAACCACTTCACTACAGGTGACCTTTCTGATACAACTACAACTTTAAAACAAATAATACAACCAATAAATAAACTACCTGGTGATGACGTCTAGGCCTTACATTTGAGCCCTTTGCTTGGCAGCTGAAGCAGGTTAAACATGCATTCTTGTTCTGTAAAGGCAGATGTGATGAACATTTTTCATTTCATATATTTCATCCTTTTGACAGATCGCCCCAAGGGCCATCCAACGTTGCTTCGTTGAATGAAAAGCCTCAATCATTTTTCGTAAACAACAGCCTCTTCCTTTTGTTCGTCAACACATCGATGGTATCAGTCTTGGATATGGTATGGTCTTGTACATTGTTTTTTATATTTGTATTTTTAAAATTTCACAAAACATTTTCATGGGTTTATTGATGGTTAGCAGATTATTTATACTAATAGTTTTTATACATATTTTTATAAAAACTAACCATTTTAACGAATTGTTTATAGTATAATTGTATTTTTTTTCTATGAATAGTGATTTAAGTAAGTGCGAATGCATTCTTGAATGATATTAGTTGACCTCATCGAATCATTAACATCTTATGCTTATACGTTTTTTCTATATATTAACACTTTCAAGTAAAACCTCATATTCAATTACCTTATTAAAAAGAATTAAGTTTATTATAATTTTATCAAATAGAAAACCCTAGGAGGGTAGAGAGAATTAAATTGATCCCATGAATTCACTAGAACGACTGAAACTATTACTACGAAAGCGGCTTCAACATCTCGAGTACGGACCGGCCAAACTACCTCATCTATAGCCAGCCCAAGGCTCTTTCATAAAAATATATCTAAAGTATCATGGCCGTTATATGCACAAATAGCTCTTTAGCAAACAGCTACGCCAAGAAACTGTGTTTGATAATTCATATTCTGGGATATATTCATATTTATGTTGACCATGATTTGTATTTTATGGCGAATTTCAAATATTTAAAACAAATTTTATTAATATTATTTGTTTTGTTCGGACCTGAGAATATTTTGAAAGAAAAAAGTATCATTTTTATGTAAATAACCACAATTATTTCTTTTTTTAAATGCTGCAATGTGAGATTTTTATTTAATTTACCATCAACGTTTAATAATAAATTATAAAAACTGTTTAAATTGATCCGATTTAAGTAACGGTATCCATTCACGTACAACGCATAATTAAGTGCGAAAAGTCTAAAAAAATTTATATTTGTAATATTTAATATATTTATTCATATTATGTGAAGTTAAAAGTTCATATAAAATATGTGGATTTCAGTTTATAGATGCCGTCTTGCTCTACAGTACAGTTTAAACTTCTTAAAGATTTTCTTACAATTAAATTTTAGAGTAAAATTCAATTATTATTAATCCTCCAATAAATCTCACAAATATTAATTATATTTAAATCATATTATTATGTTATTATATTATATATTGAATTAAAGGATAAGAAAATTACTGCTAAACTTAAAAAAGTAAAACAAAAAATATCTTTTTTCAAGCAACAACAATTTTTTTTTAGCATCACACAATCGTTTCTGTTTCCTTAAGTTAGGAGTTCGTACTCTTTTAAGCTTTATCTTAAACTTTATTTTAGAACAGTTCGATCGCTATGATAGCATCTTTAGTCAAAACTAAGTTATTAAAACATATAAAACTCGGAATTAGTTACGAGAAGTTAAAAGATACAAACTTTTACCACTTTAATAATATGAACCTGAAAATGGACGTGATACAACAAAGTACTATTTGTGGCACGTAGTATACTACCTATTTTTTTTGTCTAATACTTAAAACTATTTTAATAGTATTATTGTATATACTCTCAAAGGTAATTGGAAAAAATGTAATACATTTTGTATCGTGTATATATTGATTTATTTTTTCAAATGTTCAAATAGAATTTTGTCAGAACTTTGAACGTCTAGAAATTTTTTAGATTAGATATAAAAAAAAAATCGGGAATTAAAAATAATGTTTAATTTCATTTTAGCGACTGATAGACATAGACGAATATTTCTTAGAATGTGAATAAAGAAACAAACGGGAAGCGGAGTAGCTCAGTGTGTAGAGGGCCGAATAGTTATGTAGAAGGTTTCGTGTTCAAATCTGTCAGTGCCAGATTTAATTCTGTGCTTATTGAGTCTGTTAACATGGGTGGACCCTCTAAGGGCTCACACACCCTTTATAAAAAGGGTATAGAAATTTCGGGGAAAACCTGATCTCGTACAATTAACCTTCCTATACTATGGTTGTTCTAGAATTAGTTCAGACTCTTCTACTTACTTACTCAAAACTGTTCAGGAGCTGTAGTGCTAAAGGTGTAGGAATGAAATGCCTCTACCTTATGTAATCAATGAAATTTCGCACAAGTAAATATGAGAATGAATAAGGGCTTGTTGATGAAAAACTTTAGACTTTAGAATTTTATGAGTTATTTTCTTGTTTACTATCCTTATATTGATCTAGACATTCTCTATCTAGAAATTCACCAGGCTTCATCAAAACACTAGAAATGCCAACATTTTAACAAATTAATTTACCATTTTCACCAAAATATTAGTTGATTATCTATTTCTATATCGTTGGAGGTAATATTCGAACAACGTTCCTTCACTGTTTTGACTGAAGCTATATATCTCTTTCGTTCCTTACACAACGTCAATTAAATGGCTCAAGTCTTGGTCGTTAACTAATCCAATTTAAACTGCATCCTCTCTATATCGGCTCGAGAAATTGCATTACTTGGCGAATTCCAGACATTGCTCGCCCATAACTAAATACCCTTATGGCCCAACTTACCAACACTGGAGGAAGGACGAGTCCTTCATACCAGCAATATAATTTCAGTAATTAATTCTAGTTTTTAATAAGCGTGCAAAGTGTCAATTATTTTTTATATAGTTAAAAAGAGACTTGGTCGATCAGTATTGACTTTCAACAAATTAAATAATATTTTATCTTTCATTATCTATTTAGTCCATACTTGCGTGACAGAACTGAACAATACTGTCCATACCTAGGTCCTCTACAACCATGTATGGTCGATTGAAACTAAATAAGCTATTTTAAAATCTGACCCCACTCTTCCCCATCTTATCACCGAAATTGAACAGCTACGATAAAAAAAAACACTCCTTGTTATTTTTAAGAAGTGATTTTCGCATGTTTGCCTGTCTTATCGATCTGTTGGTTATCAAAAAGAAAGTTGAAGGCTTCGTCTTGCCTCAACTCGAGCTTAGTTTCTGAGCTCCCGCAATTATAAAAAAAGTTATAATGCTTAGTATTAAGCATTTTCTTCACATTTTGTTAAATTTAAATGGTTTGTATCCTCTTTGTTCGATTAAATTTGCAAGTACTTTTAATAGTTGATATAACTTGTAATGTTCTTCCCGTGGGATTCCTTGATCATCATCATTTTCATTTTTTTCTAGAATTTGAGACATAAACTTGAAAATACAATAACAGTCAATGTAGGATTCAGCTAACTCTTTAGTTGTTTCTACTATTTCTTTTCTCTTTATCCTAACTTTCTAATTCCTTTAATGTAATTTTATATTATATTTAAATAAATCAGATATATTATGACGATTGTTTTGATATCATTCATCAAAACAAAAACAAATATCCTCCAGTTCTTTTGTACCTTTTTTGGCTCCAATTTCCAATTTATCATCCTTTTCTAAACCTTATAACTAGAATCTTAGGTTTAATATAGACTTTATAAATATTTATTTCTTCTTACCTGAGTATAAGGAATGTGGGTTATGACTGGCAGAATTAATGTACCGTCAGTTATCATTTGTATATTATATTTTATATTATTTGTACATGTTTACTAACGAACAATAAAGAATACAATGATCACATTTAATTAATACATTATAATAAAATTAAAACAATATATTTCACCTGGAATGACCTCCAACACCTGGTTTCTATGAAGAAGGTTGCCTTAAAGCTTACCTTAAAGAGAGGAATGAAAGAAAGCTACACGTCTATCGAATATCCAGGAATAAACGTAAGGTAGCCATACGCCAGGCCAAGAAAAAGTAAAAAAAAAAGGATTTTGGCAAAAAACTGAGGGAGACCATCGCGAATCTATAAGAACGTTTTGGAAGTTAAAACGTTGAGAGAAAATAATGCAAGCTCATTAGAAATGTAAAAGGTAACGATGGAACTGTACTTAGACACAAGGAAAAGATCCTTGGCAGATGGAACAATTCCAAGAACAATTCTCCGAAAACCCTGAATCAGACCATTTCCAAGAACTAGAGCCCTATATTCAAGAAAACCTGTAGGTTATAGAGGAAGAAGAAATAGAAAATGCAACCCATAAGCTTAAAAGAGGTATAGCTCCAGGAAGGGATGAAATTGCACCAGAGTATTTGAAATATTGTGGTCAATAACTTGTCGTAAAAATTCCATTGTTGTTCCAAAAAGCATATGACAGAAAGAAAATCCCTGTGTACTGGGAATATTGTAAAAACCTCCTGATTTATAAAAAATGATGCACAACAGACTGCAAAAATTACAGAACAATTAGTACACTATCAGTAACCAATAAACTTCACACTTCCATTTTAGAAAGGAGACTCCGGTGGATTGTTGGTGGGCAGTTAGAATCGGAACAGACTGGTTTTCGTCCAGGCCGACATACGTAGCGAGATCAAGAAGATGCCTAACTTATATGCAAACGCGATACACTTGAGGTAGTGAAGGAATATGTCCACTTAGAGACAGTAATTAGTAGCTCGGGTAGGATAGATGCAGAAATATCAAATCGAGACCGAGAAGAATGGTTGCTCGTGATTGTGGCTCCTCGACGCGAGCTACAATAGGAAGATAAAGAATAAGAAGAAGAGAAGAATATGAATATAGTATTTACTCTATCAAGAGAGTAGTTCACACGTAGAGCGCTGAGTTGTCGTGCCGAAGGTCCTGGGCTGAAATCTATAAGATTTAGGACCCAACCGAAGCTCAAAAATAAGTCGAAAAATCTTGCGGTTGAGCTGATCTAGGACAAATCAACTCCCTCCACAATCGTTGTCCAAGAAACAGTACATCTCTACCATGTTGTGGTACAGTTTTTTTTTTCTTAATCGATTCTCGTGATAAGAATAGTTTGTTTTCCCTAGGAATGGAATAAAGAAGATAGCAATGAGGTTACATATAATATAATATAATACAGCTTATAAATACGAAATTAATTAGTTCATATGATAATATTATTTCATATGTAATAATATATATATATATATATATATATATATATATATATATATATAAATATATATAATTAAATGCTTCATTGCTAAATAATAGAAACGATGCCAAGCGATGCATCAACACCGTAGTAGGAAGTCGCAATAAGCTTCCATACCAGCACGACAGTCCGGTGTTGAGGGTTAGCATATCTTGGAACATCGAAATTCCACGGCGCAAACCTCTACATGTGTCAACAGGCTGGTCGGCATCTGCTGGTGTTGTGTGAGGGAATGAGAAACTAACGGATACAAATCATATATTTTTTAAATATACATCTTTTTTATGGATATTTAATGCATGTAAAATCAGTATTCAAAGAAAATATAATAGAGTAAACATAATCTTTTTATACATAATCTTTTATCACTTATTCTGTGTACTTATTGACTGCACCCCCCAACTATCTCCTTTACATAAGATCATCCAGTCAACTATTTTCATCTCATTCATAATCTTTTTAAGTTCATCAGAGTATTGTAAATATTAAAATATGTTTTCAAAAAATCATTATAGCCTAATTAATTATAAAATACGTTGAATATGAGACAATATGGAGTTTTTAAGTATGTAATCATAAAATTTGTAATTTAAAATTATAATAAATCTACGTTTAAATTTGAGAAATATCATTCCGAACAGAATCAATCTGATATGAAGTTGACTGTTCATTAATGGGTCAACGAATACGCAATTTAGCATAAGTGAAAATGACGTGCCCTAATTCAACCCTTTTGGTTCCATTGTCCCTGATAATGCGACATTTGAAATATGAACTTTAAATCCACTGTTGCTGCTCCGCCAGCGGGTTTGTTTCGCTCATTTGATCTATTTCGAATAAGCTAATGTTTGTGTTATAGCAACTTTATAGTTTAATTATGTATAATATTATTATATTATAAGAATTTATACAAAATACAAAATTATTTATTTACATAATACATATGTAATTGTATACTTTTTATTAATATTTATCCTCTCAAAGCACACACGTTCTACAAGTACAACAAAAATACATAAACAGTGCAACACTTAGATAAGATCACTAAAGAAAAACAGGTTGTCGACATGGTGTACTCTGGAGCCCACATGTTACGCTAGAAACCAAAAAGAAGATTTTTCACCCCTTTTTTGAAGATTTAACCCTTTCAGGTTTGGAAATGTGGATAGTTGGACCAAGAGATACACAAACGCTGTAAGCTTTAGAAATTTATTTTTGGAGAAGTTGTTGCATTTCCAGAATCGAGCGAGTGAAAACCTGTACCATAACAACCAATGAAAGGTCTTCGTTGATGAAAGTAGGCTTTAGAGAAACTGTACAGTTTCTTGGACAATAGTTTTGCAGGGAGGTGACTTTTCCTAGATCATCCTCAACCGCCAGATTCCTCCCCCCCGCCGCATGTTTTAGAGCAAAACCGAGAACAAAAAAACACTGAACATAAAAAATATAATAAATATGCAACTAAAATTAAATTAAATACAATGTTTATATCAATATAAAAACATTGAAGTATTTTATTTAATTAACTAAAAATATACAGGGTGTCCCGAATTTAAATAGCAAAACTTCAGGAACTTATAGGAGACCAAAAAACTAAGACAAAAAGTCTTTTAGAGATTTTCTCGTTTTTGCTTAGTTTTAGAGAAAATCGCAAAAAAAGAAACAAAACAAAAATGCTACAGGTAGCGATTATCACCTTTCAAAGATCGTCAGGCTAGGCAGTGAGATATGTAAACACTTAATAATATCCTTTACATTCTTTTATTTGTTTACATTTTGGCTTCCTTCTAGGATTATAATTCCTAAATCAGTCTTCAGTCAGTTACTCAGATATTTTTGTGTGCATAGCATCAGCCACAATGCCGCATACATATTCTAATGTTGAATACGCTGATATGATTTTTATGTATGGTTTCTGTAACGGTAATGCTTTATAGAAGCGTTGCGGGAATATGCGCGCCGATTTACAAATAGAAGAGTGCCTAATCGACCAGTCTTTTCGTTAACTTTTAATAGACTACGAGAGACTGGGTCATTCTTAATACGTAATGAAGGCGACCAATTCCAGGCAGCAGTAAGAGCAGATTATCGGAGAAGAAATTGTGTCCAACGCCACTTCGATAACAATCCTGAGACTAGCATCCGAAGAGCATCTGCTGCATTAGCAATATCGCGGCAAGCAATATGGCGAACTTTGAAAGGTAATAATCGCTGCCCATACCATCTTCAAAAAGTTCAGAATTTATTACCTCAAGATTATGTCAAGAGATTGAATTTTAGTAACTGGTTTCATGTAAAAATTCGCGATGATAATTTATTTCCATTAAAAATTATATGGAACGATGAAGCTACCTTTACAAGAGGAGGAATTGTTAATCAAAGAAATTATCATGTATGGGCTCTTGAAAATCCCAGAGCTATCAGAGAGAATAGGTTTCAGCATGAATTTGCTATTAATGTTTGGCTTGGAATTTGGAACGGATTACTGGTGGGACCATATTTTTTACCTGGAAGATTGAATGGTACCACATTTACACATTTTTTGGAGAACAACTTTTCTAATTATTTAGATGACATTGCCTTACAACAGCGGATTGAAATGAGGTTCCAACTCGATGGATGTCCAGCTCATTATAGCAGAGTTGCTCGAGCTTGGCTGGATATAAATTATCCACAACGATGGATTGGACGTGGAGGAGTAGTACCTTGGCCACCCAGATCACCTGATATGACACCCATGGATTTCTTCGTATGGGGAACCTTGAAGCAGAATGTTTATTCGGTGTCAATCAACTCAAGAGAGCAATTAAGAGACCGAATCATAGATGCAGTGCACCAAATATCATCAGAACAATGTTTAGCTGCAATTTATCAAGTGAGTGCTAGATGTAATGCTTTCATTGGCGCAAGAGGACAAATTTTGAGCAATATTTACATTAAAAAGAACATAACATAAATATAAATGTAAATAAATAAGTATAAAAATGAAAACTTGTTTTGTTTCTTTTTTTGCGATTTTCTCTAAAACTAAGCAAAAACGAGCAAATCTCTAAAGGACTTTTTGTCTTAGTTTTTTGGTCCTATATAAGTTCCTGAAGTTTTGCCATTTAAATTCGGGACACCCTGTATAAGGTATATATCAGTTTTCGATTGTTTGAATGTTCGGTTTGTAATTGATTCTTGTGCTTTAAAGTTTATTATTAAATAAATCTAACAAGTATTTACCCATAATATCTACAGCTCCAGTGAATTAGGGGTTAAAACTAATTTTGTCCAGAGAGAGAGTTTACTACGTAGAGAGGTGTGGAATAGTATTATTTTCGTGATTGTTTACTCGAGATGGAATGGTGTTGTACTATGAGCAATAACTAAATCGATATACTATTACTAATTCAATACGAAATTAACACGTACAAGTACAAAAAACTTATTTGGGAGAAAATTTGACTTAGCCACTTATTCACCGGTGCCTTAGATATATTCTACTTAATAGGTAAGTAAGATAATGTTTAAAAAACAGAAAAAAATCCTAATTATTACTGCGTTTAATTTAATATATAGAGAATTGCGACTAGAATTAGGATAAATGTAAGCTTGGGAGATCCAAAGGAGAATAGTAAGTATTACATATTTTTGTCAATCTATTATTGGAATATATTAATAGCAATGTAATAATAGAGTGTGCCTATTGAATGCTTGTTGATACTTTTTTTTGTATGTAGTCTCGTTTGGGTAACCTGGGTGTAAAAATGTTTGCAGAATGATTCCACAAAAAAAAAATCTTTTCTGGAAGTCCATTTTAAAGAGGGCAAGGGGAGGACAGTTTGCTTCGAAAGGAAGAATAAAAAAGAGCTGTACTTAGGAGCAGAGGTCTGGGGAGATACCACGGCTTTGTGCACACAAGACTGGCTGCGTTTGGCAGGTGTCACTTCTCCCTACCTGGCCCTTTTTTCAAGGTACCCAGCCTCCTGAATGCTGGGGCAGCTCAGGATAAAACATTAGTTCCGGTCGTATGGTGCAACCGGAAGATGTCTCAAGGTTCCTGTTATAGGTAATGATAGCAAAGATTTTTATTTTTGAAGTGAAAACTTCTTTAGCCACGACATAGAAACTTTTGGTACGGGATAACCTGGTGGAGTATGATAGAGCTATTAAAATATGAATTGGTTTAGTTTATGCATTTCTATAATATTTAAAGTAACTAAATATCTAAGCTCATTTGATCTGGATATTTGTATTGTTTTGAAACCAAAACACTACAATGGTATTGTTAATCTCTATTATTTTCGTTTGAGTGGAAAATAGTTGACTGGATAATTCTAATGATGGATTGAATTACTCATGGTGTGCAGTCAATGATAACAAAAAAAAAGCAAAACTTATTTTATTGGCCTAAGATGTGTGCTATCTTCAGGGTTATGTGCTATTATTTTCTGGTTTGTTCATAGCTTTGAAGATGACCTACGTCTTAGGCCGAAACTTTGGCACAGTAAAATAAGTTATACATATTTTAGTTATTTTTGTAGGGCACAAAAATTCAATCAAGTCCCTAGCTAATTCAATCAATCCAGATTATTTTCCATCTAAAGTTATATATAAGACTTCGAATATATCTGACTTGGTAACATAAATAAGGTTGATTATCCACATAATAATTTCTTTAACCATAATTAACCTGTACCACTACAACCTGTGAAGGATTGTGCAGCGAGGTGATTTGTCCTTAATCACGTTCGACGGCCAGGTTTTCCTCCTGATAATTTCTTTGATTTATATATTTTTTTCATTCTCTAGCATACTAGTTTGCTACTCCAATTTTCCATAGTTTGATTTTTTTTATATTCATACCCATTGCTATAATTTTAATGTTATCTTTATCTAAGTTGAATTATAAGTTTTTTTTCTTTCTTGTATGTTTAATTTTTCGTTTCTGCTTTTATTTTTGTAATTTTCAAACCAAACTCTCTGTATTTTGCAAATAAAAATCAGAAATAAATAAAATAAAAATATAATATTTACAGATGTGAAAGAAATTTTATGTATTTTTATATAAATATTGCTGTTCAATATTTTTGTAATTACTTCAACTGAGATGAAAACATCGAATGTGACATGAATGACCAAAAGTCATGGAATCAAGGAACAACGTAAAATCTTAATGTATTCCTAGTCAAATTTTTATTTTGTATACCTATTGTTAATAAGGAGTTAAATAATTGAATACAACTTTAGATAGTTTTATTCCAGATTTTTGAGCATACTATAGGTTTCAATCAGGGCTTTCTATGGTAACAAATACTCCAGCTTTAAAGCTCTGGAAAAATGAGGAATGTAAATGCCTAATGCCTGTTTTAGTGATTATATAAGTCCTATTTATTATTTAAAGTAGTTTTAGCCATAACCAATAAATATAAAATGTATATTGCGTTTTTTAATGTCCGAAAGTATCACCATAGGAACAGAAAAACCAACATATGTGTCTTTCCCATCGATAGAATCATTGAAGCCATAAATAAATATTTTTAACATATTACTCCTTCAAAAGAACAATGCCATAATTCAAAAAATCTTTTTTTTTTAATAGAGGTATTTGGAAGTTCCTACCCTTGTCAAAATTAATCCATATGATTTAAAAAAATAAAAATTTATATATTGGTAAAGCAAAGTCAAAGGTATTGGAATGATTGTACCTTAATTCATTTATTAATCATTAGAAAAAGCTTGACTTTTTTTAATTTTAACTCACGTTATTATTTACATAATACTTACATAATACTAAAAATCTGACTTCATAAACAAAACAACAACAAAAAAAAAGTCATCAAATCATGGAATATCAGATATGTCGGTCCTGAATTGAAAAGCATCCACCAATATAATTGCTACAATAGGCTTAACTAAAAAAATGTTCTTTTGATGGAGCGATATGTATTTATAGCATGGAAAATATTGCAGATCAGTTGAGGGTCAATTTTGATTTGAAAAATAAAGCGATTTAAGATAAATTAAAGTGATACTAAACAGGATTGGACTATCAAAAATACATTGTTGCATGTCTGGTTACCTACTTGGAGAACTGAAGGCCACAAAGTGTTTCAGCTGTAAGGTCATTAAAACAATAAAATGCATCCTCGTAGACCTACAAACTTTCCCATCTCAACGATGGAAGTTACTAATGGCCTCGACATCGAACGAAATTCTTCAAGATGAAAAAACTACTTCAAGAAGTTGTTTAATATACAGTTAAGAAGTTAAAGTATACTTAAGGATTTAATGATTTAGGGTGTCCAATTTTTAAATACCGCTTTACAAAAATGTTATTATTAAGTAGATTATATCATATAATAGTAAATATTAAGTATTAAAAAGAAAGCTGTGCTACTACAACCCATCACTAGTTTAGGTTCAAGTACAAGGTAGAGACTGTACTGATTTTTGGACAACATTTGTGCAAGGAGGTTAGTCTGCGATTACGTTCAACTACCAGGCTTCCCTCAAATTAGGCTGGGCATTTTATAGAGAGTGGGAGAGCCCCAAGAGGGTCTTTAGGTCTAACAGAGTCCAGCTGTGGATGTTAAAAACTTAAATAATTTCTCTACCACGGTGGGATTTGAAGCTGGTACCTTTAGCATAGAAACTCAACACAGTACACACTAAGCTACCCCACCCCGTAAATCGTAAAAAAACGTAAGTATTAAAAACATATTACTAAATTTTTCCTCACATTATTGTCCGAATTCGACTGTACTGAAGACTTTTTGTTACTTTTCGAGTTTAAGCTATTCATTTGTATTTCACTCTAAATTAAAACTCTTGCGTATATACAAAATGTATTATTAGAACATATGCTAATTTTATGTATAATTATTTATGTTAATTATTTGATGAAATATAATCTCTCCTTTAAGGGTTTAAGGAAAGCTGCAGCATAGGATCCCAAACCCCTAACGACTTAGTCATTAGGGCACTCGGACAAAAACCTTGGACAAGTTCGCATCAGTGTACACGTGTCTTTTTCAACAGCTGCTGCAATTGGATACATACAAATATATATAAATATATATATAATATATATATAATATATAATATATATATATATATAATATATAATATATATATATATATATATATATATATATATATATATATATATATATACTTTTGTAACTGAGGTATAACCATGCTGTTATCTCAAGAACATATGTTTTTGTATTTAAGAAGCGTCAGTCAGAAATATTGTGATTGCTACATTGTGATCTGTTTAGTTATAAAGATTGTTGATAGAAATTGATTATATTAATACAAAAGACTTTGTTTATTTCTTCTGGTTTAGACCGTGTGTAACACCAGAAGAAATAAAGTCTTTTGTAATAATAGTGGTCGTGGAAGCCTAAAAGAATATTTGATTATATTAACTTTAAAAACCTATTGTTTTTTAGGTAAGATTCTTATTTACAATTGTTTTACTTTTATTTTGTTGTAAATATTGCTGTAAATAATCTTCTTCTTCGGCTCTACAGTCCAAGATGAACTTTGGCCTCTCCAACAATGATTCGCCATTCCTCTCTGTCCATGGCCCGCCTTGTCCAGTTGGTCACTCCGATTTTACGCAGGTCCTCCTCCACGTCCTTCTTTTTCCTGGAAACGCTTCACGCAGAACTTTTTTGGGCATTCTTTCATCCGGCATTCGCTCAATATGACCCAGCCAACTAATTCTTCTGGATTTAATGAATCTTAAAATATCTTGATGCTTTATCAGGTCATCCAATTCTTGGTTCCTCCTAATACGCCATGTGCCCTGTTCATTTATTGGACCGAAAATACGTCTTAGGATCTTCCTTTCGAATACTCTAAGAGCTTGCTGGTCGGCTACTTTAATCGTCCACGTCTCCGCACCATAGCACACAACGGGCCTGATAAGGGTTTTATATAATTTCAGTTTTGTGCGTTTTGATAGTAGGGAAGATTTAATCAATCTAGAGAGGTCGTAATACGCTTTGTTGCCACACATTATTCTTCTCCTAATCTCATCACTCACCCTAACCACACTGTTTATTTCAGTGCCAAGGTACGTGAATCTATCAACAGTTTCGAATCTATAGGCATCACACCTAAGATCCTGCTTTCTTCTTCTTGCCTCAGAGCCTGATGCTACCATGTATTTGGTTTTAGATTGGTTTATCTCAAGACCCACGATTCTACTTTCCTGCACAATATTTGCCAGAATTTCCTTTAATGCCTTCTCACTTCTTGCCAGAACCACAATGTCATTTGCGTATCCAAGTATTGACATAAGCGAGATGCTAGACTTCCATCTGACACAGTGTTTTGCAGAGCCTTATGTAGCACAAGATTAAACAGAACGGCAGTATTGCTGTAAATAATACCAAATATAATTGTTTTTTAGGAATAAATACGGCTTAAAGTTATTTTAACCTAATTCTATATTACCACATTACATACATACATACATACATATATATATATATATATATATATATATATATATATATATATATGTGTGTGTATGTGTGTGTGTGTGTGTGTGTATGTGTATGTGTGCACGATAATGGTACACGTACATCGTACTATCCTACCAAGTACCATTGTCAATAAAAAACATGTAGTTACATAAAAAAGAAATTCATTGAAATTTTAAAATTAACGTACTTTTTAAAAACATACATATTTATAACGCCATTAGAATAAAAGAGTCCAAATTATTATTATTATTATTTTTAGAAACGAGTGTACTTATGTATATTAGCCGGTCTGCAGGTACTGTTATAGGCCGTTGTTTATAACCTGAATACTGATAATTCTGATACTGATAACAACTACCTTCTTATTCATATTAATGGAAATGGAATAATACAAAATTTGTTAACAAAATGCTATTTCTAGACTATCTGGCCACTTTCCTTTTCTCTTATAAATGGTTTTCTATACTCGTGAAGAAAACTCTGAAAAATGGAAAATCTCCATTTCTATCCTTGACAAAATCTATTTGATGACCTTTTTCACATAGACACAGGGAAAAATTACTAAAAGAAGATGACAGGAAACAATTTAATAACACTAGTATAGTGCTCCCTAAAAGCTGAAAAGTGCTTCATTAATATCGAAGAAATCATAAAAACTATAAAATAAAAATATATTTATTTTTTTATTTTATATATTCATTATTACTAAATAATTGGGTTGTTGTGAATGTTAAAGGCGTATTTAGGGGGCTACATCACCTTTATTCACTAATATACACGTCATTATTGGCCAGTGTTTTCTTAAGAATTAAGTGTAACACATTAATATATAAGGAATATGTATCTATAAATATAAGTTATAAAAAAATGATTTATTACCAAATAATAAAATCAATTTACATTAAAATCTATTTACATTGTGAAATAAAGAGGTAGTAGAAAGGCGCAATTAGCTACCATACCGGCACGACAGTCCGGTTTTATGGTTAGCAAATCTTGGAATCCGGAATTCCACGGCGCAAATCTCAAGATGTGGTGTATTAGGCTATTCGACACATGCTGGTTTTGTGCGTGAGGGAATGAGAAGCAAAGGGATACTAATATATATATATATATATATATATATATATATATATATATATATATATATATATATATATATATATATATATATATTACATTACATTTCTTTTAACAACGAGGTCCTCCTTGTCATAAATGTTCGTGCATTCAGTTTTGCTGAAGTTTATTTTAAAACCCCAACGGCAATAAGTTTCCCACAATTTTCGTAGAGTATATTCTGCATCCTCATGGTTTCGAGCGACAATTACCTGGTCAGCGGCGAATAGTAGACTATAGAGATGGCTGTTACCTATTCTTACTCCTATTAAGAGATTAATAATTTAGTTGTTATCATGTACAAAAAGAATCACAGTGGTAAAAGATCTATTGGTGATGGACAGCAAAACCGGAGGTAATAAGGCCTGGTTGGTGAAAAGAAAGCTGTTTCCAGACGTCACTTTAGTAACAGATTCCAGAAAAAAAATGTTCTCGCCTGGACTGGCACTAACTCTGGATTGACTCCATCTCAATGCCCGTTCCAAATGTTAGCAACAGCTAATCTAAACTTTTCCCGTTCCCTTCCCAATCCGCTCTGTTTCACATCGCGCCACTTCCCGGCATTCTTTAACTTCTTCCGCCCCTCCCCAACTTAATTCCTTTCTTCAACAGGAAGTATCTATTTTCATCAGGATGATTGGATATTTAAATTTATATACATTGTGTATCTTTTATAATCGTAATTAGATATACGGCGGCATAACCAAGGATTTTTTACCCATTAGGGTCAAATTCCGGGCTAAGAACCCGGGAAATTGGGCTTAGTAGGTTGTTATGCTAACCACTAGACCACAGGTCGCCCCACGTAAAGTAATTGTAAAGAAATCAATAAACAAGAAACATAAAAGAAGCCAAGTCTAAAAAAATAAATACGGAAAACAAAAAAAAACTGTCTGTGTAGAGGAGGACAGGGTCTTTTTGGAATGGCAATAGAAATAATAAAAATGTTTGAGAAATCTTCTTTGATTTTTCAGATTTCCTAGAAAGATTTATAGACGTATGGCATAAAGTTAATTGGTTTTCTCAGTGTGGAATTGCTACGATGTTCCTCGAAATATTGAGGAAGCACTTGTGGAAAAGACTTGACCATCAATCCTATAAAACGGTGACGACATGAAAGAACCGTGGAGCCAGAAGAGCTGGTATGTCCAGGAACCTCAACTGGGGTCAGTGAGCCCTATCAACGACCCACCACCTCCTCCTTTCATCAAACCAGACACAACAAAAGGGGCATCAACCAATCTCTGTCGGGATTGGCCCTTTCACTGCTCCTCTGTCTTTCCATAATTTTCCGACGACCTTTGAAACTGGAGGCGCTAGAAGTTTCGGCTTTCATTAGGAAGACAATTACCAAGTTCCTCTTTGGCGCCTTTCGATAAGTTTCCGTTATTATTGCTCACTTTGGTCCAGTGCCAACCGTTAAGAAATTGCCAGCAAGTTTATATATAATTCATAATTTTCAAGGTGACCAAAGTTAGTTAAAGGTTTAATTAGAAAATATCTATTTTTAGTTCAAAAATAATAATAATTCATTAATTTTTGCTACGTTTAATTTTTGATACTGCTGTGTTTTAGCGGGATTAACTATTTTTTAAAAAATCTATTGATTTTGTGATGCCAGAGTAATTATTTAAGATAATTACTCAATAGAACTGCTTTAGGGGCTCATTAGAAACTTACATTTGCCCAACGCAAATATGTTATGGCTGTTTAGTGCAAATGGCGTATTAAAAATAAAAATGAGACTTTATTGCAAAAAAATAACATAAACTATTTATTTTAGAAAGTAAAGATAAGAATTTCTTCAAGATATAAAAAATAATTATATTTAATACAGAAAAAAAGACTAATTTAAGGAAATTTTAAGGTGAAAATTCAATGTATAGACTGTCCATAGGTATCGAATTGTTTACAAAAAATAATTAATTAAATCTATTATTGCTACGGTAATGTTTATTATTGCTAATTACTAATACGGGTAACGACTGGTCCATGAGGAAAGATGCTTCTAGTTTTTCACTGAAACGTCAATTGAGGAAGCTCGAAGAACACAGGTCCCGATGTGGGCTTGCCGCGTGCACGCTGCGTTGTCGAGCTGCAGGTGTATGAGCCGATGATAAGCTTGTATACGTGGATAAGATGTTAATGGAGTAACAGTAATTTTGTACATTATATTTTACAATGCCACTTAAACAGAGTAAAAAAAATGACAATCAATCATCTGGTATTAAACACATGTTTAAAAAAAATGCAATATAATTCGTTAAAACTAATTGAAAAAAAGAATAAAAATTAAAATAACCATAATATTTTATGTGTTATTCATCACAACTTATTTTTTCCGTAAACGTTCTAACTTTATTCAGAATGAGATTATTTTTCAGCGGTCCGCTGTGTTTTTACGGACTCCTCAAGGAGTGAGCTTCAACACAGGTCCTTCGATTACCCCCTCTTTCCCCCGCCTTGAGTCTTCTAACCGGGATCTTGATATCTCCCTGAGTTACCTTGTTCTTATAACCGTCATTTTTGACAATTTATGTTTAAACTTATCGCTTCCATCACACAAGACTGAAAAGACAAGAAACTGCTCAACGTTTTCGCCTACTTCAACATTTACTGGACAAGCGCTCTAAGCTCCCAATTAATTACAAAAGACTCATTTACATGACAGTTATCAGACCTTTTTGGACCTACGGAGTTGAGCTTTGGGGCTCTACTAAACCATCCGATTCATCTCTTATCCAATCTTTAGTATCCAAAATCCTTCGTAAAATCCTCAATGCTCCTTATGTCACAGACAAACTCATCCATCATGATCTTAATATCCCATATGTTGCTGATTCGGTCCAAACTGGATACCTATCCTTCCATGACAAGCTCCATACACACTTGAATCCGCTAGTCTCTCAACTTGCTTCCGGTACTATTCCTGATAACCCTCCGAGGCGTCTGAAAAGAAGATGGCCTCGACACCTTATACTATAGAACTTTATTGGAGTGCTACCGATGAGCCATTTTTTCACATTAGCAGATTTACTTGTTTTAATATTATTATAGTAAAGTATTTTTTATGTATAGATACATTTCTTTTATTTCCTATAAAACAGAAAGTTTTGTTCAAAATCTAGTGATTAAATTAGATTTTCACATTATCTGTTTGTGTATCATTATGATGTACCAAAAATCAAAAATATATCGAGGAGCGAGACAATTAAACTTACATTGACCGTCACTAAATATAACAGGACTGTAAGTACTCAAATAGTAATGAAGTTGAGGTAGCACATTTATAATTGAAGAGGATTAGAGTGAAGATTGGATATCTCAAAGTTAGCTGCTGAGGATAATTAAATATTAAACGTGGGCTGATTTATTTAATCTATTCTTCCGATCAACCAATTTCATTTTTAAGTAATACTATATTATTTTATTCCCTAATTAATCCTGTTATATAAATAAAGTTAATTTATGCTAATTAATAATCTACATATTAATAATATATAATATGGATTCTCGACACTGGAGTAATCTGTTATTAATCCTTTAATACTTAAATTTTATTGTAGATTCAATTAAATCGTTGACTTAAACCTAACTGAAGAGGTAACATTTATTTATTTTATGAGAATTTGTGAAATGTAATTGAAGCCTTTATTTCAGAAATTTATCACAATAATTCGCAAAAGCCGTAATTCATACATATAACGTATATATTTGTATATATGTATAATTAAAAGTGAAGCAACACACCACGCCTACTATTTTTTTAGGCGAGACTAATAAAATAATAATAAAAACCTAATTTAGATTATCTTATAAATACTTCGTCTAGAAGACTATATTTTATTTCTAATTCACATAAAATATTAGTCCTGGGCGTCCTGGGTGTGTTTAGGGATAACTCCTAGATCTGTTATTGCTGGTTGGGTAGAGTTGGCAGGAATACTCGTATTCCTTGTTTGTATATATATTTACATTACTTATATATTTAGAAATGGGCAGCATTAAATTCATGACAGATGGAAAATAATAGATCTGATGGAAGTATATCAGGACACACACCATTCTCAGTGTAGTCGTGAACTTGTTAAAAATGTTAAAATACAAGATACCTTAAATAACTATAGGTTATGGATTTCTAAAAAGAGAAAAGGAATATAGGTGAAAGATAAATTGTATGAAAGCAATAGAAGGTATTGCAGTAGAACGGAATAACAACTGGGGAACATTTGCTGTTGATTGAGAGGAATTGAAAACAAATATAAAATTTTATTCAAATAAAAATAAAATATTAAAATAAAGCATTTCAGTCTTTTATTTATTAAGTCTGGGGTGGTAATACCCAGTTAGTTCTTGGGGTGCTGTAGTTCCCAGGGCGAAGAACTATGGCAGTTAAATATTAAACAATTTATCTTCCGTATTTTAACCTGGGACCATCAACACAGCAACTCAGGGCATTAATCATTGAGCTTCCGCACACTCTTTCCCTTAGTCTAACTAGCCCTAATAAAGACCTGGGAGGCGGGTATGAAAGTTGGGTTTTAATATTTTTTTAATGTGAGAATTTTGTACGAACGCATCCCGAACAACTTTATCTTTCACATACTTTTAGTTTTTATCAAGATATTTTAACTTTAATACGCGTTTTCACATTTACAAATCCCCATTAGTTCTCTTTGCTCTATGTATATACAGTCCCTGGCCATATTAATGTGACCACCAAGAAAGATTTGTTTTTGTTTTTTCCTAATTGTTTTTATATACTTTCGCGTGTCTTAATAAATTGCTGTTTTAAGTAATAGCAACGCTGTTATAGGTTTTTTAAAGTTTTTTGTGTTTTAGTAATGGCAGCATTGGTTTTAGTACAGCCGTTTTGTTTTACGAGTGACAGCGTGCATAATTTGTGTTTGTAATTTTTGAGGATTTATTGTTTCTTTTTCATTAAATACAAGTCGGATTCGGATAAGTTTATCATTGATTTATTATTCGTATCATATATTTTAACTATTTTGATAGTTTTGTTTTCATTAATATTTAAAATAGGGTGTAAATAGGGTGACACCACAAAATATTAAAATGAAATAAAGATTTATTTTCGAAACTATTTTTTTCAATTTCATATTATTATCAGATAACTAACTTACCCATAAAACTAATATTTAAACTCGATTTACATCATTAAGCATACAATAAGATCATGAAAACATGTAACAAGAACGAATCTATCGAGTGGTCACATTAATATGGCCAGGGACTGTAGGTAGTAGAAAGTAATGACAAGGAGAATAATATTATTTGAATCATTACTGAACCTTTCTGGTTACTCGAGACCGACCAAGAACCCACAAACAGCGGCTGCTAAGAAAGGATACCCTTTGAATACAGTGGAAAGGGTCGTATAGGGAAAATATTACCTCCAAAGGTTGAATTATAGTTGGCTAAAGAGTTAGCTGTATAATGTCGGCTACGGAGGCGGGTGAAGAAGTGCTTAATGTGCCGGAAGAGCGACTCACTTGCCCTATCTGTATTTATGCATTTCTTTCCCTTTCATATGGGGCGCACTTCCGTCTTAGGCAATAAATAATATTTATCTTCCCATCTCCGTTTTAAATTCTCCTTCGTTGTAGGTATATATGTGTGGAGGTTGTTTGCTTCGTCTCGTAGTGGTCGAATTAAATGACGGGCCCAGATGAAGAATTCATTACTGCGTTTAGATAAAAAAAAATAAGGTAAAATAAAGCAAAAGTATGAAAATACATCAATACCTCATTAATTTACGATGTCGAAGCTCAATGGTTCTAATCTCAGAAATCAGGGGTATGGGGAGGGTGTTAACATAGTACAATAGGTTTATAAAAAATAACAAAATAACAATAAATAAATATGAATAATAAATATTCATAGGATCTAACTTATTATAAGTAATAATGTGCTATATTAAATATTTATACAGAAGGATCATTATATTATTAGTAATGAATTGATAATAATGAAAGCAAAAGCAAGGAAAGCTCTGCGGACTTTAAAATGTCATGCTATTGGAAGAAGGAGCAGGGGATGTGAATTTACATTGAATAGAATGACAGGTTTGAAAATATCTTTATTAGATCTTTAGCTGTAATATAAACGATTAAAGTTTTATATTTTGAAAGTTACTCAATAAATATAAAAATAAGGAAGACAGAGGAAGGCTATAGGATGTGACCGAATAAGGAAATATACAAAGAAGTAAATGATTTGGAAACGGACATCCAAAGAGACTAAATAGAGAAATCTTCAATGAAATGAGAGGATACAATAGTGCTTGGAGTTACATCTAACAGAGGAAGAGACTGAAAAACTGAAAATAATAACCAATAATACACAGAACAAGACTGTTTCGATAGGAATGGATATGGGAAAATACTAAAGGAAATTAAGAACCTTGTGAGAAAATGAATAGCGTGGAGCGTGAAAAGAACGAAAGAACAACAGAAAAAGTGGAAAGAAAGAAGGAAGGAGAGAAGTGGTATGAAAAGAAGTGGATATAATGATAACCGCGTGATCTCTAAGGCCGTTCCGTGAAAAAAAAATAAAGATAATATGTAAAAATACATCACTCTATAAGGAATGGTCAATAAAAATAAAGACTTATCAAAACTAAATAACTCAAACATAAATTAAGGTGTAAGCATATATTATTAAAAGTTATTGCTAAGTTTAGATCCTTAGTTTATTAAAAAAAAATTAAATATTAAACATACAAAATAAATACAAAGAAAAAAAATTGAATTATTTTTAAAATAAATAGATAAAAATAATCTCATACTTGATTGCTTGTTGGTAAAAATGGTCCATACTCGATAAATATAATATTACATCGATAACATTTTTACAGAGATCATTAGATCATAAAAATCAGTATATGATAATTGTTAGGTATAATTTAAAAGGTCTCAGGACTTTTAAATACTATGGTATTGTAAGCGTGAGGGGAAAAGAGTTTTTATATTTAACAGAGGGTTGAGTAATAAAAAATAATGAAAAAATAAAAAGTATGTAATCTGAACTTTTAAGTATTTAAAAAGTATGCATAACTTTTAAATTTATTATTAAACCTAGAATTACTCGATATAAAAAAGTATATATGATAAATGTTAAGAACAAGAAAGACAATCCTAATTAAACTAATTTAAAATTAAATAAACACAATTAATTGTAAGCATTACACAAGGGAGGTGGTTAGCTCAGAGGGTAGAAAGCTGAGTCGCAGTGCTTCAAATCCGTCAATGACAGATAATAATTCAATTTGATATTTGTCTTGGATGCACCTTGTGGGATCCAGAGATCCTCCACGGGCTCACCCAGCCATCAATAAAAGTGGTTATCCATCAATAATAATAAGGGCAATTGAGCTTGATATAGTCGAAATCACCTACACGTACAACTGTTGGCTGGGATACAGTTTCATTCTCTACCAAGCACTTTAACCAAGGACCTTTTAAGTAAATATAATATACTTGTAAGTAAAAATTACCCACCGTCGTATGAAATAATATATTGTTTAACGCCAGTAATAATTCGGGAATACATAATCAAATATTATTACAAAGTAAACGTCACAAAATAATCAAATCATGTTTGTTGAGTATTATTATTTAAAAGCCCTGAGGACTTTGAAATGGCGAGGTATTGGTATAAATTGGCAGAGTTCTGAGGGGCTAGGCTTTGGCTGACTAATTACACTGAGTTAGGAGCAACCAATTAAAACACCTCAACCCAACTCTTCTCCTTATTCTTTGACACGCCATTTTAAACTTCGTTTCATTTTTATCCTCTTATTCCTTTTTTCTTTTTTTTTTTCATTTAACTCATCTTTATCTTCTTCTTTCGTTTTTCTAATCCACTCCGGTATCAATTACGGCTGTGCGCCTAATCCATTGTAAATAACAAGAAAATGTCGAATTCTGGCTTGAAAACACTGGATGGGCTCAATTTGCAAGAAAGGAATTTTGTATCAGTTCCGCAAGATGTCGCTTCGAATTATGTCACGACATGTTTAAACTTTTCATTCGTTTCCTTTTTAATATTCTCAAAAATAAAATTAATCGCGAGTTTTAGTGTAGAAAAAGAGTGTAGTAATTATAGGAAATATTTATATTTGAGTAATCATTTCATCAAAAAATGAACGTTTCAAAAAACACATATCATCTATATTGAATAATATTAGTTGACTTTATGTATGAGGAAGAAAATTACATCAGTATGAACTGTTTATGGCTGTAAGACTGACTGGACGCTCAGTTTAGATACTCACTCACTACTGTCAATCCCGGACCTCCCTACTATCCTTGAAGAAGACATGCAATGTAGGTCGAAACGTTGCTTAAAAGTAAACAGTACTTACTAAAGGAATTTTTCTGACTTCCATCCTCACCCTTTTCTGTCTTATATCATCTATATTACTTTAACGTTTATTTCTAGATGAAACGATTACAGAAATATACGCATTTTCCGTCATTACAATCTTCTTTCAAATTAATTTTTATTTTCAAGAATCCACTACTCTCATGCCTGAGAACACTAGGAAGAGACTAAAAAGGACGTGGATGAGGGATCTATTACAGTAGGAAATTAAAGCAAGCCAATGGAGAGGTACCGCTGGGTACTGTTCTTCGTCATGCCTTCCATGTCATTTTGTATTTTTTTCTTCAGTCAGCCACTCTGCTGATTGTCAATTAATTGTATTTGACAGGTGTGGATGGAAATATAAAGAGAAATTTTTTTTTTGAAGAATACTAAAAAGGAAACAAATGAAAAGTTAAAACTCGTTGTGATTTAACCTAAAAGCGACAACCTGCCCAATTGATACCGGAATTTTTTAGATGATGAATCATATATTGAAGAAAATATTATATGTATGTAGCCCAAACTTAAAATTAATTACAAATTATAACTTTAAACATATCTGAATACATGACTTTCCCATAACTATTTACTAGCACTAAACTTACTCACAATTAGTATACTACGAATCGAGGGTTAAAATTGAATTAATCAGATCTTGAATCGAAATGAAATCTTTGTGCGCAAGATATGACTTACTGAAAAAACATATGATAAAAAAAAGTCATAAAGGGTTTTGGATACTGTAATGTTTCCAAGCCAACGCTTTTGCAAAAGTCGAACAACACCAAAATACAGACACAAACGATCAAAACAGACACCATTATAAATTATATGCATCTTGTAAAATGCTATATATAATTTTTGTATTAATTAAATCCCATGTACTTCTTTTTTTCTGATTTTTTTTTTATTTCGCCAACAACAAAAGCATATTAACCTGTAACCATTGTAAGTCAACTCATTTTCATTGTAAGGGATTATCCCTGGGGGTGAAGGGTAGCTACAAAGCACCCAGGGAGATAGGCATCTCTCAGTCCGATTGGTCTTGGCTTCTGAGAAATTTTTATTAGTACCAGAACCCATGCGAGGTGAAGAGCCTCGTCCTGCACGTGGTACCCCTGCACAGTGGGGAGTTCCTCCTCACTGACGAAACCCATCGGAACTAGACTGGGAAGTCGATAAACATCCCCCAATCCAGGCGGAACTGCATAGGCTATTGGATGAATGGCTGAGGGTGATTCAGTCCTACTATGCGAACTCCGGACACCTGGGCGACCTCCGGTTTCAATAAATGCCTTCCTATAGTAACAAGGCTCTGCTATAGGTGACCTTTTATTACCTTTGCTACTCGTGGGAACAAAATGAACCCAAAGTACACAAATATTAAAATAAATGAGGACTCCATGGAGTCAAATACGACTGACTCGTCAGTAATTAGCCAATCGGTCTCTGAACTGATGGCTAACCTAGAACAAGAGGTCTCAGACCTCGCAGAGGAAAGGGAACCACCTGCACAGCAGCTGGCAACCACCTCTGAGATCAATATAAACAAACTTCCAGACGAAGTCTGGAAGAACATGACGCATAGCCAGAGGAAGAACTTTCTACGGCAAAAGAAAAAGGCGACTCCCACCGAAACTCAACCCTCAACATCCAAGGATGAGAGGAAGAGAGGTAGGGAGAAGCAGGAGACTCCTTCACCTTACAAAACGGTGAAGAAACCAAAAATGGACTATAGTGGAGCAGCCGCAAGCATCAAGGTTGCAGTTGCCCACACAGATTATCCTCATCAGAAACTGAAGGATGAAGATTTTCAGGGCCTTATGCTCAAGCTCCTGAAAAGAATGAGGGAGAGGAAGGTTGAACAAACCCCCGTCGGCTTCAACGGCTACTCCCTGAGAGACGGAGCACTCGTGGTGAACTGCAAGGACGAGTCCACCAGGGAGTGGTTCGTTAGTAATATTGCGGAGCTCTCCCCATGGGAGGGAGCACCGCTGAAAACCTGCGACCCCAAAGAACTTGAGGGTTTCAGGAAGATAGGCACCTTCATACCAAACCCAGTGGAAGGTATTAAGGAATGCCTACAGAATCTGCAGGTACAGAATACGGGTCTGCAGACTGAAAGATGGAAGATTCTTGGTAACAAGACCCATAAACATGGGATGTACTTTGTGGCATCCATTCCCGAATCTGTGGCCAAAGCCATTGAGGAGAAGAATGGAAGAATCTACCACGGGTTCCACAACCTACAGGTAAAATTCTTTCCAGGAAAAGACGCACCCACACCGGAAACAGCTGTGGATGATATGAAGACTGGTGAAGAGGTGGGAAAAACAACGGGTGGTGAGGGTGCGGCTGTCTCGGCGGCTGGCGTCACCGTGCCCGGATCCACTTCGGGCCAAAGTGTATCTGTCACTGCCAAGCTTGGTACCAGGCGGCAACGAACGGAGCACGGAGGCAGGAGGGATTACGGGGTGGGGCGTCAGGCCGTCGGCGCGGCCGGGCCCGTATGCCGCAAACCGTCCCCGGGCAGTGGAAAGGAGGAAACTCCACCACATCCCGGGGGTGATCCCCCCTCATCACTATGATCAAGCTGCTGCAGATAAATCTCCATCACTGCAGGGCAGCCAGTGGAACTCTGCAGCAATATGTGGTAAGTCATGGCATCGATATTATTCTTATACAAGAACCATGGATTAACAAAAATAGCAGGATCGCGGGACTGGGCCTGAAGGGATATGTACTTATCCAAGCAAACTGCCCAAGGCCCAGAGCCTGCATCCTTGCAAAAATAGAATTAAATTGTTTTCCAATGTGGTCATTATGTTCCAGAGATTCTGTGGAAGTAATGATCAATTTAGGGGGCCAGGAAGTCATCCTGGCCTCATTGTATCTCCCATTTGAGGAACAAGTCCCAACGACCTGCCTTGAGAGTATAGTTGACTATCTCAAAAGACAGGAAACGATGGGAATTATTGGGGCGGACGCCAATGCCCATCATAACATCTGGGGCAGCAGTAACACTAACCGTAGAGGTGAGTCCCTTTTGGAATATTTGCTAGTTAATAATCTAGATATAGTTAACAAAGGTAACACACCAACCTTTGAAATTTCTAACAGACAGGAGGTCATAGACCTCACTCTGAGCTTTAAATCAACTAGAATGATAAATATTACAAACTGGCATGTCTCTAAAGACTTTTCCAGTTCTGATCATAAATATATTAGGTGGGAGCTTGAGGCTACAATCTCAAAGCCTTAAACCTATAGAAATCCCAGAAATACAAATTGGGAAGGCTTTAGGACAAATCTTAAAGACTTAATTAAAGAATGTCCCCGTTTGGCTTCTAATACCTACCAGCTGGAGTTCTTAAATGGACTACTGACTAAGGCACTTATCACTGCATTCAAGGATAACTGTAGAACAACCACTAAAGGGTCAAACTGCAATGTACCCTGGTGGAATATGCAGTTAGAGAAGTCAAGATCTAGAACCAGAATACTTTTCAATAAAGCAAAAAGGACTGGTGAATGGATCGAATACAGACACGCTCTAACTGAATATCATAACCTCATTAGGAAAGCCAAACGGAACTCATGGAGACAGTTCTGTGAAGAAATTAATAATACGAATACATGCGCTCGCATGAATAAAATACTTTCTAAGAGCAACTACTGTAATACAGTGGGCTCCTTAAAGAAACCAAATGGAGATCCCATGAACATTACAGAATCTATAACTGCTATGCTGGAATCGCACTTCCCGGGGAGCAAGCTCACAACCTCGGATACGAAGGTTTACCTCCCTGAGGATAGGTGCAAACCGGACTGGACATCAGTCCGTGAAATCTTCAATACCAGCGCCATAAAATGGGCAGTTAAAAACCTCAAGCCGTACAAAACACCAGGCTTTGACGGAATTTATCCTGCCATGCTAAAAGAGGGTCTTGAAATCATCTTAGGCAGGCTCTCCACTCTATTCCAGGGCTGTTTGGCCTATAATTATATCCCAACAGCTTGGAGAGAAGTTAGGGTCACATTTATTCCCAAACCAGGGAAAGAAACATATGATGAACCCAAATCATATCGCCCCATTTGTCTTTCCTCATTTTTGCTGAAGACAATGGAGAAAATTCTTGATAGATATATCAGGGACAAACATCTCAGTGATGGATTAGTAATGTTGCATCAACATGCATACAGAGAGGGAAAATCTTGCGACACTGCGCTGCATGCAGTGGTGGACCAGATAGAAGATGCTCTGCAGTGGAAACAAATCGCGCTCGGAGCATTTCTAGATATAGAGGGAGCATTTGACAATACCCCTACTCATATATTAACCAATGCCCTACTAAGGCACGGCACTAGACCAAACATTGCTAATTGGGTCATTGCCATGCTAAAGAATAGGGTCATTCAAGCCAATATGGGCAATTATCACCTAAAGGTTAAAGCAGCCGCAGGCTGCCCCCAAGGAGGTGTCCTTTCCCCACTCCTATGGAACCTGTTAGTGGACGAACTACTACACCTCCTAAATGAGGCGGGTTTCCAAGCGATAGGCTATGCAGATGACATAGCAATTATAATCAAGGGCTTTGACCAACAAACTATTTCAGAGTTGATGACAATGGCACTAAGAATGGTGGTGAGATGGTGCATGAGAGTAGGATTGAACATCAATCCTAATAAAACGGTAATTGTACCTTTTACAAACAAAAGGATATTGAGGGAACTCAACCCCCCTAGGATGAAAGGGATGAGTATTCCATTCAGCAAGAAGGTTAAATACCTCGGTGTTATTATGGACAGTAAATTAAACTGGAATGAACATATCGACTATGTTACCAAGAAAGCCACAAGAATTCTGTGGACTTGTAAGAGCCTATGTGGCAACAAGTGGGGAATTAGCCCCATGATGGCCCGTTGGATGTACACAGCAATAGTTAGACCTGTGCTAACCTATGGCTCAATAGCCTGGTGGCACAAAGCTGGTATCCAACAAAATAGATCAAGGTTGGAGAAGGTGCAGCGGCTTGGGTGCATTATGATCACTGCGGCCATGAGAACCACCCCTACCGCTTCACTGGAAACTATACTTGATTTAACTCCTCTTGACATTCTAATTGAATCAGAGGCATTGAAGACAGCCTACAGGCTAGTAAAAATAGGAGGGGTCAAAAAACCCACCAACGATTTTGGACACAGAAGTGTCTTTGATATAATCGAGCAAAATGCAGATCTAAAAAAGCATTCTGATTCAATGCTGAATAAGTATAACTTTGAAAAAAGATTTCACGTCAATATACAGGTGATTTGCAAAAGCAAGAATGATTGCTTTAATCCACCCAATGGTCTAAATGTGTATACGGATGGATCCAAAGGGGAGTTTGGTGCCGGCTCGGGATTCTGGTTTAGGGGTTGTCAGGGCATGGGTCATTACTTAGCTCTGGGCACGACACCCACTGTATTCCAAGCGGAAATATGGGCAATACTTGCAGGTGCCTTCGCTATGAAGGACCACAAGAATAAGGTAATTAACTTTCTCACTGACAGTCAGGCAGCATGCAATGCATTACAAAATGCAGTAACAAACTCCAGACTAGTGGAGGAATGCTGTCTAAGACTAGATGAACTAGCTGTACATAACAGAGTTAACATATTTTGGATCCCTGGGCACAGTAATATTCCAGGAAATGAAAGGGCCGACAAATTGGCGAAGAAAGGAGCAGTTACTGCTCCTATTGGACCAGAACCATGGTGCGGGGTCCCCCTTCCCCTGGCTAAGGATACAATTAATAAACTAGCCAAGAGGAAGATAAAAACACGTTGGGATAGAGCCAAGATAAGGCATACAAAACTTTTCATAAAGGATCCCAACGATAATCTTTCTGATAAAATCAAGAAAGAAGCTGCTCACTCGTCGAGAACCGACCTCAAAAGTATGGTTGAAACCATCACTGGGCACTGTAAACTCAGGAAACACATGCATCTCCTAGGCATTGAACAAGAACCTAGGTGCAGATGGTGCAAAGAGGAGGATGAAACCCCTTGGCACATCCTCTTTGAATGTATAGCACTAAGTCGAAAGAGGACATTTGACCTTGGCCCCGGTGGATACAAGGAACTTCAAGAACTGAGGTTTAAAGACTATTTAAAATTTCTCAGAAGTCTAGACCTATGTTAGGGATTTTTTTTAGGACTCAAGCACAATGGGCCTCTTTAGGCCGAAGTGCATAGTAATAAGGGTCATACTTAAATAATAATAATAAGGGATTATCCCTCCAATGTTTTAAAATCTGTATAAAATTTAAAATAACACAAAATATTAAACAAAAAAAATATTCTCGATACAAATACAAAGTATAGAATGTGAAAAACACATTTATTTAGGAGAGTGAATAAACTGGTTCAATGTTTATTAAAAATCAGTGATTATTGTCTAACATAAGTTATCTAGGTCATTCTACGTTGTTTTTGTATCTTATAGATAGTTCTATAAGTCATCTTGATAATTATCTATTATATCTATTACCGATCCTAAAGCAATTGCTACAGATCGAAAACAAAAAATAATAACTAATAACGATCCCAAAACTGTAACTAATGAAAAAAATAATAAATAAATTCAACGTATTAGAGCAAAATAGGTAAATAGTAAGAAAAATTAAAATATAAACACCCGGAACAGCATTATAAACAAACTATGCCACTAGAAGGCACTTTACTTGAATTAATTCAAAATATGTTAATAAGGAAAACATACATTAATAATATGGTCTGCTTGTTCATAGCAAATACAACCAGGGACAAACAAACTCCATATGCAAATAGCAATGCAGATGTAGCAAGCTTCTCGCGGAATTGGTAATGCACCTCTATGTAGACAAACTTGGAACGAAATTATTCATATATCAGGATCACTAGGCGATTAACTACGTGTGGATGAGAGTGCCTGCAATTCCAAGTTACAATCTAGTGTGTGTTGAAGTAGTCGGAAGCGCCTAGCTGTTTCTTGTTCTTTCAGTCTTGTGTGAGGGTTCCAAGTAAGACGTTTGTCTAAGTTAGTATCAGGTAATGTCGGCAATTAAGTTTAAGATATTTAATTACAAAACAGTTGATAATTTATTGAAAATATATCAAAAAATATACCAATAGCAACAAGGCTGGCCGAGAAACGTGCCAGGGTGGCCTAGATGGTTGAGGCGTCACCACGGAGAGGTGAAAGACCCGGGTTCGAGTCCTGGTCCTGACTATATATTTTCTTTTCAAATAAAATATTTAAAAAATAAAAAGGTTTTACTAATAAAAACTATTGCTTCAGCAATATATTTTCTTATAAATAACGATAATCGTTTTAATATTTTTTCCAAATACTAATATTTACATAAATAATGTAAACTTAAGATGATGTAAAAATCTAACTCTTTTCATGTTTGTTTTTAAATAATCTAATTTACTTATTAAATTAAAATAATAATTTTGAAAAAGGACCTGTTTGAAACATATTTGGAACTCGAAGTAAATTTGTTTTTTCTTAATCACCAAAGTGTTATTCCAGTGATTAGAGATAAAAACCTCTTCTATCCTGCGTTACCAACACCAGCTTCTCCGAATCTCTCTGAAAAGAGCCGCCGACTTCTTCCAAAGGAATAAATATTAGGAGATTACCACTTTCCAAGATTAGTCTTTCGATTAGTTTTTGGCAAAGTGAATCTGAACAAGCTCCTACTTCAGGAAAACTAATATATTTAATAGGCGGATCTATTTTATCAGGCGCTCTATTAGTTTCCAAACTCTAAAATTGAATATTGAGGCTATAGTTTGCCAACTTTCAACTATTTTCAATGAATACTAGCTTAGAAATAGTATATCAGAGTTTAATGAAGAGCTCTGTTATCTTTGTTTACAATTGTGATTCGTTTACATATAGTGATTCTATTTTTGGTGTTATTTATAATTATTTAGTTGAATTCACGGGGTTTATATGGTTTATGCCTAATTTTAGCACATATATAATTTATGATGAGATATTAATTTATTCTAAAATAAGTTCATCTTTTATGGATTCGAGATGAGGTGAAAATAATATTTCTAGTTTATTCCCTAATTTAATAAATTATATGAGATCTGTATATAATTATTATGAATTTAATAATATTAAGGTTTATTTAATTTTGTTTATTTTTATATCTTTTTTTATTATTATAATTTATCTACACTCCCCGTCAAAAGTATCGCAACACTTTGAAATATTTGAATTTTACAAAAACGTCTGTCTTTTCATAATAAAGAACGGTTCTGAAGTCTGTATTAAGCATTTTTAAACTGGACATAAACAAATTTTATTAAAATAAATTACAATATCTCTTCCAATAAACAAAAAAGTTAGAAAACTTACTTTCTAAACTTTTAATTTCTGATAATTTTAACTTTTAAATCACAATTTAAATTTTTAATTTACATTTAATAAGACGTATTGCCACCTCTGGCTTGAATGACTGCTTCCACTCGTGTTGGCATACTTGTAAAAAGGTTTTGAAGAAAATCTTGGGGTATATTGTCTCACTCCTCCAATACAGCTGCCTTTAGCATTTCAAGGGTAGTAGGAGGTAAATCTAGTGACCGAACCGATCTTTTGAGATAATACCAAACGTGCTCGATTGGTTTAAGGTCAGGACATCTTGCTGGCCAATCAATGGTGTGGATATTTGTGGTGTTCAGGTACTCAGAAACAAATCTTACCTTGTGTGGGCGGGCATTATCATGCATGAGCAACGATTTAGAGCCTATGAACGGCATAAAAGCCACTACATGATCTTGAAGAATCATTTCTACATACCTCAAAGCATTCAAGGCCCCTCCTTGGATTGGCACTAACTCGGTACGTGCCTCCTAAAATATGCCGCCCCAGAACATGATAGACCCTCCCCCGAATGGCTCAGTTTCTAACGTGCAGCATTGACTTAACCGTTCTCCAGGCCTTCTCCAAACTTCTTCACGTCCATCTTGTCTGTTAAGGGCCACTCTCGTCTCATCAGTGAATACAACATTTTCCACTCTTGCACAGTCCAAGATTGGTGTTGTCTTGCAAATCTCTATCTCTTTACGCGGCGTTCTGTGGTGAGAAGAGGACATTTCACTGGCCTTCTTGAGCTGAGGTTTGACTCCCTCAGTCTTCTAATGACTATTGAATCCGATATCGATTCCCCTCAAACACCAGCGATCAAGTTTTTAATGGAAGAAGCTGTAGAATTAGGCTTCCGAAGAACTTGCATTTTAATGAAGCGGCCATCTATAGGATTAGCAATCCTAGGACGCCCTGACGTTGGTCGCCTCGATTGACTACCAGTCTCCCTCTACCTTTACAATTTACCTTCTTATGGTCCCTGAAACGGAAGAATAGTGAATCCCAAGGCGATTAGCGATGTAACGCAATGATTTGCCTTCTTCAAAGAGAGTGATGATTCTGACAGAATCATCGCGGCTTAAACGATTCATTGTGGATAAAATTAATTGTTTCAACTAGACTAAAGAGAAAAGAGGAAACAGACTTGAGACAGACGAAAGATAAACTTGGACTGAAAGGAAATTTAAAATGAAATATCCAAAATCTTATCGTTTGTTGGTAAACAGTGAATAAAAATTAAGAGTCTAGACACTAATGTATCTCATTTAGTAAATAATATTACTGTAAATATAAACAAAGTACGGATTCAGGTCGAAACCAAGAAAATCTCGAGAATTATGGGTGTTGCAATACTTTTGACGGGGAGTTTAGATAACTTATATTTTAAAGTTTAACTCTGAAGAAGTTATTAAAGGTGTTTTACCTTCTAGATATTTATAAAAGATGTAATCTTTATTTCTTCATTGAAAATGAAGGGTTTTATAAATAAACTATATAAATTTAAGAGATAAACGGATTTTAACCGCTTTAAAAGATAGTTAGCAGCTTCTTTTAGATACTTCATTCTCTTTTAATTGGATTATTAATTTAATCAATAATTTCATTAACAATGAAAGGCCTCTATTTTGGCTTCAATTAATTTTTAGATAAGGGAATATTTTAGTCCTACACGGTGGCAAACAATTAATAACAATAATATTATTAAAACATTATAAGGAAAATAAATCCCACTTATTTTTCTATTATAATTTCTAACAATACTGCAGTGATTTATCTCCTAGCTCTAATATTTCTTGTAGAAGCAGTTCTATATGAAACTGTTATCAATATCCACAAAAGAAGAGAAAAAACAGCAACGGATCCTCTCCGTGACTTTTATTAAACCGCGTAGATCTTTTGGTCAATCCCGTCTTCTTAGTCCTTCGAAAGAGAGAGAGTGTTTTTGCTTATATACTTTAACCCTTCACGAAAATTCGGCTTGCGATATTTGAGACCCCGATGATAGACATTTGCGATGCGAATAATAACTTGTTATTCAGATATTTAATTCAATTATATTCGCAAATATAAATAATTATATTAACAACAACTAGTGATAAAATAGACTTCAATTAATGAAGTAATAAAAAAAGTGTGTAAACAATATTTACGCTTCTAGCCTCTGGGTCTCTGGCATAATATAAAAAGTGAACCATTTAAATTGTCGAACCATTACCTAATCGTATATAATTAGTAATAAAGATTCGTCAATATAATAGAAAAAAGTAGAGATCTGAGTAAAACTGCATCACAAGATTCATATTTTCATTACAATTAAAATTTTTTTAAAAAACTTGTACCACTTGGTTCATGAACGTTATTGGATTCAATAGAACTACATTCTTAAAGTCCGCAGTCACTGTTTCTAAGCCAATAGCGCAAGGAGAAAGTGAATATCGCTAAGTGCCTACATCTTCTGGGGGTCTCCCGATTTCACAGGTTCATTGCTCGGCTGTAAAAAGATTAAATAATTTATTTTCTCCCGCTAGTCTAAGCACTCGTATGACCCCTCTCACTATTAAAACAATAAAAAAAAACTTCAGAGGAAGAAAAAATATACGTATTTCAGCTAAATGTACAATGTGTGTTCAAATGAGTTTTAACAGTTCAACTGAACATACCCAAAAAATCCGTAATTTGAACCAAGTTGACTGTTCAAACATACCATGTTATGTGATAAAGTATCTCCCCGCTCAGGTAGTATATTGAATGTATATAAATATATATTGAATAAAATCAGTAAATGAGTATTGTACCAATATAAGGCCTAAGCTGATTAAAGATGAATTTAACCAATAATGGAAAACAGATAGAGCAGAGCCAGGAGCAAGGCTAATTTATTGCTGAACATTACAAATAGTCTTCGAAACATGTAGATTGAAAACTAAAAGTCATAATTATATCACTATTTATAGTTTCATATAGTAAAAATATGTAATTATGTGAAATTTATTATTACACCATGTTCTAAGCCACAGAGGACGTGGCTACATCAACTATCATATCCGTTTTGGGGAGCATGGTGGGGGAACTGGGGAAGATGGAGGGAGAACTGGAAGCGCCCTAACACCCGGGGCCGTATTGAGTTATCGAGGCAACACGTTAAACAAACTTAGCTAATATGGTTAGCCGATGACGAGGATTCACCTTCGCCTCTCATCGAATTTCCCACTTCATCATCCATTAACATTGATACACCATCCACTCCCGTTTTGCTTAAGCATAATAATAATAATCTCGGTAAACTGATGTCCACGTTCTTGCTTGTTCCGTGGTTTTCTCCGGAGTTTAAGTCAAAGAACTTCTCGATCCAGAAGAATTCTCATCGGCTAACCCAACCATATAATACGTTAACCATATAATACATGTATCATTACTACTCATGAATGATCTTGAGTTCAGTACATGGAAGAGACAGTACACGCTGGGTGAGCCCCAGGAAGCTTTCCGAATCTCACAAATTCTGTAGATGTCAACAGATAAAATACACTTTCTGTCACTGCTGGATTTGAACCCAGAACCTTCCCACATAATCACTAGTACCAGTACTACGACAACTCATGAAGGGTCTGAGGTCCAATTTATAAGAAAATGTGTGTGTTTTTATTTGTTTATTATAGTTAATATTAACCTTTGGAATCGATCAAGAAAAAAAATATATATTACTTTAATTATTTATGTTTCAATGCATGTAGAATACAAAAACTGAAGAAAATATAACCCCGCTCCTCCACAGTCTGTGGTATTTTACCAATTTATGGATGATCTTCAGATATTCGACATTATTATCCTTTTTAAAATGGCGGGTGATACAAATGGTCGTTGTGAGATTTGCCGACATTCCAGTGACGCACTCGGCCTTTGCGGGTAATCTTAAATAAGGGAAAAATCTTTTTGAGTATAATCTCGGCCAACTTCTCCTGCAGTCTCTACAATGCACTGAAACCGAGGACCTTCTTGGGTTGTACATTTACAGGTTTCAGAACAAAACCTCCTCAATCTATAGTCAACTTTACAAAATCTGAGCAGTTTGTGAATGTTATAAAACCAGTCCGAAATTTAGTATAAGGTTCGTATTTTGACATTAGCCAAATTTTTCACTTTCGACGTTACTGAAAAGTATAGTTTTGTCCTTTGCCTTTATTACATTTGGCGATCATAAGTAATTAAATGACTGTTCTTCTGTACGGAAAACAAGATCTTTGGTGAGTTGTGATAGTTCATTTTTTTATTTATAAAAATAAAAATTTTTTGTTATTTTTATTAAATAAATAAACCAAGAAATATTCTCTTATTTAATAAAACATTTGAAATTATGCACAATTAACATAAATTAGGAGAAATCCTATATAGAAACACTGACATTAAATAAGAGACGACGAATATACGGGGAGGCCAAACTCTTGGCTGAATTAGTAGAATTAAAAGTAGAGCCGGGAGCGGGCGTGTAATGTAGACCGTAGAGGCCCCACTCATTTAACTGACCAACAAAGTTAAGGGGCAACTGGGGAGGGGGGAGATGGAAGAGGGGATGGAGGGGGTAGTGGTGTAGGCCCTGGTGGTGAGCCACTGTCCGCTCCACGGCTGTCGCTGTTCTCAAGAGTTCTGTTATACCACACTCTGCGGGGTCTAACCTCTACGACTAGTGGTCATTAACCTAATTATAGAACAGAAGAACATAAAAAATGACGGATTTATTTACGAATGCAAGGTCTCCCCACAAGGGACGCCAAAAATTAACAATTGATTTTGTAATTTAGGAAACATTATTGAGAATATAAGGTTTACGAACAATTAATAAAATATTTCTAAATATCTTCACATTTAATAGTCAAGCAGCCATTTTGGAAAAAATATAAAAAAATCTCTGGAGTTTTATACTCAACACTATGCGCCCGATCTCTACAGGTTGTGATTAACATCTTTATAGAAGAGAAGTACATACAAGATGGCGGGTTTCTTTACTAATCCACCATCTTCTTACAAAAGATGGAAAAAAAAATACTGTATTGTTAGAATATTTATAATATTATATAAACAAATTTGTCTATTGGCGGTTTAGTGGCATTATCATTCTTAAGTCAATGTTGAAATTATATAGAAATTCATAGGAATAAATATAAAGGTTCATAGGAATAAAAATATAGTTTCAGTCTATGTGTGGTTTAAAAAATATCATTGAAATGTATTTCGAATTACTCAGAGAATGTTTCTAAGTAACGCCGCCAGAAAAAAATAATAAATTATGCTCTGGAGTTGAGTACTACTAAATTTTCTCTAAATTTATTAGCGAAAAATAGCTTTAATGAATATATAAGCTGTTATCATTGAATATAAATAACATTACAAAGTCAATTTGAACTTTTAAAAAGTTAAATTCAATATTTTTTATTTTGAATTCAACTTCGAACTTTATCAATTTCAATAACTTAAATCAGAGTTATATAATTATATACTTTCTGCAGTCATTTTAACGATTGTCTTTTTAAATTACGTTTATTTAATTTAGAAGTAGATTCATTGGAAGTATAAACGTCAGGGTAGTACATAAATGTACTACTATTTATGGATACATTTTTAATACTTTAAGGGATTTCGTTTGATGTATTCAGTTATCATAAATTTGCATTATGGGAAACTTTCAATTTATTTATTTATTTTTGTATATAAATATTTATCCAGAGTTTCGATAAAAGGTGGTTCAGTCCTTTGACATTAAAAAAGGTAACTAATATTACAAATTTAATTTGTAATAATATAGTCGTTGGCCTATTGACTATTACCGTAAGATCAAATGGCATTTGAATAATTTATTCTAGAATGATTCCACGACGTCTACCCTTATTACTTGGGAAATCAACTTAGCCGTAATCACATTGTTATAGAAAGTTAGGTAAAAAGGTTTAAAGTAACGAATTTACTTCTTTAATGTGCGGGGAGAGGGATAAAGAAAAGTAGGAAAACATCATCTAATTTATTCTTATAAAATAAAATTAACTATGAAATCTGCAATCCATGAAGGGTTTCGATTTCAACACTTTGCTCATCAGACCAACAGTTGTGCAAGGATATGACTTGGCTGAGATAACTCTCGATCGTTTCCTTAATTAAGAGGATTTTACAAGGTCGATTTAAGCTTGATAATTGAATAAGTAATGTATCTGCCAGATCGTGTCTAGAACTTGGGACCATCAGATCAGCAACACAGTAACTTACTGACCTACTCAGCTCCCTAAAATCAAACATATCTGTATTAATTAATACTAACAAAAAAAACGAGGACTGCCGACATAAGTGAAGATTTTTGCAATAACTGTTTTCTTTTTTGAATTTAATAAATTATAGTCTCAATTATTAATATTAGTCTAGATTTCACATATATTGACTCTCCGAACAATAGTTATTTACATTTTCCAGTAGTTTATTTATTAATCAAAACAAATGATGGGCTGCACAAGCTTTTTGTATAGTTTTTATTTTAATTTTAGCATTATTATCATCGTTAAGTTCAGTAATACATAAACCATTTGTACTTTCAGCCATTTCATAAAACAAGACATTTAACTACTAAAAATAAATCTTTTAGGGGAATCAAAAAGTTCAACCAGTTATTGATGGTTTAATTTATTATTATTACTAATTTCGCAACTATTAAACGATTTTTTAGATAAATGCAATTATTATAATTTCGATGGAATTCTATCTTTAAACTAAAGTAGATTAAAAGAAATTGTATAACCCATGCACTGGCCGCTCGTGTCACCAGTCTCGAGCATGTTGCTGACGCGAGCCACAAGTTTATCCCCTAAAGCTAAAAGCGGCTAAAGAAATTTTCATTCAAAATTAGGAAATGAGGGAAAAATGTAAAAAATACCGGTTGACATTATATTTAAGGATCCTTTGGATGTCTTAATAGGTAGTAATAATTATACAATATATCTATTTAATCCTGGCCATAAAGGTACATGGAAAACCAGGCAGTTGACGAAATACTGTCCAGAAAGCCCTCCAGAGCTGTATGAAGGATGACATTGGTCACAGAAGGAACGATGATTTACTGTTCTCTGTCTTCCTCTTGGCACACAAAAACCCAACTCGCACAGGACTAACCTCTGATTCGATTCTTCAGGGAAAAGAACTTCATCTTATTCACGAATAAAGTATAGGCCATATTTATTATATTATTGTGTAAGTATAAAATTGAGTGGAGTGGCTCAGTGGTAGAGCACTGAGTTGCCATGCCGGAAATCCTGGTTCAAATCCCGCTGCAAGCAGTACTTTTATTTAGTCTGCTTGCGGCAAGAGATGGATCATATGGGATCTAGGACCCTCCTGGGGCTAACCCAGCCTCTATAAAAGTATTATAAAAATAGGGTGCCCAAAATAAGGGGTAAAATCTGGCGGTTCAGCGTGACCTAGGACCAGTCACCTCCTTGCAGAACCGTTGTCCATATGGTAGCTCATCTCACATCAAAATTTATCAGCAGGTCGTTAATTATCTACGAAAATGTGCCGTTGACTATGTTATTTGAATTTCATATTTTTAAAATATTAAATTTTTTTTTTTTAAAAAGTAACTGATGTACTTTCTATTGCCATTAGGTCCAATACACCGGCATGAAAGCACCACACGACTCCATTTGGGTTTTACTAATGCTAATGTGAGATGTGTAGTGAAGTCCTGCAGACTGCATCATGTGATCGCATTCTTTTGGTTCTTATGATGCCCGATATTCTTCATACAATTTTTTGGTTGTGTAATATATTATTAAATGGTATCAGGTATAAAAAAAATAATATACGAAGCCAAAGCTTAATAAGTAGTATAAAATTTAGAATGAAATGCACAACGAAGCTTCAAAATGTTAAGACGATTTTTTCAAAATAATAATTGAAAATTATTTTCATAAAATATTTTTCTAAATAAGTTTTAAATAAACAAGGAAATAACTTGAAATAATTTTAACAAATATTTAATAATTAAAAATATTTTTGGATAAATTATGAATAAAAGGGGAAATACATCAACGTCTGTCTGTTCGCGATAAACTCACAAACTACTGCATGGATTTTAATGCGGCTTTCACCAATAGATAGAATGATTCATGAGCAAAGTTTAGGTATATAATTTGTCAAGGTTTTGTGTGAATGGGTTGGAATATAACTATAGTTGTTGGAAGTATTGGAAAATGTCAAACAACCTGGAAGCTTCCTTCGAAGACGCTGCCTGATCCCTTTGAGATATAACAAAACAATGCATGATGGAAATTTCTCTTTTATAGACTACAACCAAGTCCGAAACAGCGTATATCAATTCTATTCTTTTTAGGAAAGCTTACTACACCCATTTTATCTTCTGAAAAAATGATAGCGTACAATGTGGTATTTGAAAATCTATTTAGGCGGATACAGTATTAATCCTTATAAATTTATTACTTTAGTTACATTTAACTAAAAATTTCATGCACATTATTTTGATATTTTACATCATATAATTTAAAGGTGTATCTTAGGAGTTATCGAAAAAAATTAACGCGCGTAAAAATAAATTCATATATAAAGAAATATTTTATTTTGTTTTTATGTTTATAATATCTACATAATAAAATATCTAAAATACTTCATGTTGTGTAAAGATTATGTTACAGTTACATCTAAATCGAAACTGATCCTACGACGGACAATACATGTAGGAACTCCTCTACAACCCGTGCGAAGCTGGGACGGGTCTCTAGTACTAAATAAAGAACTTTAATTTCAGCATAAGTTTAATATATAAATATTACCTAATCTTTTTACAATAAATAATGCAATAATTAAACTATTAGGGAATATTTATTTCAATAAATATTTACCAGTTTAATATGTACCAGGCAATTTAAATTTTAACAAGTATTTTATTAATTTTATAATCAAATTGTTTCCTAAAAATAATTATTGAATAAATAAATAAATAACTACATATTACTATAAGATATTAATTTGAATAAATTTATGCAAAATTAAAGCACACATAAAAGTGCGATAACTGGAGTAGAGAAGGGAGCTGCAAACATAATGCCGCTCTTCGGCCACTCAATGAAGAACAAACAAAGCTCGTGCAAACACGGTCCATGTTTCATTCCCAGATATTCTCCATTTCCTTAATTAAAGTTTACTCAAAGTCGAAAGTGCATACATTTTATTGCTTTAGATTGTGTCTGCTGTAATTTTTTTGTCGTTAAAAGTAAAAATTCTTTTTTAAATTTAGGTATATAAATGTATAAACAATTACTATATATGAAATGCATAGAGTAATATTTTTATGTATTTATAAAATATACTAAATGTTTGTAGAACAAATATTTATAGGTTTGATCCCACTTTCGCAAGTCTAGACAAGCAAAACGCCAAGGAAAAACGCAAACGTGAACAAATTATTTATTTTATTTATTTATTCACCCTTAAGGATACACGCGTTTTGACAACATTAATTATCGCACAATAATTGTATTGTCTATAATCATTTCACTCCAGTTTTCGATTACTCCTCTCTCTCGAGTCATTAACTGAGGGAATTCATTCTCGGTGAGGAGGTAAAGTCCGTTCCCCTTAGCAATTTGGATCTTAGTTAATCAAAGGTGGTGCAACTTGTGATAATGTTCTCAGTAGACTCCGGAACGCCGCAGCTAAGAAGGGGTCAATATCTCTTATGCATTGATGAAGTTTAGCCCGAAAGCCTCCATGCTCTGTGAGGAATTGCGAAATCCAGTAGTTCGGGAGAATCCATGTTGCAGCTAGTCGTGACCGGACGGTGGGAAAGTATTTCCTCAACGAAGCACCTCTTGAGGTTGTCACCCACTCATCAATGGTGTCTTCTCGTATTATTCCTTTCCATTTTCTGGGGGTTTCGGTTATTTTTGTACGGATATTGTACGGTAGACCTGCTGAGCCTTCCTAAACGTGAACAAATGGTTTACGGAAACATAGTGAACTAACCTATGTTTTGCTGTTTATGCTAGGCCTAACATTAAAATGAAGTTTTTATTCTATAAATCCACTAGTTCAAGAAAAACACTACATATTAATTCTGGCTTATTTTATTACGGTCTATTTCAATAGAGTAATATTTCTTTTCTTCACAATTTCGATAACAATAGGAGAGTTTTCTACGAGTCATCACATCAAACTAGTATTTCTAAAGTAGTACAACTCAAAAATCATAGTTTTATTAGATATGAAAGAAATCTCTGTCTGTCAACAAACCTGAATAACTGAATTCTTATCTGAAGCCAATGTAAAACAAAGTTTAAAAGTGCATTATTTCGAGTTGTGAAATTGTTACTGTTTAAGAATGTGAGGAGGGATTGTTCTACTAGTTTTTCCCCTTTTCCCCAAAAATGTAGGTTTTTGACTTATGTCACTTTAGAAATACTAGTGAGACATTTTTTTCACGGAACGGCCTTAGAGACTACGGGAAATTATTTTCACTTCTTTTCATACCCCTTCTCTCCTTCCTTATTTCTTCCCGCCTTACCTTCTTTCCTCGGTCTACGCTATTCCTTTTTTCGCATCTCTCTTTCCCACAAGGACCTTAATTTCTTTTAGTCTTTTTTCCCATAGTCATCCCGAAACAGTCTTGGTCTGTTATTCCAGTCTCTCAGTTTCTTCCTTCATCTGTTTGATGTACCCCCAGCATTCTTGTATCCTCTCATTTTTTAGAAGATTTCTCTATTTAATCACTTTGGGTGCATCCTCACCATATGTCCGTAGAACCTTAATCTTCTTATTCTTATGTCCGTTTCCAAATCATTTCCTTTTTTGTATATTCCCTTATTAGGTCTCAACATATAGCCTTCATGTGTCTTCTTTGGGCCGTAAATTCTTCTTTCTATCCCTAACATTTTCCTTAGGTTGTGGAGGGAAGCGGTTTCCATTCCGTACAGTATCACCGGTTTGACTACCGTATTATTATGAAATGTGTGACATTATTATGAAAATCTTAAAAATAAATAAACATATGGTTGTTGAGTTTCGATAACACGCATCGTGTGGGGAAAGGTTAGATTAAATAGTTCGTGTTTACTGTTACCTGAAAGATCGATGTTTGATTACAAAGTTTTGTCCATTTTTGCTCAAACAATTAATCAGTTTCTGGATCTACGTTCATCTTGAGACTCAAACCACCTAAACGACTATAGTGCTTCCAGTCTTACATTGTTGGTTTAGATTCTCAACAAATGGATTTGCAGCCGCCTGATGTTGGTGGGAACTATGTTGATGATGAATGCTCTGCCTTGCCTTGCCTTCAATAACATCATCATGGATCCTATGAGGGCAGTCGTTACACATCGGGCAGTGCAGAAATTTTTGGAGTTCAAGCATAATGTTGTGAGTTATAATTATAATAACCAAGTTATATTATAACTTACGTCGTTATTCCCATAAAAGTTCAAGTTTAAAAATGATTCAACTCAAAGTATGACTTTTTAAAACCACTTTGGAAATGGCATATCAGATAACTCGTTCCTGTATTAAAAGGCTTCAACCAATACAACTGCTAATGCCAATTTTGAGTTATGTGTTTGTTTTATGAAGGAGCTATATGCGGGGATGAATAAATATAAAAATAATTACAAGTGCTATTTTTATGTTTAAAATATATATTTGTAGTACAATGTTTCATCACAAAGATTTGAGAAACTATTTATAAATTGAAAAAGACACGGATTCAGCTATAAAATAATAAACTTTATTGTATAACATAAAATATAATTATTCTTGATGTTAAACAAATAATTAACAATTATGATATCCCCGGCCTGGATGCAGATGGGAACGGTTATTAGTGTGCAATATTGGCGTGGCAACAAGCAACATCACTTCAGTTATAGGCTCGTTATTAATTTGTGAAGTTGATAAGTGGTTGGCACCCCACGCTCTCTAACCTGTTCCCTTCGGGCCAGGGCAAATAATTTGATTCTACTAATAATCATTATTTATATATTTATTTAACAAATTAATTTATATATATATATATATATATATATATATATATATATATATATATATATATATATATATATATATATAGATTCTAATATACATATATTTATTGTTTGGTCGTTTGGGATAACTTTTCCACTAAACTGTTGATTAGTCCACCATTAGGCGAACTGAGGGTTGCCTCTCTTGTGTTGAAATAAAGAATGATCCCGTCCAAGTATATTTATAACTTTATTTTAATCTAATTTCATCAGGTTTATGCAGTGTTCAATTGTTACTTGTAAGAAATAATTTTGGATTGTACAGCCCCAAAGAAATCAAAATAACTACTAAAATTAGCGATGGAGACAAAAGAATAATAAAATAATCAAAAGCAGGCAGGGAGGTGGTAATTAATACGGAGAGTATTTTGATCTGGAATAAAACCAACTGGTTTGAATAAATCCATTCGGCTACTGGCTACTGCATTTAGCGTCAAATTTTTCGTAATGGTTCATTAAAAAATATTGAGATTTATTTTAATGGTGTCTCTCCTTTTAAAACAATCACCCATTTAGTTAAATGAATCAACAGCTATATTTTGATATTGAATCGAAATTAATCTTCAACTTTAAAATTGGAAAGATTAAAATTATTTTAGATATTTCTTAATACTACAGAGATTCAATAATAATAATCATTTAAAAAACTTCAAACTAACAACTGTGTGCAATCACCTTATAAATGCCAAATATAATAAAAATATTTTATTGATATATCTCTATTTCCATAAATTAAATAACTATGAATTATATACGTTCCATATTTAAGAAAAAATACAATCGACAATGTGTATTGATATTTGTCAATACCTCCTGCTTGAAAGATTTATTTATTTATTTATCGTTTTATTATTTACTGGAGGATAAATAACATAATAGACTGCAGGGTAATTCAATAAAAATTAAACTTATAATTTTTCATACATTTTCTAAAATATACTACTATATAGTTTATTTATTTTTTATTTACAATAAATAAGAACGTTTTTTTTTAGGATACCATTTGGTTGCGGAAAACAACCACCAAGTCAACAGCTCAGCCAAGATATGGAATTTACTTGCTACCAAATCTTCGTAAACCGTCCGCTAAGTTTTATGTATGGTTGTTTTATCTATCACAATTATACGAGGCGTGTCCAATAAATACGCGAATTGTGGTAGTTACTTTTCTTCTACAAAATAATCTCTATTCGTCGCTAGGCACTGGTCCCATTATTTTTTTCACAGTTCAAAGCACCGGCTAACGATTTCGGTAGTTAGTAGTTTTAGTTCCACAAGGAATGAGCGCTTATTAGCTTGTTAGGAACATGCTTGTTAGAGGATAGGGGTGTACAAGGTATGACTGACACAAACGGTAGTTGCGTCTTTATTGGACACACCTCGTATTTCTTATATATTCAAAAATATCTGTCCACTATTGCAACTTTTCATTCGGTTTTCAGTCAAGGATATTACATAACATTTTAGACGAATTTGCTCATTACTAAAAAAAAAACATAAGTCACAACAGAACACAGATTCCTCTTCAGTGGAAGAATACTTTTATTATTCTAGTATCAGATATTTAAAGTGTAAACAATTAGTTAGAAAGTTTCGGTGCATAAATTAACAAAATAAAATTGTCTGTTATGATTTAAAATAGATTATAAAAGTTGTTTATGACATTACGAATAGTTCCATAAATATAGTGAGTTTAATTTGTCGATCCAGGAAAGAATCGGCCGTGGCTCAGATTCCGATCCAATACTTGATATTATTAAAGAGTATAGGTAATCGATTTCTAAGGTTTTTCAAAGACGTGATATTTAGCAATATTTCTAAAACGGTTGAGTTTTTGATGTCTTTACTTGGAAAAAATGATACAGCTGAGAAAATTTCTTCAAAAGTAAGAAATATTTAGTCTGCCGAAAGAAGATTTACCGTATTCATCGGAAAACTATTATTTCGAGTAAAAACAAATTTCTAAAAAAAACATTTATACTAAAACTTGGTATGATTCAGTAACGTTGAATACTCCAGTAAAATGTTAAGGCTTGTAAATTATTGGTATCGATATGATTTGGGTGTTACTTAATATTATGGGAATATCCATAATAACGTTTAAAAAATTTGAACTGTTATGTTATGAAATATAAGAAAACATATATGTTAACCTTATATTTGTGTGTGTGTGTGTGTGTGTGTGTGTGTGTGTGTGTTTTGTATTTATGTTAATATCATTTTATGAAATCGGTGAATTTTTTGTTGTTTGTTGGTCTGAATCCTTAACGAGGGAATTTTTAATTTCCTGATATTAATTGATTTTATTAGTATTGGGAAATAATTACCCCCTGGCTATGTATTATTTTTCTTTCCTAATTTATTTATGTTTGATTTATTATTTATTACCAATCCCTAAATTCAAGTTTTATCGCTTAAATTTACTTTTACAAATTAATCGTTTCCAACAATATTATCACTTGAACATTAATATTATTTCTCAATACAAAACAAAAGCTAATGATAAAACAATATTTTTTTATTTATATATATATAGCGACCAGAACCTCTACAAAGAAATCTTAATATAACACAAGTGTATCCAAAGCGTCTGTTGCTTATCACTACTTCAAAAAAGGTCAGTTGAGAATGGTATGTAATTTAATTCTTTATAAATAACTTAAATTATTAAATAAATAATTACTGTAACGCACTAGTTTACCTTCTAAAAAATGTTGATACATTAGGATGACACAGTTTCAAGATAGAAGTAGGCTTACATGGTCATAGAAATTGCATCACTTAAAAACAATGGAGGATCTCCTTAAACCAATGTTGTTCTTACCTTTTGATAATTTTAAAATGTTTTGCAAAGGAAAAGAGTATGTTATTAGGCGTGAAAAATGGTTATAACCCAAACAAAAAATAGATAATATTCATTAAATGATAAATAACATTTTTAGTGTTAACGAGGATTCAATAAAAAAAATGTTTTTTTCGTACTTATATGAATTTATTTGGAAAAATTGTAAAAAAAACAACATTAAAAATGTATTTATTGAGATATTACGAGTTTATAGTATTTTGTCAAAACGCCAATAGCCCTGATAACTGAGCCGATCCTGTTTGGCATCGAGTGGATACATTTTTTTATTATTTCACACATTTTCGATTGCCTTTTTTAGCTCATCTTTATTCTTAGGATTTGTTAGATTAATTTGTTTTTTCATGATCATCCACAAGTTTTCTACAGGATATAAATCAGGATAATACCTGGCCATGGCAGCGTGGATATCTCCTTTTCTGTTGCAAACTGCTTTACCTACCCAAAAACATAAGGGTAAAGGATAAATAAAAAATAATGTATCTTACAGCTAATGCATTTTTTAAATAAATAATTAACTTACCGATTCGGCTCTATTGCATGGAGCAGAATCATCTTGAAAAATGAAGCCTCCGCAGTGTGTAAGAGGGGAATTCATTGAGGGAATCAAACTCTCATCCAAATTTTTTTATATATTTTTGTGCATTAACCGTCCCATCTAGGAAGTTTATTTTACCAATTCAAAAGTTAGGAAAAACATCCTTAGACCATCACACTTGCCGGATGTTTCACTGTTTTTATAGTACAGGATTCGTGAAATCTTTTATTTAGCCGACGTCGTACGTATGGAGCACCGTCAGAAATGAAGATATTGAATTTACTCTCACCAGAAAATATCACTCTTCTCCAGTCATCAGATGTCCTATTTTTAAAATTCTGCGCCCCATTTAGGCTAGATTGTTCCTTTTTTTTTTTTTTTTAAGAAATGGCTTTTTGGATAATTTTCTTGCCCGTAAACCTTTTTCTCTTAATCTTCTGTTTTCCACTTACTTCCGCTAAATTGCTATCTGCTAGATCTCTAGATATTTCTTTAACAATTTTGAAGCGATTTTCAAGGAATAATCTCATCACCATCCGATCTAAACTCTCATATGCCTTCCTTTTCCTTCCAGTCCTGTTCTTTTGCTCCTTGAGAAAAAGTTTTGTTTATTATTCTTATCACAGTGGATTGCTTGCGCCTCACCCTCCTTGGTATTTCACGCGAAGAAAGTCCAGCTTCAGCAAACGTCACTATTTTAAATTTTTCCTCATTAGACATTTGTTAGGGAATCTCATTCTATTGGACATAATAATAAGAAATAGGTTCTTAATATTGGAGACTCAGGGCACAACTAAACAATGAGTCACTGATTCCATCTCACTCTAATACTAGTAGGTAAACAAATACAATCCTAGTATTTGTTACACATTTAGGATCAAAAAGGTGATGCAATTTTTATGACCACGACTGTACTTATCCAAATATATAAATTGTCATTTTTTTCCTTAATAAACTTTTATTTGGTGAAAAAGAGTCCACAAATTGAAACATTTACCACATTCCCAATTGAATATTTCAACTGTATTATCAATATAATACAAATAAATAGAACGAATGATACGTAATGTCATTAAATAAAGGCAAATAAAAAAAACTACTCAGTGGAAGAACTTAAATAACGAATTCAACTAAAAAGGTCATGATGCCAAATTAAATTCAGACGCCTTAAACTGGTAGGCTTGATTAGGAATTAGGTTTGTCATGAAAATATGGATACCGGCTTAGGGGAAAATCATGGGACAAATGGAACATTGAGGTCATTATGAATGACTATTCGTAACAAAGGCTTAGTAGGACCCTAAAGCTTTACTCCGTAAGTATAAATAGCTCTTGCATGGGTCATCTATACGAGTCTTGTAATTAATTGGGAGCTCAGAGCGTTTGTCTAGTAAGTGTTAAAGCAGCTTGAAACGCCGAGCAGTTCCTTGTCGTATCAGTCGAGTATACATTAACAAAGTAAAATGTATTACTGTAAATAGTGTTCTATTTAAAAAATAAGTAAATTCATTCCATTTACTTATTTTGTTTTTTTCACAAACCAGAAAAATTGAGAACTCCAGACACATAGTGTGTGTATTTTCTTGATTAAAAAACATATGGGAGCTAGTATTAATTGTATATAATTATCGGATATGTTAAGCCCACTTCTTTGTAAACGTTTTAAGAGGTTTTTACAGGTGTGCAATTATGCTACTTCCGGAAGTAGAAACCGAACAGAGAGGTACGACTAAATGTAACTGTACGCTTACACTTAAACCTTAATATAAAATTTCAAATTTAAATACTTCATTACTAAAACTTGAACCACTAATCCTATGAAGGATCTTGGGGTCAGTAAATGGTAGAGACTGTACTGTTTCTAGGACAACGGTTGTGCAGGGAGGTGATATGTTTGAAGTTCACTCATTATAGCTGAAAAAGAAATCAATAAGAAAATGTTTGCATGGAATTATGTATTTATAAATAAGTTCTGTATTTAATTTAGAACTTAATTTGTATTCATCACTCCCAAATCCTTACGTAATGTGTCAGAAAAATCTCACCTCCTTTTCATTCGATCTATTATCTACAAAATTTATATAAATAAAAATCAGGTTAACCAGTTGATATCTTAAAATATTTACCAAAAACGATGACAATGATGTTACAGGTGAGCGAACGAGATTGCAGTGATATTGAGCTAATAGTTTTCTTAGGAAAGATTAAATTCTTGAAGTAGAAAGGGAATAGAATTAGTTATTGAGAACTTGTAACAAGGCAGACTAAAGTTTTAATCAAACCGTCAAAAGATGAAACGGAATTTCGATAAGAACAAAAACTTGCGTTGACTGGTGTACTCAACAGAACGATATATAATAATTTGTTAGTACACAAATAATGGGCTTCAAATGGGAACTTTTCATTTATGTACTTGTACGTACTAAGTGGATTGGGGTAGATGTAATGTGTAGAGCGCCGAAGTGCACTAAGGAAGGTTCTGGATTCAAATCCGGCAGTGGCAGATAATATTTTATCAGTTAACAACCATGAATGGACCCAATAGGTTTATTGACCCTCCTGCGACTCACCCATCATATATAAAGTGGATACCCTTAATAACAACCTTGCGGATGAGCGTGATCTCGGACAAATCACCTGTACTAGTAATTTGTAAAACTTAAAACGCGGGGTTTGAGTTATGATTATAAAAGGAGATGCTTTGACAATAAAATTACGTATATTACAGATAATTAATTATACTTAACCTATTTCATATATTCAGTTTGATACTTTGCTTTTCGAATGGAATAAATAAATACATGGTAAGGACGGTTCCTGTCTTAAACCTCTTGGGGACCTGGAAATGGCTGGGTGGGAAACGAGGTACGGTCAAAAGCACATAGGAAGCTTTGGAAGGACACAAATACATTCCAGAATACATTCAAACAAAAGAAACACCCACTAAATACGAATATTAAAAACCATTGAAGTACTAATATTAATAATAACTACAATACTCATTTATTCATGGAGTTGCATGTTGAACGTCTTGGTGGTGGGGTGCTGTCTCATGTTTGGAGCCTGTTTGGGCTGTTGATCGTTGGGATGTATTGCACCTTTTTCTTCAAGATGTGATTCACATAACCCTTTTTTGTTTTTGTGTCTTGATAATGCCTGAATAGGCGAAACGTCGACTGGAAAGTGGCTGTATTACTGGATTTGAAACATAAGGCTTTGCATTGTGGTTTTTCCCAATTGCATTATAATACTCATTTATTGTACAATAAAACTACATTACAATACTCAATTAACAGTCACAACTGGTTGGTGATTGAGTCGTTCCAAAAAAAAAAAAAAATTATTGTAATGGTTGGTGGATAGGCTCTGTCTTATTAAATGAAACAACTAACTTGTTGTACCCAGCCTACAGTATAACAACCTCCTACCTTCAGACTTCATTTTTCTTTAGCTTCGATCGGGACAGTTCTCACTTGGAGTACAGTTCTTCAGCACTGCCTTATTGAAAAAAATAAGCTCATTGTATATGTTAATTGTAGTTAGAATAAATAGAACCAGCCTTGTTTATTTTTTTGCCCTAATGATTTCCTTAGTCTCTGTCCTCTGTCCGCTGCTGCGCTCTATCGGAGCCAATCGACTGATCTCTTTCGATCCAGCGAATGCCTTTTCCAAACAATGTTCCGCCATGACAAAATTCGATGGAATGACCATATTTTCGTTAAACTAGCAATATACAATGCTTATGAATAATAAACTTTTATATCATCACATACACATTAAAATATCTCAGTATAGTAGCATAGCTTGAATATACTCAACATTGTCCTGGTATCAGGTAATTAAACCTAATAAACTACTAAAGAGTAGATGAAATATTTTAAAAAATCCATTTTTATTTATTGTTTGGTAGAAATAAAAAAGATACCTTTTTTTTTTTACTTCAGCCAGCATGAGCTAGGTAATAATAATAATAAAATTGACTGACTGTATATGAAAGTGTTAGGAGCGAAGTAGGTCAGTGGTAGAGCACTGAGTTGCAGTGCCGCAGGCCCGGAATTCATTCCGTTTCCGAAAAATAATTCATTTAATCGGTACAATCTCCAAGTGAACCGAAGACCCTTCATGAGTTGTAGTGGTACAGCTTTCTTTCTGTTGTATGAGATTGTATTACACTGAAAATATATCAGTGTATGTCTTTTCAACCTTCAAACCTCTTCCAAGATAACTACGTCAATATTAATGTAAAGAAATGAGTTGAGTACTTGAGTACAGACACTGAATACTCTCCTTTCTTCCAACGTCTATCAGTGTTGTATAATGAAAGGCTCTCACTCTCTCTGTACGGGCGGTTCTTATTGAGTAGAAGAGCGTAGATGGAGGGTCACGGGACGAACGGGAAAATAAAAGGGTCGCTGGAATATGATTATAGGGTTGCCGAGGGTCAAAGGCCGGCCCTTCTCGACACACGTCCAGGGCGAAGCAATTCACGTGGTTTTAATCCTCCCTACAAAATGATAAGAGAGTGGTAATTATAAGGAAGAATTCCGAATAATATACTCTATTATGACTCAGTGGTGATGGAAGTGTAGTTAGCTCGCTATGTTTTGTGAAAAAATAAACTTAATACAAAAAAAAAATAATAAAAATATAACAGGAGAGTAAAGTATGAAAACAAGAAATAATTAGAGCGATGAAGGATGAACTATGTTTTAAGGCATTCGAAAATAAGGTATTATGGAAAAAGATGAAACATTGTGAAATAGCAGAGGTTGAACCTAAAAAAAAATTCAAATCTCTTCAACCCATGAAGGTTCCAGTGTCAAGTACATAGTAGATACTGTACTGTTCCCCCCTAATTAAGGGTACACACTTTATAGATGCAGAGTGATCCCAGGATCTTCAGTAAAGGAATTCAGCGCTCAAACACTGAGATACCTCGCTCCCAGAGTATATATATATAGTTGATTTGATAGCATCGCGAGAATAGAGATGGGCTTCTAAAGTTAACGGGCTTAGTAACAATCGAATTCCTAAAAATATGATAAGTGCTGATCCGATTGGTAACAGATAATCCGAGGTGTAGATGGGAAGATTGCGATAAGAGAGATCTGAAGGGTTTGGGTACATGGACGGAAGGTTAGTCAGAAATCGGTGGTACCGTTATCAATCCTTCGGGTTCACCAGGACTTTTTTTTTTTTTTTCGATCGAACAACTAAGAACTTCAACTGTTGTTTTCGCTTGACAAAGATTCATCATTATAATTAAAACTAGGGTAAAAGTAATTTGTAAATATAATTGTTGAATAATTATTTATTGAGCTTAAGAATCATAAGGACACGAAAATGAATGGTGGGGGAGGGGTCAAAACAAATTTTCGAAGTAAAACTATTTATTATAAACCAAATTTTCGTTTTCATCTACGTGTATATAGCATTGATGAAGACCAGCAGTGTGATCCGAAACGGTGGTTGATCGTGAATTTATTCTGACCTCTTGCAGGATCATTTTCTCCTCTGTAAACTTATCAGTCATCTATTCGCTATCTCGACCACACAAAAAGCCACATTATGTAGAAACACCAACTGTAGAATGGTGGTATCCTTCTTTTTCGACACTTCTTTAGACGATCTTATGGCCTTGTGTTTTTCTCCTAAATAGGCTAAATTTCGACTTAGTGGTTTCAATTCTATTTAAGAAGCGCGAAGATTTGTTTTAGATTTTTTTCAAGAATTAAAAAATTCGCATGTTTTAAGGAACCAGTTCCTGTTGATGACTATAGATTTCAAACTGAAATCTATCGAATCAAACAATAACATCTAAAGTTGAAATTGGGATTTCGTATAATTTAACGGAATAGATTAATATTCCACTGAACTGAGAGCACCCATCTACCAACTTCTGCTATTGACTCTCCTCGTTATCGATAGTTACAGCAATGTCGGTAATACGTAAAGTTCTCAACGTCAATCCGGAAGCAAATCGAACCTTAATTAATAAAAATAATTGATGTAATGCCATACAAAACGTCAGTAGATTCTAACTTTTTAAGTTATATGAAACAATTTGCTTTTATAAATTTTCTTCTTTATTATTACATATAAGAGCAGGATTATCAATACAAAATTTTTAATTTTACACGCCAATATGATAAAGTACAGTTAAATTATAAAAATAACGAATTTAATCCACTTAATAACTATTACATGATTTAATTTATTTAAAACTTAAAAACTTTTTTTAAAAAATTTATTTATTGATATCTAAAACTGTATTACAATAATACAACAAGTAAATAGGCTAAGTGATATATAATGACATGATAATGACAAGTAGAGAAACTACCCACTGGTAGTACTCAAATCAAAGTTCAAGTAAGGAGGTCACGTGGCCATCTTCTTTTTAGACGCCTCGGAGGATTATCGGGAATTGAAGAGGAAGCTAGGCTTGAAACTAGAGGGTTTGAGTCGTAGTGAAGTTTGTTATGAAAGGATAGATACCGGGTTCGGGCCAAATCAGCAACAAAAGGGACATTAAGGTCGTTATGGATGACTTTATTCTTAACAAAATAAGGAGCATTGAGGATTTTACGAAGGATTTTGGACTGTAAGGATTGGATACGAGAGGAATTCGATGGCTTAGTGGAGCCCCAAAGCTCTACTCCGAAAGTCCAAATAGGTCGTATGATGGTCATGTAGATGAGTCTTTTGTAGTTAATTGGGAGCTTAGAGCGTTTGTCTAGTAAGTGTTAAAGTAGCCTGAAACGTCGTGCAGTTTCTTGTCTTTTCAGTCTTGTATGAGGATTCCAGGTTAATCGTTTGTCAAGGTGCAAGTCTAAGTATCGGATCTGTTCTACAGGCACCAGAGGGATATTATTAAAGGTTACTGAAGGGCAGGAAGTCATTGGTTTACGACGTAAGGTAAAAGTGATTTGATGCGATTTTAGAGAATTTATTTTAATTCTCCAGTTTTGACACCATTCTTCAAGATCAGTGATATGGGATTGGAGGCTTTGGGATGCAATAACTGGATTGGTGTTGACTGATAATACACATGTATCATCAGCATACATGGTAAGGATAGTATTAGGATGAGTTGGGATGTCAGCTGTATAAACTGTATAAAGGATTGGGCCAAGGATACTACCTTGAGGAACACTTAAAAACAAAACGACAAACATTTATAATTTTTTTCGCTAAATATAAAAATATTATTAAATAACTAGACAAATTAGTTATTATTATATTAGTATAAAATATATTTAAAATTAAGTAATATTGATAATAAAGAAATTTATTGATAAATATCAACTTCCAGCTTTTATTGAATGATCGAAAAAGACTGAATGCAAAGAACAAGGTAAGATTTATTCTTCAAATAATATTAATGGTTTAGGCTGTTTAAGATATATGCCTAAGTTTATAGTTTTTGGAGTATGTATGTGTATTCAGATATATAAAATGTCTGAGTACTTTTGAGAGATGCCAAAAAACTAAAATTAAATGATATGCCATTGTTATTTGACAACGAAAAATAGTGAGGAGACAAAGATAAATAAATTATTTGGTTATAAAAATAAAAATAAATAATTTTAGAAATGTGTTTTGGCAAAAGGTTAACAATCCATGAGAATATATCGTACGAATAAAATTGCATAGAAAAAATAAAAATTCTAAAAAACTAAAAAACTAAAGTTTTGTTATTTTATTTAACTATTTGTGGCATTCAGGATCAAAAGCGAATAACTCCAAAAATTGATTTTTCACATGTTTCGCTAGTTTAGTCAAGCTTTTATTATTATTTTGTTTTATATATTTTTTTCTAACAAGACACTTTACCATCTTTTGCTTCTAATGTTTTTAGTCTGAACCGTATGTTTTGGGACCGTACAGAATTTCTTGATTTGATTAGCGAAAAATTTGAAAAAATAAATTTTTGAAATTATCTGCTAGAGTTATCCGCTTTTGATCCTGATAGCCTCAATTATATGTTTTCCTTGCTATGCTTTCCATCTAATTAATTTATTAGACAACTACTCTACTACTTTACTGTAATGAAAACAATATATTTTGAATTTTCATGAAAATGTATTTTTATTGTTTAAGGTAAATACACAATATAGACTTCGCTATCCGTATGTGCATCGTTATGTGAGTTATTTTAATATTAAAATATTTTATAAGATTATTATTCCTATTCTTAGAAATTAAAAACTAGTTGACTAAAGGAAAAAAAATCTACAGTGACTTTCTTCCCAAACCTCGCTATGTGAAATTACAAGATTATCCCTGCCACGGTTGGCTTTTTTCTCCCAAGGTAATCAAACTTTAAACCCCTCACAAAAAGTTGGAGTACCGTGGCCAGGGATATCGCCATCTTATAAACCCCTTTACCACCAAATCATGGTTTCTCGTTTCACTTTATTTCTTATAATTTTAAAATAATACAAAAACACTACAGCTAGTTAACATGTTTGAATTTTCTTATTAATTCTTATAAATTATATTTGTATTGTTAATTATTCTAAATATCTATATATTGCGTTAATTGTATGATATATTAAAACATGCTTTTAACAAAAGAAAACATAAATAGATTAACATTTTATTCTTTGGAATTGTTAAGTTGTCGAAAAATTGTCTAAAACTAAGGCCACATAGATCCTCCAAAAGAAAAATATCATAATTAAAAAACCTAATTTTTCAATAGAGGTATTTGAAAGTCTCACGTGAGTTTAATAAAATGAACATAGCTAAAGCAAAGCATGCCTTTTGTTTATTTGTTTGTTCATTTAAGGTCACTTTATGCTGGTTAGTCAAAACGGACGATGCTACAGTGAGATTCCTAAATTTTGCTTATCCAGGTTTAATTAGGATAGGGATCTTTAACGAGTACCTGACATCGTCATGGTTCGGGACCCCTTTTTAACCGAAGGACGGCATAACAGTAATAAAGTTTTTTTACTTCCTTTAAAAAAACTAGGGTCATCTGCCGGGCTACGAGCCAGCGATCTCTGGCTTAGTAATTAATGCTAACCACTAGACCTCAAGTTGTCAAAAATTACTATAAAGTTATGTACTTATTTTTATTAAAAAAAAAACAAAAAACGGACATTATTATTTTATTCTTTGGATATGGTGAGTCGTCGAAAACCATCATCAAATAATCATCATCATCATCATCATCTATTTTTCAAAATTGTCTAAACCTGAGACTACATCGCTCCTTCAAAAGAACCATTTCATAACTCAAAAAACCTATTTTTTCAATAGAGATATTTGAAAGTTCCATATGAGATAAAAAAATAAAATTGATACTGGTAACGCAAAGCATTGTAATAGATGGTATTGAAATTCATTTATGAACTATAAGAATTTTTTTAAAAGCATGAAATATTTTTTATTTTATTTTATGTCATCAAATTTCAAGTTCAAACATGATACAACTAAAAATATGACTTTATTGAAAAAAAAATGTTGGAAATGGAATATCAGATATGTCGATTCTGAATTAAAAAGCATCAACCAATACAAAGGCTACTTAATGCTTAACTCGAAAATGTCAATTTTTGAACAATTCAATAGTTGTTCTTTTGAAGGAGAGATGCGTGAGAATATGGTTCTTCAACTTCAACCATGATGGCTTTTTTATTTTTGATATTTTTTTACTATTAAAAAGAGGAATTGCTAGAGTCTCTCGAATTGTAAACAATGTATTTTAAGAGAGGGATGAAAATAAAAAAAATTTTAAGAATTAATTGGTTAATATAAATCTGTTTTCCATTTATGGGGCTCACATATTCAGAATCTGTAGGAAAACATTCTTGATGAACTACAGATTTCGTGATATAATTTTCCTTTTAGAGTGGCCTTACAGTGTAATAGTTAGTATAATTATACTCCTTATAATAATTGAGTTTGCTTTAATTTTACTTTTGCAGACTTTTATCCCCTTGAATACTAATAATTTTGGGTATGATGCTAATAGCAAATGGTACCTCCAGATTAATCGCTTTCCGGTTAGTAGATTACTTTTAGTAGAATTTTAATATGAGATAGAACTTGATGTTAAGTACTTAAGTTGATTATTTCTTCATAATAATACTTACAATAGATTATGATTATTATTCATGTTGTTATTTGGAAAAATATTCCCAGAAAGTAGACTCCTTTCGAACTAAAGCGTTTTTCTGCTGAATTTAATTTCGCAGGAATTTGAAAGAATAGCAAGAGAGGAAATCATCCCGCATGCAATATGTTATTACTTTTTAGAATTTATTATTATTGTTCTTATTCTCTTTTTTTTTTGTACATATTTAGAAATATAATGAGTTAGTTTATTGCAATATCATTTACTATCACTAAGACCACTACTATATTGTGAGTACTAAACGAGGGAGGAATATTTCAGAATTCACATAAATGGTTAGTTAAGCCGAATTTTGTCTAGAGAAGGTTAATTTTATTGAGGGAAATGAAATCGTATCCTTCTCGTGGATTTTTGATTGGAATTAATTTATAATATTAGCAATAACTATATTTTAACCTAATGCCTGAAATAGTAAGTTGTAAAATGCCATTTTACTTCGCTAAGAGCAAATGGCTCATTTTTGACTTAACGCATTATTCTAATTAATTAAGCTGGGATCCGTAATTCAATGGTTCAAGTTAGTAGAGCCCGAGTTTTTGAATAAATAAACCATATAATTATTTGAATAAACCATTTAAGAAAAATAAAACCACAAGCAAGAAATGGGGCATTAGAATTGAAGAGGAAGCTAGGTTTGAAACTAGAGGGTTTGAGAGGTAATGAAGTTTGTTATGAAAGGATAGATACCGGGTTCGGGCCAAATCAGCAACAAAAGGGACATTAAGGTCATTATGGATTACTTTGTTGGTAACCAAGTAATGAGCATTGAGGATTTTACGAAGGATTTTGGATTGTAAGGATTGAATACGAGAGGAAGTCGATGACATAGATGAGCTCCAAAGCTCTACTCCGGAAGTCCAGATGGGTCTTGATTGTCATGTATATGAGTCTTTTGTAATTAATTGGGAGCTTAGAGCGTTTGTCTATTAAATGTTAAGTAGCCTGTAGTTCCTTGTCGCGTCAGTCTAGTAAAAAGAAAGTTTAACTATACTAATAAAGTTACGTATTACATAAATAAAGGTATATATTTCATACTTTATTAAATTTTGCAGATAAATAATAATCCTTTATCAAACGTACCAGGTTTTGAAAAATACAACCATTTCCCAAGGAGGAAAGGTTATCATGCTAGAATTATTAGCACAGCAGAGGTAGTTCATTATTATTTAAAGATTAATAAATATATAATTAGTTAAATATATAAAATTTGCAAACTGCTGAATAAATTTTCTTGTATTTACAATTCAAATTATTTCACAGACTAAAATATAATAAAATATCTTCTTTTATTTGATCACTAACGATAAAAAAGTCACCAATTTGTCAATGCTAGCTTAATATCAATAAAAAGAAAGTGTTTTTACTATATTTTTATTTGAAAAGAAAAGATATGTCCAGGACCGGGACTCGAACCCGGGACCTTCACCTCTCCGTGGTGACGCCTTATCCATCTCGGCTATCCTGGCTTCGCTTCACGGCCAGCCATATTCCCTCTTTTCAATTGATCCTACATCTCCGTGCTTTCGCACATTGCGATGTATACACGGGGAGAATGTTACTTTAACATTATTTTATTTTGGATCTAGTTGACTTAAAGTCGTTAATATTATTATAATTTATTTTATCTTTATATTATATAATTTTTTTAATATTTTTATTTGAAAAGAAAAGATATGGCCAGGACCGGGACTCCAAGACTCGAAGGATCAATTGAAAAGAGGGGATACGGCTGGCCGTGAAGCGAAGCCAGGATAGCCGAGATGGATAAGGCGTCACCACGGAGAGGTGAAGGTCCCGGGTTCGAGTCCCGGTCCTGGCCATATCTTTTCTTTTCAAATAAAAATATTAAAAAAATTATATAATATAAAGATAAAATAAATTATAAAAAAATATACTGTAAAAAATTAATATAAAATAAACTGTTACAATGAACTAACTATATTTGCAATGACATATTTTATTACATGACTTCATATTTTAATTGATATATATCTGTACAACTTTTCCAGATAAATCCAATAAAAAGTTCTGTAAACGGCTCTATTATCTTGGAAATACCGAATGTTAAGATAGGGAGGAAGAAAAGAGCAAACAGTTTTATAAGAGTAAAAATTCCTAAAGTCCAGGTCAGTTTTTAATTAGTTATCTAAATAGGTATAATAGTAATTAATGAATATACCTTTTGAAATAAATACGCGAATTTATAATGCTCGACTTAGTAGTGATGTACCTTAAGGTCTTAACTTAAACTCTAGTTGTCAGATTATCTTAAGAAATCCGGCTTAAACTGATCCTGTCTTAATTAATATTATTTCTAATTAACTCTTCTCCATTTTTCAAAATGATGTTTTCTGAATTATCCCATCATAAAGTTTTAAATAAGTCAGTTCATGAGGATAATATTTTTTTTTCCGGACTGACCATGGTTCTGATAAAACGTTAATGAGCAGCAGTAAAAAAAAATTGATGTGTCCAGACTTAATTGGTCTTTCAACTTCGTCTCTAATTTTTATTGTCGCGATATTTTTTATTATCATGCATAGATTTAATTTGTCCATATCATTAATTTTTTTCAGAATATTCTATCCTGTAAATCTAGCTACCCGCGATGCCTTTCACAAAAAAAAGTAAGTATAATTATCTTTAAATATTTCCAATCTTCTATGTTAGGGAAATGCTTTGTGTCGTTAGGATGATTTATAGCGGCAATTTTATAGAAATGGATTATATAGGAAGAATCATTTTGATCAAGTAATATTATGTTTAAATATTAACGCAATAGTATATTTCGCCCGCACTTGGTAGATTCCATTTTCTCATTAATAATTAATAAAGATATAGAGAAATCGAAGGTTGAATGCAAATTTGAACAATCACTTAGAGACGAATCTCGAACCTAATTTTCCCCAACTTATCCATTTGATTCATTTATTTCTGCATCCAACTACTGTATAACCCTTTATCAACCACCATGGTGCAATAATTTCAAATATAGCAATTGCATCTCTACCTAGAGAAGCTTCCTGGGATTGCGGGTGTGGAATTTATTGGTAAAACTACATAAAAATTAATGTACAAATTAAATTAAATACAAGTTTTCCCTGGATAATGCGACACCCTATGTAGGGGATGAGGAATACCCTAAGAGGAAGATTTCCTATAAATATACCCTATGAGTAAGAGGAGTCTGGGACATGAAGCAATTTCAAAATTCTGTCCTGAAGAACTTATTTATTTAAATTTTCAAATGGTTGATAAATTTAATTTGGCTGCCGAAAAATCTCTAACCTAAACCACATGACATATTTAACTGAGTTTGGTCTCACAGGAGGGTTCACGGTGGATATGACGATATAGGATTTAAGAAAAAATTCATTAATTATATATCCATATATTCAACTTTTAAGATTATTATATCTGTTTGTGCTAATGCTAAGGAAATAAAACTAACTCTAGTCAATGAGGTTACAGTTCTGGCCTTTACTTGGAAGATATGAGCCTTCCAATAAAAAGAAAGTGGAGAAAAGATCACACGATGTGAGTTGTTTCATGGTTTAAGAGTGTTAAATAAATAAAAGTTTATACCCAATACCTACTATATGTATGTTATAATAAACAAATTATTATTAACTTAAAATGAGGAATGTTATAAATATTTTATTGAAGGTCAGCTGTTCAAATAATTGCCAATCAAAAACTAAGAAAGAAGTTTGGCCTCTGTTAGGTCACTACAACCAAGTTCCTTTATCCCATCAAACACAACTTGATAATGGATTAGTGGTAAGGAATATAAATTAATACATGCTTATATATTATATTATTTTTATGGAAGAATTTTTCTTCATGGTTACCTACAAATCATTAAAAAAATAACATGTTGGTTTCCTTAGTCTTTGGTGATATTTAATCCCTAGATAGTGAAACATAGCAAGAACCATTTATTTTACATCTGATCCAAGCATAAAAGACATACCCATAAATTATTGCAACAGTTATTACTTTATAATAAATTAATAAACATTTAAGAAATATAATAATTAATAATATCGAACCTTAATGGGGAAAACAACAAACTAAAACCTTTAAGACAATACGAAATCACCATTTCATTAGACCCAGTAGCTGTCTATATTTGTCGAAGTCTATAAATTTGAATACTTTATGGAATTCTGCCTTAAATCAAAAACCATAAAGCGAATAACGGTGGAAATGTAAGGTTTTTTTATGTGAAATAAAGATTTCCCATATAATTATTTAACCTATTTTTTAAAAACGTTTTTCAGGATCAACTCTCACCCGTATTAGCCAGCAAGAGAAGTAACCAAATGCAGCTAATAAATAAATTGAGCGAGATGAAAGCCAAGGTATCATTGATACTAATTATTTTTTAAAAAATAGTATGCTAAAAAAGAATTTGCAATTAACTACCTCTACTAATTACTTTTTTTCATTGTTATAGAATGTATGAAACCTTCTTACAGATCTACTCAAAAAACACACAAAAAAATATTTAATTTTGATGTAGTCAGTTGTCTTTCTCATGTTACCTACAATTATGCCCCTTATTTTACTTTCTGTTTAAAACTATTTCAAGTACTTATCTGCATTCTGACAAACAAGTATGGGACGAATTGTAGTTGCAAGAAACAAAAAAAAATTAATGAATGGTACCCTGCTCAATAGGTGTTAACTTCCCTATCAACCCCATAATGTATTTAATTAAATATATATATATATATATATATATATATATATATATATATATATATATATATATATATATAGGACAGGAAAAATGTAAATGTTCCTGTAATAGAGGTTTACATTTTTATAAAATTAAACTACGTTTTAGTTAGCGTTCAGTTTGGGAGAATTCACTGAATAATATGAGCCACCAGATTTAAAAATCATTTGTCCAATTCTCTCAAAAATCTCTTAAGTGTTTTTCACAGTACCACGCCTAAAAATTGGTTGAGACATTTTCTTAAAACTTTGTTGTATATTCTCAAACGGGCTCATTAGAAGATTCAATAGTAAATTTATATAAAGCTTTAAAACTTTTCAACATTCAGGGAAGGCCAAAGAATAATTTGATAATCAGTAGAACTGTCCAAAGATATTGTTCGCCTACCCGTAGACGGATAATTAAATCAAATTATAATAAAAATAATCATTTCATGTAAGTAATAAAAAAAATTATCATTAAATGTAAGTAATAATAAAAATAATTATTAGATACAATTGACAGGACGATTGTAAATATTTGTTTTTTGTTTTTTTTCTAAAGATCATTGCGCTTTATCATAAGAATAACGTCATCACTCAAAAACCTATTTCTTCAATAGAAGTATTTGAAAGTTTTATGTCAGATAAATAATATAATTTGGGGTATTGGTAAACCCAAGCATTCATGATGTAATTGTTTTGAAATTATTTTATTCAGCATTAAAACTTTAAATAAAGAGAAAATTTAACTACTTCGAAAAAACATCATAACTCAAATTTGGTATTTTTGAGTTCAGCCTTCAGTAGCTCAAGTACCTAAAGTATTTTGAGTTGAAGTCTTTTAATGTAGGAAGGACATATCCAATACACTATTCCAACTTAGGGTGCACCTACATTGGATCCGATGCATACGATCAGAATTCGGAAGTAAACCAAATGACTGAAATATATCGAGAGTGCCTACATTGGATACGCTCCGATCCGATCCATTTTTATCCGAACAATCCGAGCGATTTAGTCGCTCGTGGAATCAAAATAGTTTATTTGTACGGAAGCGCCTACATTGGATCCGATGCGAAACTATACGATTAGGTGCGATTTTCACATTTCAAAATCATTAGTTTTCAATCCTATAAGCCAGCCGTTACCATGTGTGCCAACTTAACTTTTATTGTCTAAAATGTTTATTAAAAAATGTACATTGTAATTTGATAATTAACTATTATATAAATATCCGTCATAAATAAAAATTAAATATTCTCAATTCTCATTAAAATATTTTATTACTAATCTTCATGAACCATTAAAAATATAGTAGCGAAGGTTATTTTTCCGTTGAATAAAATTATATCTATCAGAAATGTACATAAAAAATATACCTACATACAATTTTAATTCGTCAAATAGAATTGGAAACATTAACTTTTGATAAAATTATCATCGTAATGTTTAATTTATTTATAGTTGGCATTAGTATGTCAAGTAACTGTTGGCAACTCTGGGAGGTAAGGGCTTTTCTGATTTTTTATACTCGTTTAAAATTCTTCCATAAAAATTATATAATATATAAGCATGTATTAATTTATATTCCTTACCACTAATCCATCATTACATCTGCTCTCTGAAATAATGATCGAAAATAAAAAAAAAAACATAAAATTTTATCGATAAGGGAAGAAGATAATGAGCGTGATGTATAAGCTGTACACTTGCATAGAGTGTCATCAGAGGAGGGAGCCTATATTATCACTGTTCAATGCACTAATGAAGTGCATACATCTGCATCCCTATGCATCTCCATACACTCGCCCTACAAAGGACATGCCATTCATGTCAGATCGTTCTAAATGGACAATGCTAATTATTATCCCATGTCTCCTTGCTAATCATCATGTCAATGTCAGCAAAATTTGTTAGTAAACGCTGATTGGTAACAATAGAGTATTTTATAAAATTATTGAAATCATTAATGATCGTTTAAAGACCCTGCATAAACAAATTTTATCATTTTTTTAAACCGCTTATTTCTATTGTTATATTTCTTTATAGGGGAAGGGGGTATTAGCTGGGTTACTAAAATCTATGTTCCGACTTCGAGAGCGGCTGTGGATGATAAATTATTTTATTAACAGATGTTCAGTTGCGGATCGTTTACCCGGTTAATATTATGTCACAAGCGATAGAATTACGAAGATTAAGATGCGGTTGTAAAGTTTGGCTGAGTAACGAACGAATTCCTGTAGAAATGTAGATACGCATTTTGACGTCTGAAGGGTAGACCAAAACGTGTGTGGGGGGATTTCGTTAAGAGTGATCTGGCAAATTTCAGTGATCAATGGACGGAAGTTAGCCTTATTACAATAGAGGAGCTGGCGAACAAAACCGGTTTAGTCGACGAAATTAAATTTTACAGGATGGCTAAAAAACTAATATTAATATATGGAGGAGATTAATGAGACAACATTAAGTTATTATAGGTGGTTTATTACTAGTGTTGCATGAGTAATTAATGTTTAATTTGCTTTTACACTCTAGAAGTTTTTTATGAAATAAAAATGGACTAGTCTGGTTTTGTTCGAAAAAGATGGACTTATCCGGTTAACTAAAATACAGTCACATTTTCATCCATTTTTAACAGTTAAATGTAATTACAATAATTGTTGAGTTAAAAAAAAAAGTTAGTCAGCTGTTACTATTTCAATTATTGAAATAATAACAGCTGACTAACTTTTTTATTCATATTTTAGAGTTACCAGAGCTATGCTAGTGATCCAGTGTAATGGTACTGTTTTTTACTTAATATTTAATTTTTGCTGGACATGCCCGCTTTTGATTAAAAATGTGTTAAAGATATGAACACTACATGGGACTAGTACGCTTTAGAACGAAAAATGAATGCACATTTTAATATGTTTGGTAAAAACTCGGACTAAACCGATTTTGTTTGAGAATGCACTTTTTAAAGCTATTTTCCCTCACTTATAGACGGTTTTCATTTAAAATATTAACAGGGATCGACTTAACGAGGTCCAAGGGATCATAATTCGAAAAAAAAAGTGTGTTCGAATTATAGTGGACTAATCCGGTTCTGTTCGCCAGCTCCTCAATTGACAGTTGTGAAACTTCTCCTAGGGAACAAGAGACCCAGATTCTATAAAGTGGGTACCCTTGATCAGGTGTAAAATTTCGTGTGTGATCTCGGCCACATCACTTCCCTACAAAACCGTTGGTTTGGAAACAACCAATCTGTATATATAGTAGCTATATACTGGACTTAACATAAATTGCATTGGCTGTAGTGGTATAGGCTTTACTTATTTTTTAGTTTACTTAAGTGTGTGAAACATAAATTATAAAAATGATAATGATAATATGTGACAATTTTAAAGTTTTTAGAAAACTCCAAGATGGTTTGTTGTTTGATTATTAATATGAAGTCTATGGTCATTCGAACGAAGCTACCGCGGGAGTCCTGAATTTTTTCAAATATGGTATAATTAGGGTAGGGACCTTTAATGAGCATCGGACACGCCATTTCTTCTCCGAATACGTTAGCATTTTTTATTCCCTTTAAATATCCTGAAGCCACCTACCGGGCAACTGGTCCGCGATCTTGGGCAAAGAAGATTACAACTATTAAACCACTGGTGACCCCTCGAATATAGTTTGAAATGAATAAGACAAGTTGTTCATAATATACTACAGTTGAATGCGGAGAAGAGCAAGGGAATTGTAAATAGGTACAATTTGTCATCTACTTAAGAGAATTCCTCATTTTCTAATCTCCAAGATCCTGGACATACATTATTAACTGTACCATATGGTTGAAAAACTATATTTCTCAAATCTTTTCCATCCTAATAAGTCTGAATTATCGTACTCTCATTCCCTATTCCTTTTTAAAGCTAATATGAGCTGGTTCCGTAATATTCCCTCATTTCGAATATTGCATTACCAGGGTCTCTCTGGGACCTCGAAGCAGAACTAAAATGGTTGATTAAATTCATTAAACCTATTATCTCTGGGATCTCAAAAGGCACCATGTCACTGGATTTTACGTTGAGATCTTTTGGATTTACTCTTCCTTAGTACCTACTTAATTGTATTCTTACTCTACCAAGATATGCAATCATGTCGTTGATAAACACATCTCAATCTTCTTCAGTTCGTAGATTGGTCTACTTTCGCAATATACGTTCTCGGATTGCTATACAGCACCCAAGTTTTGACAGATCTTTCCTTGTTCGAACAAAGTTACTAAGGCAGAGTCATTAAAGCAATGAATTTTCATTAGTATAATGAAATTGGATTACCCTGGAAGTTAAACCATTACCAAGTATTGTAATTATTTAAATGCCATAATGAACCATACGGGATAAGGAAACCTTTAGATCTTATTGGATGGATTCACGGCTGATAATTTTTGACAGGTGGTCTACAGGGTGTCCCGACTTTAAATGGCAAAACTTCAGGAACTTATAGGGGACCGAAAACCTAAGACAAAAAGTCCTTTGGAGATTTGCTCTTTTTTGCTTAGTTTTGGAGAAAATCGCAAAAAAAGAAACAAAACAAAAATGTTTTGTAGCGATTATCACCTTTCAAAGTTCGTCAGGCTAGGCAGTGAGATATGTAAACACTTAAAGTTATCCTTTACATTCTTTTATTTGTTTACATTTTGGCTTCCTTCTAGAATTATAATTCCTAAATCAGTCTTCAGTCAGTTACAGATATTTTTGTGTGAATAGCATCAGCCACAATGCCGCATACATATTCTAATGTTGAATACGCTGATATGATTTTTGTGTATGGTTTCTGTAACGGTAATGCTTTAGAAGCGGTGCGTGAGTATGCGTGCCGATTTCCAAATAGAAGAGTGCCTAATCGACGAGTCTTTTCGTTAACTTTTAATAGACTATGAGAGACTGGGTCATTCTAGTAAGTAAGAGCAGATTATCGGAGAAGAAATGGTTTCCAACGCCACTTCGATAACAATCCTGAGACTAGCATCCGAAGAGCATCTGCTGCATTAGCAATATCGCGGCAAGCAATATGGCGAACTTTGAAAGGTGATAATCGCTATCCAAACCATCTTCAAAAATGTCAGAATTTATTACCTCAAGAATATGTCAAGAGATTGAATTTTAGTAACTGGTTTCTTGAAAAAAATCGCGATGATAATTTATTTCTATTAAAAATTATATGGACCGATGAAGGTACCTTTGCAAGAGGAGGAATTGTTAATAAAAGAAATTATCATGTTTGGGCTCTTGAAAATCCAGAGCTATTAGAGAGAATAGGTTTCAGCATGAATTTGCTATTAACGTTTGGCTTGGAATTTGGAACGGATTACTGGTCGGACCATATTTTTTACCTGGAAGATTGAATGGTTTTTATAAATGATTTCCACAATTATATTTCATAATAAAATTTAAAAGGTTTATAGAGTTTAAAAACGTCACTCTTTGCTAAGTGCTAAGTGATATAAT